>LR738712.1:69206506-69266258 GCA_902687465.1 Secale cereale
CTTGGCCACACGAGGAGAAGCTTCTTTGCTCGCCCGCCCGAATCCACTTCCCCGCTGGCTCGCAGGCACCGAAAACCCCAATGGCAAAACTGACTGACACGCAGAGCCGCGATTGGAATTCCCTCCTGGATGTTCTCTTGGAGCAGATCTGTAATCGTATGGACCTACTCAGCACCGTCCGTCTGGCCACATGCTCGGTGTCTTTGTACCGTCTACTCGTCTGCAACCGGCCGGCTCTTTTCAAGACACCCTGCTTACTGATGCCCAATCCTCGCAGGTGGCCTAGACACCGACTTGATGATCCTACGGAGGTTGTCGTGGTGCCCCTCGACATGCTACCACTACCCGTCCACATGTCCTTCATGCGTGGCCACTACTGGGCGGGCATGAAGGCCAACTGGATCATCCTCATCCACCAATCCGGTAGTCCGTGGCGTCTCGTGGATATCTACACCCAGCGAGAGATCACCCTTCCATCTTTGGATACCGCCACCATCGAGCCTCGCGGCCCACCGGACACTCCTACCTACTACGCACGAGACGCGCCGAGCTTTTGGCTCGACCTCTGTTTGCTGAAGGTTGTGATCTGTGAAGTGCCCACACCATCAGAAGACTACATGGATTACAAGCTCATTGTCGTGTTCAACGTGGGATTAGTCTATCTGGAATCTGGTCGCCATACATGGTTATGGCTCATCGCCGATCTGTCAGGACCGGTTTTCCAATAAAATATTTACTGGGAAACCGACCTTTTTATCGGACCAGTGTAGAAGAATCCTTCTTACTGGTAGACAAATCCTTGATCCAGAATTCCAGAGTACTGAATATTATACAAGGTTGAGCTGAGGTTGCTCAACAATTTATTACAAGCACGCCAATATTATACATAAAGGCGGATATGACACAAGGGTAGGGTGGCATAACTACTGACTCGTAATAAAAGTGGTGGTGGATATGTCACAGTGTAGTGGGTCACACGACTCTAATATCTTACAGCTCATCGAGTGTCGGAGTGAGACCCGATGAATTTATTTGGTGGTAGCGGAAGAGGTTATAATACACTGATCAACTCCAGGATCGCAAGAGACTGACTGGGACTCCTCTAGGCGTCGGACTCGCTATCGAACTCTTCATCCATGAGATCGCCTTCATCAACATCTGGCCAAATCAACAAGCCAGGTGAGTACTTTGAATGTACTCACAAGACAGTTCAGACATAAGATATAACAAATGCAAACATGATGCATATGAGCAGGCTAGCAATATGTACTCAGGGAATAAATTTGCGATGCATGTTAAATAAAAATGGAAGTCGAGCGGTAGTCCTCTCGAAATCCCAAGGAAATAAAAGAATACCGATCGAGTGTCTGACCGACGCCTCAAAAGGAAAAATGAATAACCTTGCCACAGTCGGACATCTGGGCGACATCGCATAAAGGGCTTATATCAAAAGTAAATAACAATGATGCCACAGTCGGACCTCTGGGCGACATCACATAAAGGGCTTATATCACAAGCAAATAACAAGAATGCCACAGTCGGACATCTGAGCGACATCACATAAAGGGCTTATATCAAAAGTAGATAACAAGAATGCCACAGTCGGACGTCTGAGCGACATCACATAAAGGGCTTATATCGAAAGTAAATAACAAGAATGCCATAGTCGGATGTCTGAGCGACATCACAAAAAGGACTTATATCAAAAGTAAATAACGAGAATGCCACAGTCGGACGTCTGAGCGACATCACATAAAGGGCTTATATCAAAAGTAAATAACGAGAATGCCATAGTCGAACGTGTGAGCGACATCACATAAAGGGCTTATATATAATATCATTCGAAATCAAGTGGCATTGTGAAGGTAAATCATCTCAAGGAAAACATTTAGTATAGAATAAACTGGTCAGTTCAATTACCAGAGTAGCATTCGGCCGGTCTACTACTCATAGAGCTATATTAAATCACTAGAGCATGTCACGGAGACTGATTCTAGGCCATAGACATGGCTACTCGAATGGGCTTTGACTCTGCAGAGTTTGTACTCTTTAATCACAGCCAACGGATTTCCGTAGTCGTAAAGGACTAGTTCCGTTTACGACATTTTCAGCAGAAATGCAACTAACCAGTACACACCCATTCCACATCCCGCTGCCCGGAATCACCCTAAGGCAACGTTCATGAAAAACTTTAAGACGGGGAGGCTACATCCTCGAATAGCATGGGATCAAATTTATACCGCGCGCTCTAAGGGGTGCCCCCCTCTCGGTCCCAACCGGAAACACCCATGCCCCCTAACCGGATGACGGGCTTTAATCCAGGGCCATGGAACCCTCATCCCGGCCCCTCTATTTAGTGTGTACAAGGAAAGAGGTTTGCAACTGACTAAACCGTATTCTTTGCAGAAGACATGTGACAGTTCCAAAAAGGAGACGAACAGGATCATGACTTGATCCATGTTAACACTGGAGTTAAACGGTTGACTGGCATGCTTCAACAATACCAGCTTACAACCTATCATGTCACCACATGATCAGGTTGGCTCACCATCAACTTTCGGAGCTCACACGGAGCTTGCCTTGCATAAAATATAACATCCACAAAATGCTTATATAACCATGCTACGAGAAAACTACTCAAGCAAACATGCAACACACTCATCATATCAAAGGTTCAAACATGCTTGCCTGGTTCGGAGTAGTCGGAGTCTAACTCGGTGAAGTTCGCGGCTCCGTCACCTCCTTCGGTATCTACGGATAAAATAAAACGGATACTAACATAAATACCGTGCGCGCATAAATGTTGTCCCAAATATTTTTCAAATAAATATGATAAAAAACTAGATAGAAAAATAAAGAGGACAGGAAAAGAATCAACTTAAAACCATCTTTTGTTTAAAAGTTATTAAGGTTTTTGTCCAGGGACTTGTTTGTAATGAAGCAGAAAGTTTCCAGGGGCTTGATTATAAAAACAGAAAACGATTCAGTAAGAAGTACGCCAGCTGAAAAGGGAAAGCGTATTTTGCCCAAAGGCGTTTTCCAGAAAAACGTTTCGAATAAAACAGAGAGACTGACGAGGGGGTCCCACCCGTCAGGTTTGAATCTTCGAACGGAAAAACAGAGCGCCGGCGCCAGAGAGCCACGGTGGTCGCCGGTGCCGATCCATGGTGAGGTAGGGGAAGTGAGCGGTACCTACAGGTTCACGGTGCTCTTCCGCGTCTGTGGGTGGTGGAGTGGGACGTCGGCGAGCACCACGTCGACGGCGACCTTCTCTCCGGCGGACGGCGGTTCGGGTGGTGGTGGATCTCGCCGGGGAGAGCTGCGGAGGTCAAATTGAAGTGGGGGTTAGGCGTCTAGGTGCGTCAGGAGGCTACTGGCACGACTAGGGAGGCGGAGGAGCTCTCACCAGAGAGAGAGCTGCCGGAGCCCGAAGCGCATCGGGGCGGCCGGAGTTGGGGAAGAAGGGCTCCTCGAGGTTCTTCCAGTGGCTGGCGGGGTCTGGTGAGATGGTGGAGCGGTACGGGGTCGAATGCGAGCTCGGGGCCGCTATTTATAGCCGGCCCGAGGCGGTTGCCGCAAACGGGATAAGTTCGGCGAGTGATTACGGCGAAGCCGTGGACGAACGGGTGGCTTAAGGGCCTTGGCATCGACGTGATGGTCTACTGGTTCCATCCCGATGCAGAGCTTAGCAAGACATGGGTGTTTACGGCACTTTCTCAATGGAACGGCCGAGCGGGCACGTCGGCGGCAGAGAGCGCGCTCTGCGCCGCTCAGGCCACGGCGACGGTGCTGCAGCGTGCACAGGGAAGGAGACGGCCACGCGGAGCTCTTAGGTGGCTTGGGCGGTGCCGACCGGCGTCGCTTTGCAGGGTGGCTCCTGTTGGCCGCCACGGGTGGCTCTGCCGCCGCGGAAGACGCCGGCGTAGGCAGGCCACGACGCCGCCGACGCTCGCAACCGGCCAAGCGAGCGTGCGGCACTGTGGATAAGGGAGAGGAGCAGTGCAGCAAGGCGCCAAGGCAACACTGGCGAGATTGACGCGACGGTCTGACGAAACTGCACTGTCGACTGAAACTTTAGTGAGCTTTTCTGAATTTCGACAGAAACAGTGCACTCCAACTGTTTGATGAAATGATTCAGGCACTTGCCGAATTTTTCTTGAGTTGATCTTTGGTGAGGTGGTCTCTTGATGCATCTAGAGGCTGCCTGAATTTCCACAGATTTTTAGGAAGAGAGAAAATATGAATTTCACCAAAACTGGCAAATCTGGTTCAAACTTGCAGCAAGCAAAATTTGAAAATTTTGAACTGTGGACCAGCAGATCTTGATGGATCTAGGTTGAGGGTGCTAAGGACTAGTTAGGGGAGTTTGTTTGGAAACAAAACTCAAAAGGAAACTAGTAGTTCCTTTGTAAATCACCAAGGCTCAAATTAAATGACAAAAAATGTTTTTGGGGTAAAATAATTAGAAGAAAAATCTAAATGAGGTTGAAAACTACTGGAATTGATGTTAGACTTGTTCAAGGTGGGGAATGAAGGTTTTAGAAGAAAGATCTTCATTGGGTGCCATGGCAAAAGAAAAGTTTGAAAGCAAGAGAAGAAGCCCAAGGTTTTATAGGAAGGCTTTTCATAAAAAGAAATTTGTCAAAACCTTTTGAAAATAATTTGTGTTGAGCCAACACAAGGTGAAAAACTTTCAAGACCAAAGTTCAAGGTTGAGAAGGACACTAAAAATCTTTTGTCATAAAAGATTTGAGAAGGAGGGGTTTTAAGAAAGATTCAAATATCCCCCTTCCAAAAAGACCAAAGAATTTGATGAAAACAAATCCAAAAATTTTGGAGTGTTACACGATCCTCTTTACCTAACACTTCTGTCTGATGCTATAGTGCACGATGGCATCGTTTATGCGGTCGACGCACAGATTGGCTGCCTATACTGGTGGAATCTATCGTCGTGTAATTGTTCTATCTCATCTCATCTTTACCTTAAGAATACGACTGCCTGTTCATTGTTACAAATTTAGAATATATAGTATATCTATAACCACATCATTGCTATATGTTCCTCTCATTTTCTAGATTTTTATGACCACACATGTTATTGTTAGAGTTGATATGAGAACAATTGGTATCTAATGATTGTTAGAATAGATATTATGAGTATAACCTCATGATTGCTATATGTTACTCTCATTTCCAAGATTTTTATAACAACGCATGTTATTGCTTAGAGTTGATATGATAACTGTAGTAAGTGCTATGGTAGAATATGACTAGACCATGTCATATCTGTTTTCCTCTCATTGTTACATGATGTTAGAACCATGATATATTACTAGAATATAAAATCCATTGGCTTATTTTTTTAACTTGGGGTATGATTATGACCACGGCATTGCAATTCTTTGTCTATGATATGTGTCATTGTTATAATAATCTTAATTCCACACATACTCTGAACATGATTGTTCATTTTTGTCCTTTTGATCTCCAATTTGAATTGTTGCAGCAGACGCAAATGCGCTGGCTTTCATGATTCCAGGACCTGGAATCATACCAGCCGATGGGTGGTGGTTTATCGCTCGTTCAGCTAACGGTGGTCATTTGATGCTCATTTGCACGTACCAAATTGACCAAACCATTTCATCAAACCGCATGCAGTACAATGCCTGGGGCGTTCATGACATTGATGGCTATGGCAGCTTCGTGTTCGAGAAACATCCCAGCTCCGTTAGGCCATGCGTATTCAACTGGAGGCGGGTTTACAACCTCGGCAACCACTCCATGTTCCTCGGGCTCAACTATCCGATCATCCAACCAATCATCGATCATATCACCGGCGATGATTATCATGCTATGCAACATCCATTCGCCAAGGGGGGCTGTGTTTACACATCATACCATGGGTTTCACCATATCCAGAGATTTGTCGACACAACTTGTTGCTAGATAATCTTCAGTGTGTGAAAGGCATCAAGCTTCCATGCGATGGATGGCTTTTGCAAACCCGACATGCGGCGATGTGGTTCATGCCAACAACAAATATGCACAATTTGATTCGTACTAGTATGTAGACTGAGCCATGTATTTTGCTGTTGTAGCACGACCCTCTTTTGTTGGATATTATGTACTGTTGTTAGTTTGAAGCACTCCTCTGGTTTGAAGGATAGATACCTTTCTGGGATCAAGTGCATCCTAACTCACCGCGCAGGATGTATGAAGATATGATTCGTTTTGGATGTTGTAATTTTACCTCACATACATACATACATACATACATACATACTGCACATCATCTCCATCATCATTATCAGTACATCCTGCGCGGTGAGTTAGGATGCACTTGATCCCAAAAGGTATATATCCTTCAAACCAGAGGAGTGCTTCAAACTAACAACAGTACATAATATCCAACAAAAGAGGGTCGTGCTACAGCAGCAGAATACATGGCTCAGTCTACATACCAGTACGAATCAAATTGTGCATATTTGTTGTTGGCATGAACCACATCGTCGCATGTCGGGTTTGCAAAAGCCATCCATCGCATGGAAGCTTGATGCCTTTCACACACTAAAGATTATCTGGCAACAAGCTATGTCGACGAATCTCTGGATATGGTGATTCATGAAACCCATGGTATGATGTGTAAACACAGCCCCCCCCCTGGCGAATGGAAGTTGCATAGCATGGTAATCATCGTCGGTGATATGATCGATGATTGGTTGGATGATCGGATAATTGAGCCCGAGGAACATGGAGTGGTTGCCGAGGTTGTAAACCCGCCTCCAGTTGAATACGCCTGGCCCAACGGAGCTGGGATCTTTCTCGAACACAAAGCTACCATAGCCATCAATGTCACGAATGCCCCAGGCATTGTACTGCATGCGGTTTGATGAAATGGTTTGGTCAATTTGGTACGTGCAAATGAGCATCAAATGACCACCGTCAGCTGAACGAGCGATAAACCACCACCCATCGGCTGGTATGATTCCAGGTCCAGGAATCATGAAGGCCAACGCATTTGCGTCTGCTGCAACAATTCAAATTGGAGATCAAAAGGACAAAAATAATCAATCATGTTCAGAGTATGTGTGGAATTGAGATTATTATAACAGTGACACATATCATAGACAGAGAAATGCAATGCCGTGGTCATAATCATACCCCAAGTTAAAAAAATAAGCCAATGGTTTTTATATTCTAGTAATATATCATGGTTCAAACATCATGTAACGATGAGAGGAAAACAGATATGACATGGTCTACTCATATTCTACCATAGCACTTACTACAGTTATCATATCAACTCTAAGCAATAACATGTGTTGTTATAAAAATCTTGGAAATGAGAGTAACATATAGCAATCATGAGGTTATACTCATAATATCTATTCTAACAATCATTAGATACCAATTGTTCTCATATCAACTCTAACAATAACATGTGTGGTCATAAAAATCTAGAAAATGAGAGGAACATATAGCAATGATGTGGTTATAGATATACTATATATTCTAAATTTGTAACAATGAATAGGCAGTCGTATTCTTAAGGTAAAGATGAGATGAGATAGAACAATTACACGACGATAGATTCCACCAGTATAAGCATCTAATATGTGCGTCGATCGCATAAATGATGCCATCGTGCACTATAGCATCAGACAGAAGTGTTAGGTAAAGAGGATCGTGTAACACTACAAAAAAATTGGATTTGTTTTCATCAAATTCTTTGGTCTTTTGGAAGGGGGTATTTGAATCTTTCTTAAAACCCCTCCTTCTCAAATCTTTTATGACAAAAGATTTTTAGTGTCCTTCTCAACCTTGAACTTTGGTCTTGAAAGTTTTTCACCTTGTGTTGGCTCAACACAAATTATTTTCAAAAGGTTTTGACAAATTTCTTTTTATGAAAAGCCTTCCTATAAAACCTTGGGCTTCTTCTCTTCCTTTCAAACTTTTCTTTTGCCATGGCACCCAATGAAGATCTTTCTTCTAAAACCTTCATTCCCCACCTTGAAAAAGTATAACATCAATTCCAGTAGGTTTCAACCTCATTTAGATTTTTCTTCTAATTATTTTACCCCAAAAACATTTTCTGTCATTTAATTTGAGCCTTGGTGATTTACAAAGGAACTACTAGTTTCCTTTTGAGTTTTGTTTCCAAACAAACTCCCCTGACTAGTCCTTAGCACCCTCAACCTAGATCCATCAAGATCTGCTGGTCCACAGTTCAAAATTTTCAAATTTTGCTTGCTGCAAGTTTGGACCAGATTTGCCAGTTTTGGTGAAATTCATATTTTCTCTCTTCCTAAAAATCTGTGCAAATTCAGGCAGCCTCTAGATGCATCAAGAGACCACCTCACCAAAGATCAACTCAAGAAAAATTTGGCAAGTGCCTGAATCATTTCATCAAACAGTTGGTGTGCACTATTTCTGTCGAAATTCAGAAAAGCTCACTGAAGTTTCAGTCGACAGTGCAGTTTCGTCAGACCGTCGCGTCAATCTCGCCAGTGTTGCCTTGGCGCCTTGCTGCACTGCTCCTCTCCCTTATCCAGAGCGCCGCACGCTCGCTTGGCCGGTTTCGAGCGTCGGTGGCGTCGTGGCCTGCCTGCACTGGCGTGTTCCGCGACGGCAGAGCCATCCGTGGCGGCCAACAGGGGCCACCCAGCAAAGCGACGCCGGTCGGCACCGCCCAAGCCATCTGAGAGCTCCGTGTGGCCGTCTCCTTCCCTGTGCACGCTGCAGCATTGTCGTCGTGGCCTGAGAGGCGCAGAGCGCGCTCTCTGCCGCCGACGAGCCCGCACGGCCGTTCCGTTGAGAAAGTGCCGTAAACACCCATGTCATGCTAAGCTCTACATCAGGATGGAACCAGTAGACCATCACGTTGATGCCCAGGCCCTCTGCGTACTTGTTAGTTAAACCTATGGTTAAAATGTGACACTAAATACGACTAGTAAGTAGTACAGTAGTAGTACTAGTATACATCGGTTAAATTATTCATCATGTCCATACATTGAATTGACGTGACAACACGCTGCGCTTGAGGTGACACAAGAATCCCGGCGGCGTGTTCGGGTATTCTGGACTTCTGATTTGGAGTACCACTTATCTGTCAAAATCTTTCATCATTCACTTAAAACAGTCGATTGATCATACATTGAGTACCATATAACTGGAATTAACCCATGCAAGTTGAAGAAGGATTGGCTGGTCCTGCCGGCTGGCGTCAAGATTGATCCCACGGATCAGGAGCTGATCGAGCACCTTGAGGCCAAAGTGAGTTCTGACAGCACGAGATCTCACCCTCTCATCGATTTGTTCATACCAACCATCGACAGCGAGCATGGCATATGCTACACCCATCCTGAGAAACTTCCAGGTAAGACACCGATCGGCCGTCTACTTGTACAAACATATTCCTTTGTTTATAGCTCTATTTTTCTTTTTAGACGCAGACCTGGTGAAGCAATTACAATTTGACAGTTAATAAAAAGTGAAACAAGCGACTGCAACATGCCAAAGATGTTATGAAAATGTCAACTAGGTACACTAAAACCTGTATCGACAATACTGCAGGTATCACACTGAGTGGCCTAAGCAAGCATTTCTTCCAGCGCAATTCCAGGGCGTTCAAAAGGGGCACGTGGACGCGTCGCAAGATACAGTCAGAGTGCGGCATGCACGCGATGTGGCACAACACCGGCAATACCTTGCTAGTGATGGTCAACGGGTGGCAAAAAGGTTCTGGTGCTGCACACCAACAAGAACTTCGACCAGCAGAGGACCAACTGGGTGATGCACTAGTACCACCTCGGGGACCAGGAGCAAGAGAAGGATCTGGAGCTGGTCCTCTGCACGATTTTCTACCAGACGAACACTAGGGCTAGGAGTAAAAAGATTATAAGTTAGTTTGGTATTGGTACTTGTACTACCTTGTCGTTCGCAAGTTGGTATTGTTGTTAACGATCTTTTGGTATGAACTTGGCATTTGCTTCCAACCATCATGTTGAGGGTCGACGTGGATATAAAGTTGAATCATTTGTTTCGAAATGAATTTTCAGGCACCTGATTTTTATTTGATGGGTAGCATAAGCACATGCCGTTCGAATTCCCAGTTCTCCAAATTTTTCGAAAAAAGTGCATGCTTTTATTATCACGATGAAAACCAATATCCATGTTGCATCCCAGTTATTAGTCTGTACTTGCAGAATTCTCTCGTTTATTGAGCACGTGTATTATTTTTTCAGATCGAGCAAGTTTCAACTGGGTTGTAGACTGCCCAGGCTTGGTTTTGTTTTTAACAGGCCCAGCCCATGACAGCAACGGGGCACAAAGATCCAGCAGGTATCTACTGGCCTCTGGCCCGCCAGCGTTAGTTATATTTTGTCTTACAACATCCACACGCACTTTTTTTACTGAATCAAACACACAGCCCAGTTCGTTTTTCCTCTTGAAACGCATGTCCTACATCCATTTTCTAATCTCTACCTATAGTTTTACTAGTTCATATACACGTATCATTATATTGAAAATACATAAAATTCACTTTTCATATTTACATCCTTATTTTTGTTGTTGTTTTCCCTACCAGCGCTGATTTTTTTTACCACTGGTTTTCCCTTAAACCAACTCAATTGTCCCACGTCTTATTTGCTTACAAAAACAAAACAATTTTTTTGGCAAATCAATAAGTTCTTAAAAAAATGTTTATCATTTCGGGATTACAAAAGTTCGGACTCCACCGAAATATGCAAAATAAGGTTGAACTTTTTGACCGTGGTCCTGGGCAGAAAATGGGCTATAATAAATTAATTAAGAATTAGCAAACGGGCTGCAAATTATTAAAAAATAGCAAATGGGCTCTATGTTGTCTGCCACAGATTTGGAGGCTGACTTGTGGGCCTACTAAGTTCATGCGTACACAAGGTTTATCAAAAAAGAAACTTAGTCAACAATCGACTCTACCAGCGTCAGACCGTTAGATGTCAATCTTACGGCAATCGTGCTTCTTCAGTCTCTGATCTTCATGCCCCAGCCGCCCAAACCAGCGCCGTCGGAACCGCCTGCTCCCGCCTCCTGTGGCTGGCTGTGCTGTCGGGCAGGCCTCACGGCCTCATCATATACTCGCATCCCTGGCCTGTCTATCCCTCTACTCACCCACACCTCCTGTTATTTTCCGGCGATGGCAGCCGAACCAGTCAACCCTCGTACTCTCCACCGCGTGGGCAGCCACTGCAGTATCTTCCCCGGCTCCGTGTCGTTCCCTTCGTAGGCCTCGTCGTTGTCCACCGTCCTGGTGCTCTCGGCACGGCATGGTCAACGTGGTCAACGAACGACATCCATCGGAAGTGGACTGTATGTGGAGAGGCTGACAGCTAGGTCCACGGCCGCACACAAGGAAATACCTCCTTATTACGTGCAAAATAATGATTCCTCCACCTGACATCTGGGACCCGCCGGAAGGGCCTCTGTATTTTGCGAAAAAAATGTTCCCTCCACTCACAGGTCGGACCCACCAACTATATCTTCGCACGCAAGGAAGTGCCTCCTTATTGCGCACAAAAAAATGAATACCCCCTACTAGCTGGGACCCACCACAGTGGGAGGCTTACTTGTGGGCCTACTAAGTTGACGGGGACGGAGGGCTTTGTCAACTTAGTCAATATGAATGATTCTAGCTCCAGTGACCGTACGATGTCCATCCAACGGCCTTAGTGCTTCTTCAACCTCTGGTCTTCTTGCTCCAGCCGCCCAAAGCAGCGCCGGTCGTGCCTCCTGCTCCTGCCTCCCGTGGCCGGCTGTGCTGCTGCGGAGGCCTCACCGCCCCCATACTACTCCCATCGTTGGCCAGGCCATCCCTCCACTCACCCACATCCCCTGTTATTCTGCGGCGACGGCAGCCTCACACCGCAGCCGAACCAGTGAACCCTCGTACTCCTCTCCGCGTGGGCATCCACTGCCGCGTCTTCCCTAGCTCCGTGTCGTCCACTGCCTTGGTGCTCTCGGCGCAGCGTGGTCAATGTGGTCAACGACCGACTTCCATGGGAAGAGTATTGTACGTGGAGAGGCTGGCAGCTGGATCCACGGCCACAACCCAGTTTTTTTGTGATTTTCCAAGTAAGTCTCTTTGTCAGGCCTGTTGGGCTGCAAATCTTTCAAGACGAGGAGAGCTTCATTCGGCTGGCCGAGAAAATGTCCTATCAGTAATGAGAAATGGGTTGTACATTTTTAAAACACATCAAACCGGCAATTAGTTTCAAATTTCTTTTTTTCATTTCGAGATTTTAAATTGCATTGATTTTTATGCGTGGACAATTTGTTGGATTTTATATTGATATACATTTATTTTTTAAATCGGTTTGAATGTGACTCGAAATTTCGGGATTAAAAACAGTTCGGACCGCACCGAAATATGCAAAATTTCGTATAATTTTTTAACCGTGGCCAAAATATGGGTCGTAATGCTAACAAAAAGAATATGGGCTCCAAAAAACCTTAAAAATTAGCAGATGGGCTGTAAATTATTAGAAATAATGGCAGATGGGTTGTATGATGTTTTCCATAGATTTGAGGCTTTCCTAAAAAAAGGTTGACGCACAAGCAGTGACTGTTGGATGTCCTGTTGGGGAACGTAGCATAATTCAAAAAAATTCTACGTCTTCACCAAGATCCAACTATGGATACATCTAGCAACGAGCAAGTAAGAGTGCATCTACATACCGTTATGTAGATCGCGTGCGGAAGCTTTCAACGAAGTGGGGATGAAGTAGTCGTACTCTTCACGTTCTTCGTCACCGATGATCTAGCGCCGAACGGACGGCACCTCCGCGTTCAACACACGTACGGTGCAGCAACGTCACCTCCTTCTTGATCCAGCAAGGGGGGAGGAGAAGTCATCAGAGATCCGGTAGCACGACGGCGTGATGACGGATGCAGTGGAGATCGCAGCAGGGCTTCGCCGGGCGCCCTGCGTTGGGAGTATGGAGGTGTGACGGGAGGGGGAGAGGCGCCAGGGCTTGGGTGCGGCTGCCCTCTCCCCCCCCCCCCCACATATATATAGGGGGCCAGGGGGGGCGCCAGGACCCCCTGCAGATCCAATCTGCAAGGGGGCGGCGGCCAGGGGGGTTCCTTGCCCCCCAAGGCAAGTGGAGCCCCCCTCCCCCTTAGGGTTTTAACCCTAGGCGCATGGGGAGGTGGGCCCCCTTAGTGGTGCGCCAGCCCTGAGGGCTGGACACTTCCCCTTGCGGCCTAGGGGCCCCACCGGGATGGGTGGCCCCACCCGGTGGACCCCCGGGGCCCCTCCGGTGGTCCTGGGACGCTCCCGGTGACCCCCGGAGATCACCCGTTGGCCGAAACTGGACT
The DNA here is from genome assembly GCA_902687465.1 of Secale cereale. Taxonomy (NCBI): domain Eukaryota; kingdom Viridiplantae; phylum Streptophyta; class Magnoliopsida; order Poales; family Poaceae; genus Secale; species Secale cereale. The sequence goes on from LR738712.1 coordinate 69,219,866, forward strand.
TCCTATATATCAATCTTTACCTCCGGACCATTCCGGAGCTCCTCGTGACGTCCGGGATCTCATCCGGGACTCCGAACAACTTTCGGGTTTCCACGTGCATTTATCTCTACGACCCTAGCGTTACCGAACCTTAAGTGTGTAGACCCTACGGGTTCGGGAGACACGTAGACATGACCGAGACCACTCTCCGGTCAATAACCAACAGCGGGATCTGGATACCCATGTTGGTTCCTACATGTTCCTCGATGATCTTCATCGGATGAACCACCGTGTCAAGGATTTACTCAATCCCGTATGTTATTCCCTTTGTCCATCGGTACGGTACTTGCCCGAGATTCGATCGTCGGTATTCCCTATACCTTGTTCAATCTCGTTATGGCAAGTCTCTTTACTCGATCCGTAATCCATCATCCCGTGACTAACTACTTAGTCACATTGAGCTCATTATGATGATGTATTACCGAGTGGGCCCAGAAGTACCTCTCCGTCATACGGAGTGACAACATCCCAGTCTCGGTTCGTACCAACTCAACAGACACTTTCGGAGATACCCGATGCGTACCTTTATAGTCACCCAGTTACGTTGTGACGGTTGGCACACCCAAAGTACTCCTACGGTATCCGGGAGTTGTACAACCTCATGGTCTAAGGAATAAATACTTGACACCAAAAAGCTTATGCATTACGAACTATACGATCTCGTGTTATGCTCAAGTTTGGGTCTTGTCCATCACATCATTCTCCTAATGATGTGATCCCGTTATCACTGACATCTCATGTCCATGGTCAGGAAACCGTGACCATCTGTTGATCAACGAGCTGGTAACTAGAGGCTTACCAGGGACTCATTGTGGTCTGTGTATTCACACATGTATCGCTGTTTCCGTACAATACAATTCAAGCATGAATAACAGACAATTATCATGAACAAGGAGATATAATAATAATGCTTTTATTATTGCCTCTAGGGCATATCTCCAACAGTCTCCCACTTGCACTAGAGTCAATAATCTAGTTACATTGTGATGAATCGAACACCCATAGAGTTCTGGTGTTGATCATGTTTTGCCCGTGAAAGAGGTTTAGTCAACGGGTCTGCTACATTCAGATCCGTATGCACTTTACCAATATCTATGTCTCCATCCTGAACATAATTCCGGATGGAGTTGAAACGGCGCTTGATGTGCTTGGTCTTCTTGTGAAACCTGGGCTCCTTGGTAATAGCAATAGCACCAGTGTTGTCACAGAAGAGAGTCATCGGGCTTGACGTGCTTGGAATGACTCCTAGGTCGGTGATGAACTCCTTCATCCAGACTCCTTCCTGCGCTACTTCAGAAGCAGCTATGTACTCCGCTTCACATGTAGATGCTGCCACCACGCTTTGCTTGCAACTGCACCAGCTGACTGCCCCTCCATTCAAAATATACACGTATCCGGTTTGTGACTTAGAGTCATCCAGATCTGTGTCGAAGCTAGCATCGACGTAACCCTCTACGACGAGCTCTTCGTCACCTCCATAAACGAGAAACATATCCTTAGTCCTTTTCAGGTACTTCAGGATGTTCTTGACCGCTGTCCAGTGTTCCGTACCGGGATCACTTTGGTACCTCCCTACCAAACTTATGGCAAGGTTCACATCAGGTCTGGTACACAGCATGGCATACATGATAGAACCTATGGCCGAGGCATAGGGAATGACACTCATCTTTTCTCTATCTTCTGCCGTGGTCGGCGACTGAGCCTTGCTCAATCTCATACCTTGCAAAACAGGCAAGAATCCTTTCTTTGATTGATCCATATTGAACTTCTTCAATATTTTGTCAAGGTATGTACTTTGTGCAAGACCAATGAGGCGTCTCGATCTATCTCTATAGATTTTGATGCCTAATATGTAAGCAGCTTCTCCAAGGTCCTTCATTGAAAAACTTTTATTCAAGTAGGCCTTTACATTTTCCAAGAATTCTATATCATTTCCCATCAGTAATATGTCATCCACATATAATATGAGAAATGCTACAGAGCTCCCACTCACTTTCTTGTAAATACAGGCTTCTCCATAAGTCTGTATAAAGCCAAACGCTTTGATCACCTCATCAAAGCGAATATTCCAACTCCGAGATGCTTGCACCAGCCCGTAGATCGAGCGCTGGAGCTTGCATACCTTGTTAGCGTTCTCTGGATCAACAAAACCTTCCGGTTGCATCATATACAACTCTTCCTTGAGGAAGCCGTTAAGGAATGCTGTTTTGACGTCCATTTGCCATATCTCATAATCATAGAATGCGGCAATAGCTAACATGATTCTGACTGACTTCAGCATCGCTACGGGAGAGAAAGTCTCGTCGTAGTCAATCCCTTGAACTTGTCGATAACCCTTAGCGACAAGCCGAGCCTTATAGATGGTCACATTACCATCCGCGTCTGTCTTCTTCTTAAATATCCATTTATTTTCTATGGCGTGCCTATCATCAGGCAAGTCCACCAAAGTCCATACTTTGTTTTCATACATGGATTCTATCTCAGATTTCATGGCTCCAAGCCATTTATTGGAATCTGGGCCTGCCATCGCTTCTTCATAGTTCGAAGGTTCACCATTGTCTAACAACATGATTTCCAGGACAGGGTTGCCGTACCACTCTGGTGCGGAACGTGCCCTTGTGGACCTTCGAAGTTCAGTAGTAACTTGATCTGTTTCTTCATGATCATTATCATTAACTTCCTCCCTTGTCGGTGCAGGCACCTCAGGAACAGTTTCCTGCGCTGCGCTACTTTCCGGTGCAGGAGGGGTGACTGTCACCTCATCAAGTTCTACTTTCCTCCCACTCACTTCTTTCGAGAGAAACTCTTTCTCCAGAAAGCATCCATTCTTGGCAACAAAGACTTTGCCTTCAGATCTGTGGTAGAAGGTGTACCCAATAGTTTCCTTTGGGTATCCTATGAAGACGCATTTTTCCGATTTGGGTTCGAGCTTTTCAGGTTGAAGTTTCTTGACATAAGCATCGCAACCCCAAACTTTCAGAAACGACAGCTTCGGTTTCTTGCCAAACCAAAGTTCATACGGAGTCGTCTCAACGGATTTTGATGGAGCCCTATTTAAAGTGAATGCGACAGTCTCTAAAGCATAACCCCAAAAAGATAGCGGTAAATCGGTAAGGGACATCATATATCGCACCATGTCCAACAGAGTACGATTTCGACGTTCGGACACACCGTTACGTTGAGGTGTTCCGGGCGGTGTCAATTGTGAAACAATTCCATAGCTTCTAAGGTGTGTGCCAAATTCATGACTTAAATATTCACCCCCACGATCTGATCGCAAGAACTTTATTTTTCTGTCACGTTGATTCTCAACCTCATTCTGAAATTCCTTGAACTTTTCAAAGGTCTCAGACTTGTGTTTCATCAAATAGATATACCCGTATCTACTCAAGTCATCTGTGAGGGTGAGAACATAACGGTAGCCTCCGCGAGCCTCAACACTCATTGGACCGCACACATCGGTATGTATGATTTCCAACAAGTTGGTTGCTCGCTCCATTGTTCCGGAGAACGGAGTCTTGGTCATCTTGCCCAAGAGGCATGGTTCGCACGTGTCAAATGATTCATAATCAAGAGACTCCAGAAGTCCATCTGAATGGAGCTTCTTCATACGTTTGACACCAATATGACCAAGGCGGCAATGCCACAAGTATGTGGGACTATCATTATCAACTTTACATCTTTTGGCATCTACACTATGAATATGTGTATCACTACGTTCGAGATTCATCAAAAATAAACCATTGACCAGCGGGGCATGACCATAAAACATATCTCTCAAATAAATAGAACAACCATTATTCTCCGATTTGAAAGAATATCCATCTCGCATAAGACGAGATCCAGAAACAATGTTCATGCTCAAAGCTGGTACTAAATAACAATTATTCAGGTTTAAAACTAATCCCGAGGGTAGATGTAGAGGCAGCGTGCCAACGGCGATCACATCGACCTTGGAACCATTCCCGACGCTCATCGTCACCTCATCCTTCGCCAGTCTTCGTTTATTCCGCAGCTCCTGTTTTGAGTTACAAATGTGAGCAACTGCACCGGTATCGAATACCCAGGAGCTACTACGAGTGCTGGTAAGGTACACATCAATAACATGTATATCATATATACCTTTGACGTTGCCGGCCTTCTTGTCTGCTAAGTATTTGGGGCAGTTCCGCTTCCAGTGACCCGTTCCCTTGCAATAAAAGCACTCTGTCTCAGGCTTGGGTCCATACTTTGGCTTCTTCCCGGCAACAGGCTTGCCAGGCACGGCAACTCCCTTGCCGTCCTTCTTGAAGTTCTTCTTACCCTTGCCTTTCTTGAACTTTGTGGTTTTATTGACCATCAACACTTGATGTTCTTTCTTGATGTCTACCTCCGCTGATTTCAGCATTGAATACACCTCGGGAATGGACTTCTCCATCCCCTGCATATTGAAGTTCAACATGAAGCTCTTGAAGCTTGGTGGGAGCGACTGGAGGATTCTGTCAACGACCGCTTCATCTGGGAGATTCATTCCCAGCTGAGACAAGCGGTTGTGCAATCCTGAGATCTTGAGGATGTGCTCACTGACAGAACTGTTTTCCTCCATCTTACAGCTGTAGAATGCGTCGGAGACATCATATCTCTCGACACGGGCATGAGCTTGGAAAACCATTTTCAGCTCTTCGAACATCTCATATGCTCCATGGTGCTCAAAACGCTTTTGGAGCCCCGATTCTAAACTGTAAAGCATGCCGCACTGAACCAGGGAGTAATCATCACTACGCGACTGCCAGACGTTCAAAACGTCTTGGTCCGCATCGGGAGCAGGTGCATCACCTAGCGGTGCTTCTAGGACATATGATCTCTTGGCAGCTATGAGGATAATCCTCGGGTTACGGACCCAATCCGTATAGTTGCTATCATCGTCTTTCAGCTTGGTTTTCTCTAGGAACGCGTTGAAGTTGAGGGAAACCTGAGCGTGGGCCATTTGATCTACAAGAGATATTGTAAATAATTTAGAATAAGTTCATGATAATTAAGTTCATCTTAATCAAATTTCAATGAACTCCCACTCAGAATGACATCTCTCTAGTCATATAAGTGATACACGATCCGAATCGAGTAGTCCGTGTCCGATCATCACGTGAGACGGACTAGTCATCAACGGTGAACATCTTCATGTTGATCATATCTTCTATACGACTCGTGTTCGACCTTTTGGTCTTCCGTGTTCCGAGGCCATGTCTGTACATGCTAGGCTCGTCAAGTGAACCCTAAGTGTATCGCGTGTGTAAATCTGTCTTACACCCGTTGTATGCGAACGTTAGAACCTATCACACCCGATCATCACGTGGTGCTTCGGAGCAACGAGCTTTAGCAATGGTGCACAGTTAGGGGAAACACGATACTTTAAATTTTAGTGAGAGATCATCTTATTTACTACCGTCATTCTAAGTAAACAAGATGCATAAACATGATAAACATCACATGCAATCAATTAAAGTGACATGATATGGCCAATATCATCTTGCTCCTTGGATCTCCATCTTCGGGGCACCATGATCATCTTGTCACCGGCTCGACACCATGATCTTCATCATCATGATCTCCATCATCGTGTCTTGAAGAAGTCGTCACGCCAACTATTACTTCTACTACTATAGCTAACGTTTAGCAATGAAGTAAAGTAATTACATGGCGTTATTCAGTGACACGCAGGTCATACAATAATAAAGACAACTCCTATGGCTCCTGTCGGTTGTCAAGTTCATCGACATGCAAGTCGTGATTCCTTATTACAAAAACATGATCAATCTCATACATCACATATATCATTCATCACATCTTCGTTCTTGGCCATACCACGTCACATAGCACATGCTGCAAAAACAAGTTAGACGTCCTCTAATTGTTGTTGCAAGTTTTACGTGGCTTCTATAGGATTTCTAGCAAGAATGTTTCTTACCTACGCCAAAACCACAACGTGATTTGTCAACTTCTATTTACCCTTCATAAGGACCCTTTTCATCGAATCCGATCCGACTAAAGTAGGAGAGACAAACACCCGCCAGCCACCTTATGCATCTAGTGCATGTCTGTCGATGGAACCAGTCTCACGTAAGCGTACGTGTAAGGTCGGTCCGGGCCGCTTCATCCCACAATACCGCCGAATCAAGATTGACTAGTAACGGTAAGAAAGTTGAACAAGATCATACGCCCACAACTGCTTTGTGTTCTACTCGTGCAAGATGCTACGCATAAAACCTAGGCTCAGATGCCACTGTTGGGGAACGTAGCATAATTCAAAAAAATTCTACGTCTTCACCAAGATCCAACTATGGATACATCTAGCAACGAGCAAGTAAGAGTGCATCTACATACCGTTATGTAGATCGCGTGCGGAAGCTTTCAACGAAGTGGGGATGAAGTAGTCGTACTTTTCACGTTCTTCGTCACCGATGATCTAGCGCCGAACGGACGGCACCTCCGCGTTCAACACACGTACGGTGCAGCAACGTCACCTCCTTCATGATCCAGCAAGGGGGGAGGAGAAGTCGTCAGAGATCCGGCAGCACGACGGCGTGATGACGGATGCAGTGGAGATCGCAGCAGGGCTTCGCCGGGCACCCTGCGTTGGGAGTATGGAGGTGTGACGGGAGGGGGAGAGGCGCCAGGGCTTGGGTGCGGCTGCCCTCTCCCCCCCCCCCACATATATATAGGGGGGCAGGGGGGGCGCCAGGACCCCGTGCAGATCCAATCTGCAAGGGGGCGGCGGCCAGGGGGGGTTCCTTGCCCCCCAAGGCAAGTGGAGCCCCCCTCCCCCTTAGGGTTTTAACCCTAGGCGCATGGGGAGGTGGGACCCCTTAGTGGTGCGCCAGCCCTGAGGGCTGGACACTTCCCCTTGCGGCCTAGGGGCCCCACCGGGATGGGTGGCCCCACCCGGTGGACCCCCGGGGCCCCTCCGTTGGTCCCGGGACGCTCCTGGTGACCCCCGGAGATCACCCGTTGGCCAAAACTGGACTTCCTATATATCAATCTTTACCTCCGGACCATTCCGGAACTCCTCGTGACGTCCGGGATCTCATCCGGGACTCCGAACAACTTTCGGGTTTCCACGTGCATTTATCTCTACGACCCTAGCGTTACCGAACCTTAAGTGTGTAGACCCTACGGGTTTGGGAGACACGTAGACATGACCGAGACCACTCTCCGGTCAATAACCAACAGCGGGATCTGGATACCCATGTGGGTTCCTACGTGTTCCTCGATGATCTTCATCGGATGAACCACCGTGTCAAGGATTTACTCAATCCCGTATGTTATTCCCTTTGTCCATCGGTACGGTACTTGCCCGAGATTCGATCGTCGGTATTCCCGATACCTTGTTCAATCTCGTTATGGCAAGTCTCTTTACTCGATCCGTAATCCATCATCCCGTGACTAACTACTTAGTCACATTGAGCTCATTATGATGATGTATTACCGAGTGGGCCCAGAAGTACCTCTCCGTCATACGGAGTGACAACATCCCAGTCTCGGTTCGTACCAACTCAACAGACACTTTCGGAGATACCCGATGCGTACCTTTATAGTCACCCAGTTACGTTGTGACGGTTGGCACACCCAAAGTACTCCTACGGTATCCGGGAGTTGTACAACCTCATGGTCTAAGGAATAAATACTTGACACCGAAAAGCTTATGCATTACGAACTATACGATCTCGTGTTATGCTCAAGTTTGGGTCTTGTCCATCACATCATTCTCCTAATGATGTGATCCCGTTATCACTGACATCTCATGTCCATGGTCAGGAAACCGTGACCATCTGTTGATCAACGAGCTGGTAACTAGAGGCTTACCAGGGACTCATTGTGGTATGTGTATTCACACATGTATCGCTGTTTCCGTACAATACAATTCAAGCATGAATATCAGACAATTATCATGAACAAGGAGATATAATAATAATGCTTTTATTATTGCCTCTAGGGCATATCTCCAACATGTCCATCCAACGGCCATCGTGCTTCTTCAATCTCTGCTCTTCCTGCTCCAGCCGCTCAAACAAGCGCCGACGGGACTGCCTGCTCCCTCCTCCCAGCGGCCGGCTGTGCTGCCGCGTAGGCCTCACCGCCCCACCGTACTCCCATCGCTGGCCTAGCTATCCCTCTACTCACCCACACCTGCTGTTATTCTCCGGCGACGGGAGACGAACTAGTAAACCCTCGTACAGTCGTACTCCCCTCCGCGTGGGAAACAATTGCCGAGTCTTCCCTGCCTCCGTGTCGTTCCCTTCCTAGGCCTCGCCGTCGTCCACCACCCTGGTGCTCTCGGCGTAGCCTGGTCAATGTGGTCAACGACCGACATGCATCTGAAGTGGACTGTACGTGGAGAGGCTGACAACTGGTCCACGGCCGCACGCAAGGAAATGCCTCCTTATTACGCGCAAAATAATGATTCCTCCACCTGACATCTGGGACCCATCGAAAGGGCCTCTGTATTTCGTGAAAAAAATGTTATGGCCACTGACAGCTTGGACCCACCAGCTATATCTTCGCACGCAAGGAAGTGCCTCCTTATTACGCAAAAAAAATGAATACTCCCCCTGCTAGCTGGGACCCAGTATAGTGGCAGGCTGACTTGTGGGCCTACTAAGTTGACGGGGACGGAGGGCTTTGTCAACTTAGTCAATATGCACGATTCTACCTCCAGTGATCGTACGATGTCCATCCAATGGCTGTAGTGCTTCTTCAACCTCTGGTCTTCTTGCTCCAACTGCCCAAACCAGCGCCGATCATGCCTCGTGCTCCTACCTCCCGTGGCCGGCTGCGATGCGGCGGAGGCCTCACCGCCCCCTACTACTCCCACCGCTGGCCAGGCCATCCCTCTACTCACCCACACCCCCTGTTATTCTGCGGCGACGACAGCCTCACACCGCAGCGAACCAGTGAACCCTCATACTCCTCTACGCGTGGGCATCCACTGCCGCGTCTTCCCCGGCTCCGCGTCGTCCCCTTCCTAGGTCTCGCCGTCGTCCACCGCCATGGTGCTCTCGGCACGGCGTGGTCAACGTGGTCAAGGAACGGCTTCATCGGACATGGACTATACGTGGAGAGGCTGACAGCTGGGTCCACGGCCGCAGCAAGGAAGTGCCTACTTATTATGCGCAAAAAAATTATTCCTCCACCTGACAGCGGGGACCCACCGGACGGGCCACCGTATTTCGCGAAAAAAATGTTTCCCCCTGACTGCTGGGACCCACCAGCTACATCTTCGCACGCAAGAAAGTGCGTCCAAAAAAAACGATTCGCCCCCCTGACTGCTGGGACCCACCAGCTACATTTTCGCAGGCAAGGAAGTGCCCGACAGTCGGGAGCCACCTGGTCGAAGCGTACGTAGCGTTGTCATTCTGGTCGCGAACGTCTACGTACATACTGGTCGATGTAGAGGCGCGCACGTGTCGTAGTAGAGGCGCGCACATAGCATGTACATGTACGTACAGCGGCAAGTGTGCAAGAAAGAAAATACGGCCACGTACGTACATACGGGCAGGGTCTCGAACACCTACTCGTGCATACGTACAGGGCTCACATACATGGCTGGGTCATAACGGAGAAACAGCGTCGTCGTCGTGCTCATGGGGAGCCAACCGGCTGGGTCGGAACGAAATGCGTCGTCGTGTTCATCGGGAGGGCTTGGACGGAACAGCCGATGGAAACGAGGCATGGCGTACCGCAGAACGGAGGAAGCGGCCTTGTGTTCGACTGGCCCAACAAGATCCTGTTCATCGGGAGGGGTTTGGCGTACCGCAAAACGGAGGAAACGGACCTCCTACGGTCGAAACGGGGGTCCTGTTGATCGGGAGGGATGTGGCGTACCGTAAAACGGAGGAAACGGACTTGTGTCTGAGCGCTACGGTCGAAACGGGGGTCCTGTTCATCGGGAGGGGTGTGGCATGCTGCAAAACGGGACTCCACGGGATACTGTTCATATCCACAGTCGACCCCCTCCAGCCTCCACGGGCTATTGTTCATCCACCATCGACCTCCTCCGGCCTCCACCTGCGGCTGTTCATCCACGGGCTCCTGTTCATCCAGCCTCCATCGCGCGCTACTCCACCGGCTACTGTTCAACCAGCCCTCTCCGCGGGCTGTTGTTCAACCACCCCTCCACGGGCTACTGTTCATCCAGCCCTCCACTGTCTACTATTCATCCAGCCCTCCACAGGGTGGTCCTGTTCATCCAGCCCCAACCGGCTCGATCAATCGGGGTCCTGTTCATCCAGAGGCAACACCACGGGATCCTGTTCATCCACCCCCACCAAGAACTGTTCATCCAAACCCCCCCAACAACGATCACTGTTCATCTAGAGGCAGCATCGATCGGCTTCACTTAGCAACAGTAGTGAAGGAATCGTTCGATCGGGTTCGGTTAACAGCCATCGGTCGACCGCTCGGGTTCAGTAACGCGTAGCCTATAGTGCAGTCGCTCGGGTTCAGTTAGAGCCAAACACCTCGCTCGGGTTCAGTTAAAGCCCAATGCCTCGCACCCATGCGCGTGCGTGTACGAGAGAAACGTGCATCGCTCGGCCCCGACCACCCACTGTAACCGGGAACACCCCGATATTTTCCTCGTCCTCGCTTCTACCACGGTTTTTTCCGTCATGGACGGCCCAAAGAATGTCATGCAGCTGCGTCTCCGGCCCGCCCAGGACGAAAAGCCCATTTTCTGTCATGCTTTTTTGTCATAGAAGTAGGACCCCACCACATCTATGAAGATATCGGGTTTGTCACAATTATCGTCATAGAAGTGTCATAAGTATGACAGAAAAAAAAATCGTTCGGCCCAAAATGTCACGGATGTGTCTTTTTTGTAGTGCATGTGCATGTTTTTGGGCCAAGCCCAATGACGCCTTGCATGCGCGTGTGGCCTAGGCCCGAGAGCTCCTATCAGTGTACTAAGATTTGGGTTTTTAGTAACGCATACTTATGCACAGGCAGTGGAAGCTCCCCGACAAGGAGGCTTGACGGAAGATAGTTCAAGACGAACAAAAAGACTAGATTTCTAGACTACTAAGAATATCTCCGAATCAGAGAAGCCGCTCTTCGTGAGATCAAGGAGCGCGTCAAGAAGACCAAGATCAAGATTAAAGGCCCAGTTACAGAGGCCACTAGGGAGAAAATCAAAAGAAGGCATTAAGTTCAACAACGAAAACAATCTTTGCCGGCAAGGCCAAGCTGGCAAATCAAAGGCCCAGCAGGATTCGTGCCGGCAAGCTCTCGCTAGCTACCAGCGCTCCACCACATCGAGCAGTCAGTCGCTAATCGATGAGGTGTCGAGCCCGCAGGTAGTTAGGTGAGACTTGTCAGACACGTGTCAGTGTGCTGGAAAGAGATTTACCTTTATTGGCACTCGTCCAAATGGCGTGTCAAGCTAATAGGAGGTAGCTGGGCGAGCGGTGCAGTAACCTTGCTGAGGCTCCTCCTCCACATGACACCTAATGGAGCATTGATTTCTTTAATCCTAAACTGGTAGAGTTAGGTATGATAGCACTGCTTGCTATCTAATCACTACATAATGATTGTTTTGCCACTGTGGTAGCCCCTTAAGCCATAAAAGGAGGTCCAGGGCAACATTTACAAGGATCCAACTTTGGCACAACTTGCATCCGCAACTGCTCTCTCCGTTGTTATAATTAATCCAAGGCGCACCGTCGATCTACCGAGAAGCAAGCAATCCCATGAGTACGACAACGAGATTTGTTAACGAGGTTCACCATCATCGCTACATCCTCGGGCCTGACTACGGGCGCTCCTTCCCATGACACCGCTACAATACCGCACCCTGGCCGCCCGGGCGCCAGGACACGCTGCCGGCTCCCCGCATGCCTATGCTATTATGTCGGCATAGGTTATATCGTGTGTCTACCCTCGCTATATATGAGAGGCCTAGGATACAAGTGTCCTATTTGGACACAACTTCTACTCTGTCTACACACAGTCTAAAGTCAAGTCCAACTGTAACCTACCTTGTACAATAATATTCGACACAACTCTAACAAACTCCACATTGGCGAATATTCTCCACCACCTTGAATTCGTCCATGCGTCGAATCTCCATGTGCATTGGACTTGATATACGCCGTGAGCACCACTGCTACTCCAGACTCCATGTGACTCCACCTGCAACTCTAGCCCCTTCTCGTCTTCTTCACAGTCAACACCTGAGCAAAAATTAAGTTTCTCATTACTCAAATGTGTGCTCCCAACTCCCGGAGTATCCGTTCAATGTCATCACACACCGATCATCGTCTGCGTGAAAGTGAACAACTCACATATTGGACGCCACATAGTAGAGTTACCTGAACTCAACATCACCGCTCATTCATGATTGTCTGCCTGAAACTTGAAGGAATTTTACCATCGCCCTATTTCACCCTGAGTCAAATTCACAGTTGTATCACCCTTTTTTTTCTGGATAGTCTCTCACATGTCCCACCGCTATAGTACTCTGCCTCCTTCTGTACTTGTCATCCGCACTTTGCCATGTGCACTGAACACCACAGAATCTATGGCCATGTACTCTCTCAGCTTTCAATAATTTCATACTTTCCGCCACTTTCTCAGATTCTCCACGGTCAACTCCTGTCCATCTGCTAGCATCGATAGACCCAGTCACCAACTTGAATCTGGTACTCGTCAACACTGCTTCAGCACCCCTGCACACTTTGCCTAGCCACATGTCTCACCATTAGTGCCTTAGTCTATCGCTGTATCCCGTGCTTATCGCATGCCTCCTCACTATGACCGCGTCGAGCCTCTGCTGCCCTGGTCGAGTCTCCCCGGTAGCTGGCCCACACTATCTCAACCCCCACTGCAGAGAACCACCGATCATCACCGACCGATGCCGAGTATCACGTCTCCATCAGATCATTGGTACCCAGTCCGACCCACGTGTTTCTCGCTATCCTCGCTGAAATAGGCTTCGATTCTCCGATCTTACACCGTAGCCCCACCATTAGCACCGAGTGAAGTCGTCCATCAGACTCCAGCTCCACCTTCAACATGACTCCATGGTGTGGTTGTACGTGCCACCCCCACGCCCTGTCGACTTCAAGGTCTCATGTGCACCATCTAGAATCAACCCCGTGCCATAGTCTGTAGAAGCCGCACAAGCCTTCAGACCAGCACCACGTGTTTCCATGCTCGAGAAGCCGGTCACCATCAGCATCACGCTCTTATGTCGTCGTCGCTGAAATCACCACCGTCTTCTGCTTTGACCGACATCCCCGTCGATCCGTCAGACAGTCCAGTCTGACCCAGCCCAAATTATGTCCGACTGCAATCATGATCCACCCTACGCCGTGTCCTCCCGCACATCTATGCATTGCATTGATGCCCTGCGTTTGCATCATCCTGCCACGACACACTCCAGGCTCCTCCAAGCCTTATGCGCGTGCTGCCGTCCTTAACGTACACGCACCAAGCACTCTCAGCAAACATGACACACGACTACACGAGAAATTTTCATGCAAACCTGACCAAGTGATCCCTCCGCACAATTCCCTTCTCTTGTCTTGGTCCACTAATAGCTTCTTCATGCACGCACAAGAACTGCACCTTTTTTTGTCAAACAAATCTTCACGGTATCCTTGGCTTTGCACATTCTGCAGCTTCCTGCATGCACACGTCCACGGCTTCCTACAAGGCATGCCACGCACGCCAGCCTCACCAGCCGTCCCACTCCCAGCCGCACGCTCGGTGGCCTATTCCGTCGCTCGCCTTGCATCTGCACCAGCCATCCAACTTGGGTCGCCTTAGCCACACGCCTACAGGCCCCTGCTGGGCCTTAGCGTGCCTTGCACAAGCCAGTCCCGCCTGACAACTTGCCGATGCGCAAAGTGTTTTTTACCGGTGGCGGGAGCTACCGGTGCTTCTCTCACCAATAGGAGGCTGCCAACTCAAAAGTTATATACATGTGTTTCTCTCCTTTGTTTATTTAACTTTATTGTATTTGATCAGCTCGGGTCCCACCCATGTGCATGTCACTCACCTCTCACTTCAAACGTACAGACTATGTCAGTTCATTTTCTCCAACCGATCAACCTCTCTCACTTTAAACTTATTTAAAATATTTTGTAAAGTAGATTTGAATTTGAAAAAAAAAACATTTCAATTTATGTCAAAAACAAATTTCTATTCTTTTAGAAAACAAATCTCACTCATTTTCAAAATACTAATTCCTCATACTTTTTTATGAGACTGATTTTAATTAATTCAATTTCATATATCCCAAAAGAGTGAAACTAATTATTTTTAACTTACGTAGAACTGATCTGTTTTCTTAAAAAGCATATTTTTATCATTTCAGAAATATATTTCACTAAAGGGTGACACTTTGTATTTTCCAAAGTGTAATGTATTTGGAATGAGTGAAATTCGTTTAGAAATTAGTTTTTGAAACGAGTGAAACATAGGAGTATTTCAATATTTTTGATGAGTGAAAAAAGTGAAAGATAACCAATATTTTGTATGAAATTGTTTGTTTAATGTTTGAAATTGATATTTTTAATGAGTGAAATACATTCAATGTTTTTCATAAATTCGCAATGAAATTAGTTTTGCAAATGAGTCTAATGTGCTTTCAGAAACAAGTGAAATCTATTTTTTGAAACAAGTGGAATGGGTTTTTTAACTGATAGTTTTTCTGAAATGAGTGAAAACAATTTCTCGAGTAAACGAAATGTTTTTTTGAATTGAGTGACACCAATTTTTTAAATGATTGAAATTTGTTTTCCATACACATGACACATTTTTCGGTGTGAAATACGTTTAATATAGTGAAATGTGATTTATAAAATGAGTGAAATCTATCTTTTGTAAATGGGTGTAATGTGTTTTTCGAATCTAGTGAAATGTGAAACTGACTGGAAGGTTTTCTAAAACTAGTGAAATATGAAACTAACTGAAATGCGTTTTTTGAAATGTGTGAAATGATAAAATTCAAACTAGCCGAAGTGTATCCAAGATTGACCTTGTTTTAAAGGTCTTCTCGCCCTGAATTCAAAAATATAAAATATTTCAAAACTGGATATTTATTTTAAAACTTATCAACCTTTTAAAATGTCACGGTAAAAATAAAGTGTATGTATTTAGTGTTCGCATGCAGCCATCATGCAACCATTTGCCTTCTCCGTGTTGATGTGGCCCCCATCCAGTGAAGTATATATATGTTTGTATAAGATTTGTATTGCTAAAAGGCAGAAATAAAAGCATAATGGGTCTCCAGCTAGATCAATCTCAAAGCAATATTTAACGATGGATGTTGCATCGATAGCTCACGGCTCCGCTAAAAATACTTTTTCGCTTGCCGATGCCACTCGCCGCCACAGGATTCCTGCCACTCCATAGCTGATGCGCGTGTACCACACGCCGACCGATTCGACCGAACCAATCTTGCCAAGTCCTCTCAAACATGCCGCCGCCGCTTCGATTGACTGAACCGATGTAGCTGCACGCTGATGCAACTCACTAATGCATGCGGCATGATCTCGTCTCGTCGATAGCTCACCCAACAACCACGAGTTTTGCTAGAGCTACGGACACTTGTTACAGGTTGCATCCTACAGGAGTACGTGGAGCAAACTAATTGGAAATCAACAGGGTCACACCATTGAATTCAAGGAGGGAGGAGGTATTACAGATGGGGCCATAGTAGTCCGTAGAGGGTAGCCCGTATGGTGCTGCCCGTAAGTGTAGAATTTTCGCAACAACCACCGTAGAACATCACTTTCGCGCATCATCTTTGTACCGAACTTGACGACGATCCATCCTGTAGATCAAAGATTCACGGCCTCCTTAAACCTTGCTCATGAAACCAGTTGTTATAATTAATCCGAGGCGCATCGAAGCAAGCAATCCCACGAGTACGACACCGAGATTTGTTAATGAGGTTCACCATCATGATATATCCCCAGGGCCTGACTACGGGCGCTCCTCCCCATGACACCGCTACAATACCGCATCCTGGCCACCCGAGCGCTGGCACACGCCATCGGCTCCCCGCATGCCCGTGCTATTATGTCGGCATATGTGTCTATCCTCGCTATATATGAGAGGCCTAGGATACAAGTGTCCTATTAGGACACAACTTCTACTCTATCTACACACAGTCTAAAACCAAGCCCAACTGTAACCTACCTTGTACAATAATATTCAACACAACTCTAACATTTGCACCTTGTCGGGGGAAGCGCTCCTTGTACTTGTGCTCACACATATCCAATATACAATGTAGGAGTAGGGTTATACACCTCACGGTGGCCCGAGCCTGGGTAAAAAGCTTTTGTGTTCTCTGTTGTTCTGCTCTTTGTGCTTGCGCATTCCCCTAGCTGAACCCTAAAGGGGCTAGATGGCCCCATAGATGGTCGTACTCACGACAAACATGGAAGGGATTCTCAGCCCCGAGAGCGGTCAAAGTGATTGGTTAGCCGAGCCCCACCATCACATCCAACCAATGATTTGGTGGACCTGCATAATCATTTATAACAACCATTTGATATTTATAGTTGTATCAAACTATATCATAATCATCATTATATTTCATAAATAAGTGAACGGTCATGATCGTCGGATCTTTATAACTGTAAACATATCACATCCATTAAATCCCCATACTAATACTAAACCGATCTTGGTTGTTGAATCATCATATGTTTATATATATGTCCTAGCATTTAGTTTGGCGCTCATGCTGGCACCAGGACAAAAATATGCGTACACGAAAACACATCACAAAGACCAACTTGTTGATTACAACTGGCGATATGGTGTGGGAAAATGATCCAACTCATATCCATACTTGATAGATGTATGCAGCACAAACTCAACATATTAAGTGATAGCTTACATGGTATCCACATCAACAAACATCACATTCAGGTTGTAGTAAACGTGAACATTACACAAAAAAGCACAGAGTGCTTTAGTACTCCGAATAGAAGTTTTACAGATCGGAAAGTAACAAAGATTGCATAACACTCCATATGCTTGCTCATACCCTCCAAACATGCGTGGCAAAGTAAGACAATTCCCATAGAGCACATCTTCTGAACCAACCCACAACTTATTATTTTGGGCCTGTCTCATGGATAGACCTCAAAGACACCTCGAGCTCCCAGTTTCTTCAGAAGTTTGTAGTCACTGAATCCTGCCTTGGTGAATATCTCGCTCCAGTCAGTTTCATCTCGCTGCCGACCATTGGTCATCACCATCATGGCTACATCCATCAGGAGCTCTGCTTCGTGTGTTGGTCCCGCAGAAGAGTCTACAACTATGTCGATCACAATCACCTTCCCTCCCTCTTCCCGCGAAGGGATGGCCTTCTTGCATTGAGCAAGGATCTTCACGCAGTCCTCATCACTCCAGTGGTGCAGCACAAGCTATATATGCAGGGGAATTTTGATAAAACAATGAAGTGACACATAAAATGGATAAGAGAAGAATTTCGCATTAGTTTGTTATATGTGATACCTTGACCAACACTGCCTGAGCAGGTGGGACGGACTTGAACATGTCACCTGCCACGTAGTTAACCACACCGTCGGCTGGGACATTGTCGATCACCTTCGGAAGGTCTAGCACGGTGCACTTGATTTGCGGAAAGGCCTCCACGATGGCTCTTGCCGTCGTGCCGTCGCCGCCACAGCAGTCGGTCAGGGACTCGAGCCCTTGGAAGAGGGTGCCACCGCACTCCCGCAAGACTGTGAGGAACCCGGAATTATCATGGGACGCCAGAGCATCGTTGAACACCGCGTCAATCTCGGGGTCTTGTTCCGCCATGCTCCCGTCGAAGAGGGTGACGCCATGGAGATCCTCGAACGGCGACGCCGCGACGTCCTTGTTGAACCAGTCGGAGAGTCCCATCGCAGCCTCAAGGCAGTGCCTCGAGGTAGCGGCGAGCACGAGGGAGGCTTGGCTTTGGTGGCCATCTACGGCGACGCCGTCAAGCAGGAGCCAGGACAGCGGGGTCAAGCGGTAGGTGACCACGCCGGTGGCGGCGTTATCAGCGGCGAAGACGCCGGAGGTAGCCAGCAGCCGCATGATGCGACGAAGGTAAGGCAGCTTGGCAGGTGGAAGGGACAGCGCGGCGACCAGATCGGGCAGCGATGCCGCGCCACCCAGGCTGTGGATGGTGGTTGGGACGCCGAGCTTGACGGCGCACTGGAATGCCATGGAGGTCAGGTAGTAGAGACTGTGGCGCCAAAGGTCAGCCTGCCCCTGCAGAAGCTCCGCCTCGGTGGGAACGGTCAATTGCTGGGCCGCCATTCTTGCTACCTTGATCACTCTTTCTCTAGCTATTTGATGAGGTGTTTTTATGGTGCTTCGTTCAAGCAGTGTCAGTGTGCATCCATCAAGTACTATTAGGGGCACATATATAGCTGGGCGTGTGGGTACGTGCGTCGGTGGGAGTTGAACAATCAAGGGCATGGCGCTATCACGCGTGTCCCGCGCGTAGAAATTTAAAACAATACAAAGACCCATCTCGCGAGTCATCTGATCCATTGACATAGCTGCATGGTAGTGACAGGCGTAAACCCTACTAATTATATTTCTCTCGGCAGGCAAGCATGACACATCATCACGCAACATGCATGAGAAGCACATCTCCCACAATCATATGTCTCTCGACATGCAAAGATGCAACTTCACAAACATCCATGAAAAATACTCATCTCAACATGCACAAATACATTGGAATTTTTATTCTATTTATAATTAATTAACATTTTACAACTATACATTGATCAAGCATAATAAATTATTTCCAGTTTTTTGCCTTTTACTCCCTCCGTCCAGAAATATTTGTCGGTGAAATGCATAAAAATGAATGAATCTAGAACTAAAATACGTCTAGATACATTCATTTCTTCGACAAATATTTTCGGACGGAGGAAGTATATTATTACTTAAATAGTCATGTTTCCTACAACGAATCACATTGAAATATGTTGCAAAATATTTCCGCAACAACGTGTTGGGTATCATCTAGTTGATAAAGTGGATATACATTAAATTAGAAGTTGAGGTGGGTAATTACTAAGCATGCAACTTTGGAACCTTTAGGTACCATCCGGCCCTCCTTAGTTCAACTAAATGAACTAATTTTTCAGAATTCACACTATTTTTCAAATTTTAGTTCATTTGGTTGAACTAAGTAGAGTCAGAGGGTACCCTTTGGTTTGGAATTTGCGTGCCTACAATTGCTCCCTTCGTTCTTAAATATAAGTATTTTTAGATATTTTAATATGAACTACATACAAAACAACATAAATGAATCTACACTAAATACATCTATATACATCTGTATATAGTTCATATAAAAATCTCAAAAAAAGACTTATATTTAGTAACGGAGGGAGTACATTATATGATTCTATGGTTCTATATATAGTTGTGTAAGCGTGCACGCAATGGCGAAATCATAAACAGTATACATTTGCGCAATTGGCAAGAGTAGCACGTCATGCACGACCTTGCTAGGGGAAACTGTCACATCTTTCTTGAATATGATCCTGCGTCCCACTAAGGCTCGTTTGTCAATGATTGGACTATTGATATCTCGTTGTGTTTTATTGCTCTCACTAAATTGAGTTTTAACTGTTAAAGATCTTTGCTTCTTTCTTTTTTCTGCTCGTCAAGACTACCATCGTCGGGCTAGCCAGCCGTCGCCTATCCAAAAAGCTAGGGTTTCTCTGCCTCCCGCCGGCGCCGGCGCCGGTCCGCCCCGTCTCCTATGGCCTTAGGGGCCATGGGGGCGGAGTGGATCCCGGCCCTTGCCGGTGGGAGGGCTCCGTTGTTAAATCCTTTTCCAAGATTTATTAGGGTTCGTGTCCTATTCAGGAAGATGAGACGGCGACAGCTCCCTGAAGATGGAATAAAGGTCCCCCCGCCTAGTCCCCGTTCCGGTGATGCGTCTAGCATCGGCGGTGGGCGTGTGGAGGTGTGTCTCCGGTGGATCTGTCTTTGGTGGATTTGCTCGGATCGGTTCGTCGTTCGTCTTTGTTCGTGTGTCTTCAGATTGGATCCTTCTTATCTACAATCTTTATCGGCGGCGGTTGCTGTTCTGGGACGTTAGTTCAATGGGGCCTTAGCACAACGACTTCCCGACTGTCCACTACAACAAGGTTTGCCCGGCTCCGGTGAGGGAGGGGCGATGACATCGGCGCGCCTTCGGCTCGCTTCAGTGCTTGTAGTCGTCGCTAGGTGGTCTATGGATCTGGATGTCATTTTTATTATTTCTAGTGTTCATTGTACTATCATGATTGAAGATGAATAAATCAGAAGTTTCTCCCGCAAAAAAAAAAAGACTACCATCGTCGGACATTGGAGGCGAAGAATGAAAGGTTTTGCACAACGCCCGGCCACTGGCACCAAGGGAGGGATAACCATCATCTGGAACGGGAACTTGCTCCAGGTTTCGGACATTGAAGTGGGTGTCTATGGTCTTTCTCGCACAATTGCTTTGCAAGGTGACAAATGTTCCTTTCGCGTCACTTCTGTTAATGACCCTACGGCTAATGAAGGGAAAGGTGAATAATTCTTCAGTGAGCTGATTGCACACAAGCCGCTGTCTGACACCAAATGGCTAGTGAATGGGCATTTCAACCAAATTTATCGAGCTAGAGATAGAAACAGAAATAACGCCAACCGACGTGTATCAACCGTTTCCGGCACACTCTCCATCAGTGTGACCTTCGGGAGATACATCTTCAGAACCGGCGATTCACATGATCAAATGAGAGGCAAAACTCTATTACCCTAATATGAGCAAACTTGACAGCGTGTTCTGCGATGCGAGCTGGGATATTCATTTCCAACATCACATCCTCCATGCCTTATCTTTTCCTTTATCCGATCACTGCCCCATGTGGCCATGTTGCTCGCTCCTGCATTGGGACCAAGTAATCCGAGAAGTTTCAAATCCAAGACCTGCTGGAATAAGGTGTCGGGCTTCCATGACACGGTTGTTGCTGATGCTTGGGCTGTACCTACTCCGCATTATGAGCCTTGACAAATCCTGTTTCACAAGCTTAAGGCAGTGGCCATTAGATTGCGTAGGTGGAGTCAATCTTTCTCCTCAAATGCCAAGTTGCATCTTCACATGGCATTTGAGACAATTTTGCGCTTGGATATTGCACAAGAATCTCGTATGCTATCAGTCGAGGAGGTGTTATTATCAGTGTTGAGGATATCGCTTATCCTTATCGTCTCGGTCAGTTGGGGATTAGAGATTAATTGGAAATCGGCCTATTAATCAATTTTATCGATCGACTATTAATCGGCCATTTTTTTCAACTCTAGGTTCCCAACATGCTATATTCAACATCAAAACACTATTGGACAGAGTGTTACCTTGATTTCTAGCCTTTGAATCCTGATATAATGATAAAACAAGATAGAAAAACAATACATATTGCGTAATAAGGTCCACAAAACGCAAATAAACATAGTTTTTTTTTGCAAAAATAGTGCTATGAATAGGCCTGATTATCAGTAGATTCCTGATAAATCGTTTGTCATAGCGATAAATCGGCCCAAGCGATAAATGGTGAAGATAAAGCATAATCTTGCCGGTCACCCCAAGAGTAGCGATAAATCAGACAATAAATCGCTGAATCGGAAGATTTCTTGAACAATAGTTATTATGAAGGAGTTGGACATTGTGTGGGATTTGAATTGTGTTGAGTTGTGCTCAACATTGCAATGATCTGGTCGTTGGTGGGACAATTGAATACTTAAATGTATCCCAACATGTTTGCTCTCTTTTATCAGTGAAGATTCAAACTATTCAAAATAAAGTGCTTATTGGGAAAGTGTGTTTTTGCTCTAGACACAACATAGTCTACATAGAACATGCGATGGAAATGATAATCCGCTTCTGAGCCCAGGCTTAGCTGCACCCGCGCTGATGAATTTTTTTAAAATAAATACTAGAAAAATTCAAACAATTCCAAAAACAAAACGTGTGGTAGATAAATTGATGCGTGAGATCCGCTCCAATTTTCAACTCATTTGGACATATGATTAGCTTTTATCAAAAAAGACAAATCGGGCCAGAACAGTGCGTGAACAGTAAACTTCCTGACCCAATTTGTCTTTTTCGCTAAAAGCTGCTCAGATGTCCAAATGAGTTAAAAAATTAGAGCGGACCTCACGCATCAATTTATCTACCACACAACAAAACTTTGATTTATTTTTTATTTTTTCTAGTATTTATTTTAATTTTTTTAACCAAGTGCAGATGAGCATGGCACTGAAACACCGCAGTCCGATGGAAGCAAACACTCTGATCCTTCCCTTTGACGTGTTTTGCTATCAAATCGCACCATCACAGAAACATCACTTGCTAGCGACTAGTATAAGCATGCAACTCTTTCCCCAGATACGAATAAAGGAGATTGCTTTATGTATGATTGTGCATCGCATGCATCATAAATTCATAATATTGTAAGGGAGGCCCCTACGGTATACTTGGTGCAACAAACCCAATTACAAGTACTAGGTCTTAAACCTGTGTGGGTGGAAAGACATCAGCCCCTTTCCACCATTAGGCTATGCGTCTCATGCCTAACGATGTGAGTGCATGTGTAACACACGGTCTACATAAGTGTCTTCACATTAAATTCACGATCACGATGTCTCACCCGCGACCTCGGCCAGGTCTGTTCCTCTTCCGCGGCCCCGACCGGTGCATCGCGGCTGCCAACGGCAGAGATGGCGAACGGCACAACCCGGCTTCAGTGGCCGAGGCGAGCCGCGTCAAACTCCTTCCCTAGAGAGGTCCTCCCGCAGCATAGCTGCCAATGGCGATGGTGGTCCATGGGTTCTCGCGGCCGCGGGCAGTGGATCCCCATCTCTGGCTGCTCCTGGCCCGGGCACAAGCCCTGCAGCTGTGGCTATAGCGGGTGGCCCCCGAACAAAGAGCACCGGCGGCATCCCAAAGATGCACATGACTTCAACTCCAGACTGCATATCCGTCATGGCTGGCGCGTGATGGAGACGGCCAAACCAATCCTACGATTGGTAACCACACAAGAAATTATAACGTGTGTTTCTATGGGAGGAGATCAATACTGTCATTTAGTTTCTTTGGAAGATGGAGGCTGATTTATTTTTTCTTTGTAATAACGTGCTTTGTATGGGAGGATATAAATGTTCTTATTTTCTTTCCTTTGTAACGTGAGATGTTATTATGGGAGGTGTTGGACAATGTGTGGGATTTGAATTGTGTTGAGTTGTGCTCATCATTGGAATGATATGGGTCGTTAATCAGAGAGAATTGAGCGCGTGAGATTAAATGTATCCCAACATGTTTGATCTTTTGTCAGTAATGGAGAAAAAGCTCTCAAATTTTAAAAAAGTTCAACACTTAAAAAGGTTTAAAAATTGAAGAGAAAATTCGCAAATGGAAAAGTTTGCAAGAATTTGGAGAGTTTATTTAGAAAATAAAATCACGAAATTTGAAGGTTCACCAATTTGCAAAAAAAAAAATCTGGAAAAAAAATCCATGCATTTGGAAAAAGTGAAATTATAAAAGGAAAACAAGAAAACCCGTACAAAAACCAAACGATATTTTTAAAAAATAAAATAAAAACATAATTGGTTGGGAAGCTTCTGGAACCTCCCAAAACCAGAGGGGTTTCTGGAAAACCGAAGGCGAGCAACTCTTACATGGGTCGACCCAGTTCGCCAGGTATACCAATAATGAAGTAACTGCCGCCTGAAGCGCCAAATCGGGTTTGGGTATATGTGGCTTTCAGCGAGCGTTTCGCTTGCCTTTGCCTAGTACAGTAGCCGTGTGTTCAGCCAGCCGAGAACGTGTTTACTATAAGGATTTGTGCGTTTATGTGCGTCCGATAGCTAATGATGACTGATTTCTAAATAGTTAAAGGGTACCCGTTGCAAAGTTCACCGTCACCTTCTCAGACGTTGATAAGTGGCGATGTGCGCCACTTGTCACAATTTGGTTTTTTTCGTAGATTCATTTATTTAGAAATATTTAATTTCTTAAACCATGCGTCCAAATCTTAAACGGTTTTCATTGCATTTCTCGCGTCGAGATCTTTAAACCAGATCCCATAGTAATACGTTTCGGCGGACTTTTTTCACACAAAAAAAGGAAATAGCTAGACACAAAATTCGGTTAAAAAAACAGCAAACGAAAAATAAAATGAATAACGAAGAAATTGAAGGAAAAACTAGAAGCCCAGGAGCATGGTTAAGTTTTTTCTTCACCTTTTTGCCTTTTTGGGAAGCACATTTTTTTTCCAAGAAGCGGAGCTATACTTCTCGGGGAAGCAAATATGTGTTTCCGTGAGAAGTAAAATTAAGCAAATATGTGCTTCCCGTGGTAGCACATATTTTTTTTTCTCTTTGTGTGAAGCACAAATGTACTTCTCATGGAAGCAAATATGTGCCTTCATGAAAAGTAAACTTGTGCTTCTTGTGAAAGCAGAATTATTTTTCGAAAAGCACATTTGTGCTACACAAAAATAATAAAGAAAACTTGCTCCAAAATATAGGGAATACCAGGCACAAATCCAAAAGCAAAACAATGAAAAAACATATAAAACCTAAAAACACGGACATGAAACAAAAATCTAGAGGAAGCGCCTAACACATGACAAGTGGCGGTGGCTGGCAAATCACTTGGCGCGCTCACTTGCCAAGGAAGTGACCTTTGCGGGAGCCCCACAAGGATGACATTTGGATAGTTGCTCCCAGCCCATTTTGCTAAAAGGTAAGTCTGATGAATGATTCGGTGGTGCACTTTGCTCCAACGTACATGAATGGTTTGATCAGCAATACATGCTCTAAACATAAAAGCAGAAAAATAGTTTAGAAAAACTACCCGCTAGTTTTACTTATCTTAATTAGAAAAGCAATGGCAAAAAATTGTTCATCAATGTTTTTTAAACATGTTCATGCATTTATAAAATGGGTTTTCTTCTAATTAAAATTCATTCCTTAAACTTTTAAAAATGTTCATGTAAGTTTCGAAAATGTTAATGCATTTTTAAAAGTCATAAATGTTTCTAAAGTAAAGTTAAATATTTTGAAACACACTTTGTACGTTATTAAATGCACACTGAACTATTTTTAATATAGTGTGAAACTTTGAATACACAATTAGACATTTCTAAGTACACGATGAAATTTTTTATACACATGGCAAACATTTTTTATACATGACAAACTTTTTTAGTACACACTGGCGCTTTTAATACATGGTGAACATATGTTTAATACATGTTTATTTTATCCTGAAACAGATATCTTTGTATCTTTTTTTTATTTCTAACTCATATTTATGAGATAGTAAAATATGGCAAAAGCTATACCAAAAATTGGTTCATGTAAGAAAAGTGTGTGTTGGTTTACGTGGGAATGCACAATTTAGTTTACGGAAGAGTGCACGTAATAACAGAAGGGGTTATTCCTGTTCAAGCTAGTTTCAACAATACCACAAGGTCTGGTGGTTTTCTGGTACTTGGCGGGTACTTGTGGATTCAAAAGCTCAAGAAAAGCATCACCCTATGCTGGTCAAAGAACAACATTAGATGTTATTCGTACGGTAAGTTTGCAATGAGCAGAAGTTAGAGCATCTCTAGCAGACCCCTTATAACGTGAACCCTTATAATGCGTTTGCAGTTTGCGGAAAACGCGTTTTAAGGGTCAGTTTTAGCTGCGGTAGAATAGACCCCTCAAACTTAAACTGTAAAATCGAATATTCGCTTATAGTCTTTCCTCGCGTCTTCTTCTTCCTCGCGTCCGTGTTCATGGTCAGCTAGCTTGCTTCCGTGAAACCAACGGATAGCACACGAAGCGGCCAGAAAACGGAGCCGCAGACGATCAAATACGAAGCACACAAAGCGGCCAATCCAAGAGCTAGCTCCTCCGGCGGGTAGCCAGAGCTAGCTAGCTAGCTCAGCTCGAGCTCCTCCGTCATCGTAGCGAGAGATGCGTCCGGGGCGGACAAACAGGGCGGGCGGCCTGCAGCTAGGGGACCGGGGCGGACGGGCTGCCGGCGTCTAGGACGGGCGGGGCGGCGCAGACGGCGGACGCGGAAGTTTCCGCGGCAGTTGGGCTCCCACCAACTGCTTTTCTCCGATACAGGGCATCGTAGAAGCGGACGTGAAAACTGCGTTTTGCGGATCGAAGGAGTTTTTACCGCATCCCTTAAAAAAATTACAGGTCGAACTGTCGAAGGTGAACAAGGCGTCTGTTTGGGCTACTTTTTCCGCGCGAAACTGAAAACTTACGGTTATTTTACAGTTCCGTGTGATATACGGGGTCTGCTAGAGATGCTCTTATGATAAAGGGCGGTGGTACTGGAAGAGATGCCGCATTACGAGCCATTGCTAAAAATGGTAGCGATTAAGACTTTCATTAGGATCTATTTTATTGACAGGATTTATCATTCTTTTTGCTACTTTAGCAGCTTAGCCAATTACATGGAATTCACGATATTCCATTTCCTGATGCTCGCAATGTATAGTAGTCAAACATAATTATTTTCTTCGTGAGACCTTTTGCTTTTTTTTATCACGTGGGAGTTAGAATTAATCCTTTTTACTTACTTTTATCCATGTGGGGGGAGAATACTTTCAAATACATGATTCAATTTTAATAAAATGAAAATAAAGTAAGAAATATGTGAAAATAACAGTAAAATAAAATAAAGTAAAATGGAAAAAAAGAAATTGAAAAATTAACGAAATGAAAAAATTGGGAAAAAAGAAGACAAGGAAGGAGAAAAAAACAAAAAGGAAATAGAAGCATGAAAAAAATAGAATAATCTATACCTAGTTTTATATTCCCGTACACTTTTTAAATTTCTGAACCAAAATTTGAAAACAAGAACCTCTTTTCGAAAAATAAGACGCACTGCAATAATTAATCTTTCGGAAGCCCAATAGGCTGAATTTTTTATATGGTTTTGCAAGAGAAAAATGTAAGTGCTTGGGCAGATTCCTTTTTAAGAGAAAAACCGAATTCACTAATTGATCATTTTTTTTTTATATTATGCATTTCTTCTATACCTCGGCCTGCACCTCCCTATCGCCACTACGTGGCACTGTTCAGAGATGCGGTCGTGCCATGATAATGGACGTTTTGGTAAGCACTAAGCTATGTCCCTTCCAATGTGCGCAAATGTATGTGTGCATGCATGAAGTATGGATGAGACAGGGTGGCGCCCACTATCATTATAAGTCCGTGAAATTACATGTTGATGGAGCGAGGGGCTCGCGAAAGCGTTGTGTGAGTGTGATGATCAAGCTAATTGCCTTCGGGTTGATCACGGTCATTATAAATAGATGGACAACGTAACCACCATCAGCAATTGTGTCAAAAACTTCAAAATGGATGGATCATTTGAGCCGAGTAAGAATTTAGAGGATGATTGGTTTGCTAACAATATTTGGAAAAATCAAAAGTTACCAACATTTGACAATCTTTTGTGAGATTGACAATGAAAATTGGTATGCAATCAACTTCTAGCCAACGTTTGACAGTTGTCAAAATTTAGCATATTCTTATCTTTTTCCGTTGCAATACACAGACACATTTTTGCTAACAAAAGAGAAAAGAAACAAAACCTAAAAAAGCAAAAATCAGACAAAAACCAAACCAGTAACCCATGCAAAATCTGCAAAGAACCGTGCTATACGTACGACAATTCACGTACGAATTCTGTCCGATGGAGCAGATCAAACCGTATGTTAGTTGGACTCGAAGTCCAGCGACGGCTGGATGTTGCATCGTACAAAACCGGACAAGTCATTGTCGTACGTGTAGTAGTTTCGATCTGCAAAACCGGTTCCTCGAGAAAACAACGGCACAGAAAATGTAGGAAGCTCCTGTTCGGGGGCTTAAGCGCCAGAATAGGTAGCCAGCGTCCGCACACTCACTCACCTCATGGGCCGGCCCACGACGTGCAACGTAGTAAAATTGTTTCGCGGAAAAAAACGCAAAAAAGTGCGTCTACAAGGCGAAATCACTAATTGAGGAGTATTCATTGCAAAGATCGCTTCCACCTCCTCATGTTGTGACAAGTGACGCGTTGCATGGACGCCACTTGTCGTAACCAGGGAGTTTTCTCTTTTTTCGTAGATTCGTTTATTCAAAACGTTTTATCTCTTAAACCGTAGGTAGATATCTCGAACCGTTTTCAATGTTGGACTCCTCGCGTCGAGATATTCGAAACTAGATCCCATGTTGACAGGTTTTGATAAACTTTTTTTCACGAAAAAAAAACATACGAAAAAACCGACCCGGGAGCTTGGGTTTTTTCCCTTTCTGAAAGAGGCACGCTATGTCTCTCGCGAAAACACAACCGTACCTCCCGCGCAAGCAAAACCGTGCCTTTCGCGAAAGAAAAAACAAGAGAAAACACATTTTTTCGTTTTTCGAGGAGGCACGGACGCGCCTCTCACGAAAGCACGGTTGCGTCTCTCATGAAGGTACAACATGCCTCTCGCGGAAGCAAAACCGTGTCTTTCACGGAAGGAAAAAAAATTTGAAAACGTATTTTTTTCGTTACCGAGACGCACGGCAATGATTCTCGCGAAAGCACAACCGTGCCTCTCGTGGATGGAAAACATAAATAGAAAATGCATTTTTTTCGTTCCCAAGAGGCACGACCGTGACTCTCGCGAAAGCACAACCGTGCCTCTCGTGGGTGAAAAAAATAATAAAAAACATGTTTTTTTCGTTTCCGAGAGGCACGGCCGTGACTCTCGCGAAAGCACAACCGTGCCTCTCGGGAAGGAAAGAAAACAGAAAACGTGTTTTTTTCGTTTTCAAGAGGCGCGGCAATGAATCTCGCGAAAACAAAACCATGCCTCTTGTGGAAGGGAAAAAAGGAAAATGCGTTTTTTCGTGCAAAAAAAATTTCAGAAAAAAAATTTGTTCCAAAAGCTAAGGAAGACAGGTGGAAAATCAAAATGTCGAAAAAAACGTTAAAAAGCCAAAAACACGTGTGAAAAAATAAAAAACAAGATCAGTAGGGAGCTCCCAGAGCGCGACACATGGCGGACGGCTGAGAGCGCGACAAGTGAGACGGATCGTTGTGAGGCGCCCGAAGGAGCGCTCGTCAAAGTAGTTGGTCCCTCTACGAGGACTCGGATTCGCGCCATCCGGCTACAACCTATGAATTGATTTGCTAACCACTACATCATTAAGTGCTAGTGATTGATAGAAACGCGAAATATTTAAGAACCATTGCATTCGTACAATTTGTTAGATTTTTCGAATTATTTGAAGACAATTTGGAAAAGATGACTTTTTTTTATGAAAAAATAGTTCATCAAATTCGAGAAAAGTTCAAGAATTTTTTAAAAAAGATTACGAATTTGTAAAAACATTCTTTTTCTGAAGTTCAGTGAATTTATAAAATCACCAATTTTGTAAAAAAAAAAGTCAAAATAGTTCATCTAGTTTTTTAAAACTTCATTGAATTTGAAGAGAGTTCATCGAATTTGAAAAAAAAAGTTCATCAAAATTAAAAAAAACTCCACAAACTTGAAAAAAGATCACTGAATTTTAAAAAATTGAATAAAAAATCATGAATTTTGAAAAACAAAAATCGTCAATTGTACAAAAAGTTGATGAATTTGAAAAACTCATCAAACCACAAAGAACAAAAAGGAAAAAAACAAAGAAAGGGCAAAAACGAATAAGGGAAAAAAAGATGGAAAGAAGAAAGATGAAAAGATGAAAGAAGAGGTTACTTAACAGACCGGGCATGTTGGCGTGGTGGGTATTACTGCATAGATCGATGCATGATGTTGCTCCGCGCTGGGCTGGCCCAACATAGTCGTTGCAGGCGTCCATTTTTTGCGATTCAAAACAAAAAAAGCAAAAACGGGAGAGTTGGGCCAGCCCAGCGCGGAGGAACTTCAGGCGGGCGCTGAAGCGCCAAATAGGATCAGCCAAAATTGGAAAACAGCCCTACGGCGCTGGCTCGGGATGGAGTAGTGATGTAGGGCTAACACTATCATAGTGTCAAAACGTATATTTTGAGACATCGACAGTATTATACTCGCTCCGTCTCAAAATAAGTGATTTAAAAGTGACTCAACTTTGTACTATAAGTGACTCAAAAAATGACTCGACTTTATAATAACTTTAGTATAAAGTTGAGTCATTTATTTTAGGACGGAGGGAGTATCTCGCAGAGTCGCAGTGCGTGAGATATAATCATTGCGGGGCCCTCACTGCTTGTGTTTTTTAGTAGCATGGACGAGTCAGTTCTTAGGAGATCAGTACACGGGCTTGGATCTTTCGAACTTAGTTTAGGAGCACCTGCTAAAGCAATTTAATTTTGAAAGGTAGAAAAAATCGAACAATTTTAAAACATTTTTGTTGCGAACATGGTCGAGTGTTCTACTCATGTATGAAATTTCAGAACAAACGGCTTCCAAACTTGGAATAGTAACTTTTATATACATTCGATTTTTTCCTTTTTTGCTGAGAAGACCACGAGAGTCCTTACTTCACGAAACTTTACATGTAAGTATAACAATAGACCATGTTCATTACAAAAAGTTTTAAATTATTTGACGTTTTAAAATTTCAATTATTCTTTAAGTGCGAGCGTGTCTTGAGTCTTATCCAGGTTTCATTGGGTATTTTTGACCAGTATACTAGTTGTATTAGGATAATACAACTCCTTAAATCCACATGCGACACACTAACACATAAGATATATTTTCCTCCAGATTTTCCTTTATAGAAAGTCCCCCCCCCCCTCCCATTTTTATTAAAAACGAGGCAAAAAAACTTTAGAAGGACGGCCATTTGTATTAGAATGACTGCTCACACCGCTCGGGCTAAACCAAAGTAGCTGAGCCAGAAGAGTTTTAGAAGGACAAGCAATATCGCGAGCAAAAGGAAATTCATCAGTAGGAGCAATCTAATACATAAACCATCAACATCAGCTGGAATGGGTCCTAGGATAGAAGCTCTGTTGATAAATCCTTGATCCCTTCTTCATCTCCACGCGACAGAAGCTCTTCTCTTCTTCGATCCAATAGTATCAAGCATTCATTTAATAAGTTTGATTGAGTATCAAAGCATAGAATCTTTCGTTTGTGAAGCAAGACACTTGCCTTTCCTAGAAGAATACGGATATGTTGTTGGGGAACGTAGCATGCAATTTCAAAAAAATTCTACGCTCTCGCAAGATCTATATAGGAGAATCATACCAACGAGACAGGAAGAGTGTGTCCACGTACCTTCGTAGACAGAAAGCGGAAGCGTTATATTAGCACGGTTGATGTAGTCGAACGTCTTCGGGATTCAACCGATCAAGCACCGAACGTACGGAACCTCCGAGTTCTGCACACATTCAGCTCGATAATGTCCCACAAACTCTTGATCCAGCAGAGTGTCGGGGAAGAGTTCTGGCAGCACAACGACGTGGTGACGGTGATGGTGATGTTGATCGTGCAGGGCTTCGCCTAAGCACTGCGACAATATGACCCGAGGTGTAAACTATGGAGGGGGGCACCGCACACGGCTAAGAACAATTGATTTGCTTTGGGGTGCCCCCTTGCCCACGTATATAAAGGAGGAAAGGAGGAGGAGCCGGCATAGGGGCGCGCCATGGGGGGAGGAGTCCTACTAGGACTCCACTCCTAGTAGGATTCGCTCCTTTTTTTCCTTTCTTTGGGAGTTGGAAAGAGGGAAGGAGAGGGAGGGGGAGGAAAGGGGGGCCGTGCCCCCTTCCCCTTGTCCAATTCGGACAGCCCATGGGGGGGCACCCCTTGTGGGCTCCCCTCTCTCTCCCCTATGGCCCATGTAAACCCAATACTTCCCCGGAGGGTTTCGATAGCTCCTCGTTACTCCGATAAATATCCGAAATGTCCCGAAACCATTCCGGTGTCCGAATACCAACATCCAATATATTGATCTTTACCTCTCTACCATTTCGAGACTTCTCGTCATGTCCGTGATCTCATCCGGAACTCCGAACAATCTTTGATCACCAAAAACACATAACTCTTAAATATAAAACGTCAAGCGTGCGGACCCTACGGGTTCAAGAACTATGTAGACATGACCTAGACACATCTACGGTCAATAACCAATAGCGGAACATGGATGCTCATATTGTCTCCCACATATTCTACAAAGATGTTTATCGGTCAAACCGTAATGACAACATGTGTTATTCCCTTTGTCATCGGTATGTTACTTGCCCGAGATTCGATCGTCGGTATCTTCATATCTAGTTCAATCTCGTTACCAGCAAGTCTCTTTACTCGTTCCGTAATGCATCATCTCACAACTAACTCATTAGTCACATTGCTTGCAAGGCTTCTTATGATGTGCATTACCGAGAGGACCCAGAGATACCTCTCCGATACTTGGAGTGACAAATCCTAATCTCAATCTATGCCAACCCAACAAACACATTCGGAGATACCTGTAGAGCATCTTTATAATCACCCAGTTACGTTGCGACGTTTGATAGCACACAAGGTATTCCTCCGGTATTCAGGAGTTGCATAATCTCATAGTCCGAGGAATATGTATTTGACATGAAGAAAGCAGTAGCGATAAAACTGAACGATCAATACGTTAAGCTAACGGATGGGTCATGCCCATCACATCATTATCCTAATGATGTGATCCTATTAATCAAATGATAACACATGTCTATGGTTAGGAAACTCTACCATCTTGGATTAATGAGATAGTCTAGTAGAGGCTTACTAGGGACACTATGTTTTGTCTATGTATCCACACATGTATCAAGTTTCCGGTTAATACAATTCTAGCATGAATAAAAAACATTTATCATGATATGAGGAAATATAAATAACAATTTTATTATTACATCTAGGCCATATTTCCTTCAGTCTCCCACTTGCACTAGAGTCAGTAATCTAGATTACATGGTAATGATTCTAACACCCATGGAGTCTTAGTGTTGATCATGTTTTGCTCGTGGAAGAGGCTTAGTCAACGGGTCTGCTACATTTATATTCGTGTGTATTTTGCAAATCTCTATGTATCCCTCCTTGACTTGATCGCGGATAGAGTTGAAGCGTATCTTGATGTGCTTAGTTCTCTTGTGAAACCTGCATTCCTTCGCCAAGGCAATTGCTCCAGTGTTGTCACAAAAGATTTTCATTGGACCCGATGCACTAGGTATTATTACACCTAGATCGAATATGAACTCCTTCATCCAGACTCCTTCATTTGTTGTTTCCGAAGCAGCTGTGTACTCCGCTTCACACGTAGATCACGCCACGATGCCGAGACATAGGGAGTGACTTTCATTTTCTCTTTATCTTCTGCAGTGGTCGGTCATTGAGTCTAACTCAACTTCATACCTTGTAACACAGGCAAGAACCCTTTCTTTGTCGATTTCATTTTGAACTTCTTCAAAACTTTATCAAGGTATGTGCTTTATGAAAGTCCAATTAAGCGTCTTGATCTGTCTCTATAGATCTTGACGCCCAATATATAAGTAGCTTCACCGAGGTCTTTCATTGAAAAATTATTATCCAAGTATCTTTTTATGCTATCCAGAAATTCTACATCATTTCCAATCAGCAATATGTCATCCACATATAATATCTGAAATGCTACAGAGCTCCCACCCACTTTCTTGAATACAGGCTTCTCCAAAAGTCTGTATAAAACCATATGCTTTGATTACCTCATCAAAGCGTATATTCCAACTCTGAGATTCTTGCACTAGTCCATATATGGATCGCTGGAGTTTGCCCACTTTGTTAGCACCTTTAGGATCGACAAAACCTTCTGGTTGCATCATATACAACTCTTTTTTGAGAAATCCATTAAGGAATGCAGTTTTTGACATCCATTTGCGAGATTTCATAATCATAAAATGTGGTAATTGCTAACATGATTCGGACAGACTTAAGCATTGCTACGGGTGAGAAGGTCTCATCGTAGTCAACTCCTTGAACTTGTCGAAAACCTTTCACAACAAGTTGAGCTTTGTAGACAGTAACATTACCATCACCATCGGCGTCACTCTACTTCTTGAAGATTCATTTATTTTCAGTGGCTTGCCGCTCATTGGGCAAGTCAACCAAAGTCCACACTTTGTTCTCATACATGGATCCCATCTTAGATTTCATGGCCTCGAGCTATTTCGCAGAATATGGGCTCATCATCGCTTCCTAAAAGTTCGTAGGTTCGTCATGGTCTAGTAACATGACTTCCAGAACAGGATTACCATACCACTCTGGTGCGGAACATACTCTGGTTGATCTACGAGGTTCGGTAGTAACTTGATCTGAAGTTTCATGATCATCATCATTAGCTTCCTCGCAAATTGGTGTAGGCATCATGGGAACTATTTTCTGTGATGAGCTATTTTCCAATTCGAGAGAAGGTACAATTACCTCATCAAGTTCTACTTTCCTCCCACTCACTTCTTTCATGAGAAACTCCTTCTCTAGAAATGATCCATTTTTAGCAACAAAAGTCTTGCCTTCGGATTTGTGATAGAAGGTGTACCCAACAGTTTCTTTTGGGTATCCTATGAAGACGCACTTCTCCAATTTGGGTTCGACCTTATTAGGTTGAAGCTTTTTTACATAAGCATCGCAACCCCAAACTTTAAGAAACGACAGCTTAGGTTTCTTGCCAAACCACAATTCATACGGCGTCATCTCAACGATTTAGATGGTGCCCTATTTAACGTGAATGCATCTGTCTCTAATGCATAACCCCAAAACGATAGTGGTAAATCGGTAAGAGACATCATAGATCGCACCATATCTAATAAAGTACGGTTACGACGTTCGGACACACCATTACGCTATGGTGTTCCAAGTGGCGTGAGTTGCGAAACTATTCCACAATAATTTAAATGAAGACCAAACTCGTAACTCAATTATTCGCCTCCGCGATCAGATCGTAAAAACTTTATTTTCTTGTTACGATGATTCTCTACTTCACTCTGAAATTCTTTGAACTTTTCAAATATTTTCAGACTTGTGTTTCATAAAGAAGATATACCCATATCTGGTCAAATCATCTGTGAAGGTTAGAAAATAATGATACCCACCGCAAGCCTCAACACTCATCGGACCGCATACATCGGTATGTATTATTTCCAATAAGTCAGTTGCTCGCTCCATTGTTCCGAAGAACGGGGTTTTAGTCATCTTGCCCATGAGGCATGGTTCACAAGTATCAGAAAGATTCATAATCAAGTGATTCCAAAAGTCCATTTGCATGGAGTTTCTTCATGCGCTTTACACCAATATGATCTAAACAACAGTGCCATAAATATGTTGCACTATCATTATTAACTCTGCATCTTTTGGCATAAATATTATGAATATGTGTATCACCACGATCGGGATTCAACAAAAATAGACCACTCATCAAGGGTGCATGACCATAAAAGATATTACTCATATAAATAGAACAACCATTATTCTCTAATTTAAATGAATAACCATCTCGCAACAAACAAGATCCAGATATAATGTTCATGCTCAACGTTAGCACCAAATAACAATTACTTAGGTCTAAAACTAATCTCGAAGGTAGATGTAGAGGTAGCGTACCGACGGTGATCACATCGACTTTGGGATCATTTCCCACGCGCATCGTCACCTCATCCTTAGCCAATCTTCGTTTAATCCGTAGCCCCTGTTTCGAGTTACAAATATGAGCAACAGAACCAGTATCAAATACCTAGGCGCTACTACGAGCATTAGTAAGGTACACATCAATAACATGTATATCAAATATACCTTTGTTCACTTTGCCATCCTTCTTATCCGCCAAATACTTGGCGCAGTTCCGCTTCCAGTGTCCAGTCCCTTTGCAGTAGAAGCACTCAGTTTCAGGCTTGGCTCCAGACTTGGGTTTCTTACCGGGAGTAGCAACTTGTTTTCTATTCTTCTTGAAGTTCCCCTTCTTTCCCTTGTCCTTTTTCTTGAAACTAGTGGTCTTGTTAACCATCAACACTTGATGCTCCTTTTTTATTTCTACCTCCGCAGCTTTGAGCATTGCGAAGAGCTCGGGAATTGTCTTCTCCATCCCTTGCATATTATAGTTCATCACGAAGCCTTTATAGCTTGGTGGCAGTGATTCAAGAACTCTGTCAATAACACTATCATCTGGAATACTAACTCTCAGCTGAGTCATGTGGTTATGGTACCCAGACGTTCTGAGTATGTGTTCACTGACAGAACTGTTCTCCTCCATCTTGCAGCTATAGAACTTGTTGGAGACTTCATATCTCAAACTCGGGCATTTGCTTGAAATATTAACTTCAACTCTTGGAACATCTCATATGCTCCATGACGTTCAAAACGTCTTTGAAGTCTCGATTCTAAGCCGTAAAGCATGGCACACTGAACTATAGAGTTGTCATCAGACCGCGTGTGCCGGACGTTCAAACGTCCATGTTAGCGGGAGGGGCACATAATTCTTATGTGCAGCAATGAGGATAATCCTCAAGTTACGGACCCAGTCCGTGTAGTTGCTACCATCATCTTTCAACTTAGATTTCTCTAGGAACGCATTAAAATTCAAGGGAACTGTAGCACGGGCCATTGATCTACAACATAGATATATAAAAAACTATCAGGACTAAGTTTATGATAAATTAAGTTCAATTAATCATATTACTGAAGAACTCCCACTTAGATAGACATCCCTCAAGTCATCTAAATGATCACGTGATCCAAATCAACTAAACCATGTCCGATCATCACGTGAGATAGAGTAGTTTTCAATGGCGAACATCTTATGTTGATCATATCTACTATATGATTCACGTTCGATCTTTCGGTCTCCAGTGTTCCGAGGCCTTGTATGTACATGCTAGGCTCGTCAAGTTTAACCCGAGTATTCCACACGTGCAAAACTGTCTTACACCAGTTGTATGTGAACGTAGAGCTTATCACACCCGATCATCACGTGGTGTCTCGGCACGACGAACTGTCGCAATGGTGCATACTCAGGGAGAACACTTGTACCTTGAAATTTTAGTAAAGGATCATCTTATAATGCTATCGTCGTGCTAAGCAAAATAAGATGCATAAAAAGATAAACATGACATGAAATCAAAATATGTGACATGATATGACCATCATCATCTTGTGCTTTTGATCTCCATCTCCAAAGTATCGTCATGATCTCCATCGTCACCGGTTTGACACCATGATCTTCATCGTAGCACCGTGGTCGTCTCGCCAACTATTGCTTCTACTACTATCGCTAACTCATAGTGATAAAGTAAAGCAATTACATGGCGCTCGCAATTCATACAATAAAGAGACAACCATAAGGCTCCTGTCGGTTGCCGATAATTTACAAAACATGATCATATCATACAATAACGTATAACTCATCACGTGTTGACCATATCACATCACAACATTGATGGCTTCTCGCCCCTCGTTGGTTACCCCAAGTGGAAGGTTTGAGATGAAGTGTAGCGGAAGTTTTCCCTTGGCAAAGATACCAAGGATCGATTTCCCTGAGACTCCCAGTTTCAACAAGAAGGTGTTAACTGCTAACGGCGCCAGATATTAGCAATCAACGTGGACCTGCACACAGATACAAATAACTTTGCTCCCAACGAGTACAGAGAGGTTGTCAATCTCTCCGGCCTTGTAGTTTACAAAGGATCAAACGCAAGTGATAATAGTGATAGGTATTGCTGCAAATAGTAAGTAAAAGCGTAAAGTAAATAGCGGATGTGATCAATGATGGTAATATGGACCGGGGTCCCATGATGTTCACTAGTGATGTCTCTCTCCCAAAAGACGATAAAACAACTATGTGAGGTAAACGAATTACAGCTGGGCAATTGACAGAATTATGTGCCCAAACCAATGCTAACTATGTTACAAGAAAGGTAGAGGTTCAAAGCATGGGCGGTACGCCAAGGCAAGTAGACCTAAATCCATCTGCATCTACTACTAATCATCCACCTTGAGATATCTATCCAGAACATCTAGCTGGTATTAAGTTGCGAGTCCCACCCATAGTGTAAACTCAAAGCAACAGACAACTGCATTAAAAGAACTTTGCGTAAAGTAAACAATCCTTGCACCCGCGGGCACAAGCACCGTTGTTTTCCCCCTTGTGGCAACAACACATCCCCTAGACTCATGTTTCTGTCACTCAAGCTAGTCATCGAGGGGCATGAACCCACAATCAAGCATAACGTTCCCTCTTGGAGTCACTACCTACTACTTGGCCAAAGCAATAAATAACAACGGAGAACATGCAAGAATTACTTACGAACATAAATATAAAAGAGGTAGATCAAATATATTACTCAAACACAATCTGAACATAATCTCACAATCCATCGGATCCCAGCAAACTCAACATAGCAACAGCATAAGGATTACATATGTGCCTCGATCATGTAGGGCAGCTCACGAGGACTAATTAGTGAAGCACAAGAACGGGAGGAAAACATCACATAGCTACTGGACATGGACCCATGGTCCAAGGGAGACTACTCACAACTCATCCGGGAGGCGTCCATGGTGGTGGAGAGGCTCCCGGTGGTGATCCTCCCCTCCGGCAGGGTGCCGGGAAGAGTTCTCCTGGTGCTCCCGATCTTGGAAGCGGCAGCGGCGGCGAAACAGAGATGAGATCGCGAAAAAGAGTTCCCCTCTCGAGGGTTTCGGGACACGATATAAATATATGACAAAGGGGGGCATCAGCGGAGGCTCGGGGGGCCCAGGCGCCCCCCCGGCGCGGCCAGGGGGGCCGCGCCACCTGGGCGCCTGGAGCCCTGGTGGCCCCCCTCCGGCTGTACTTTGGCTGCTGGGAAGCTTCTGGAACGCTGATTTTTTATATAATTTTTCCGGGATTTTTCTGGCAGTTCTCATAATGGGAAAACCTGAAATACAAAAACAGCAAAAAACAGAAACTGGCACTGGGGTGCACTAATTTAATAGGTTAGTCCAAATATGATCAAAAGTGTATGGAAGTGTATAAATATCATAGCAATATCACCCAAAAGAGGCATGGAGCAAGCAGAAATTATAGATACGTTTTGGACGTATCAACATCCCCAAGCTTAATTCCTGCTCGTCCTCGAGTAGGTAAATGATAACAAGAATAATTTCTGTGGTGACATGCTATTAACCATATAGGACTTTTTCATAGTCATATGACAAAAGCTTACTGAGACAATGAATCTATAGTAATTAAGTTGCCTCATGAGAAAATCACAAAGAACTGAAAGTTTTACAACATGATACTGAAACATCAAATAGATTTACAATGAACATGGTGTGCAAATATGATAAAGTAATATCTCGCTTGCCCCCTTTAGTGAAGCAAAACATAAATGCAGGGGCACCTCCAAGGTTTAAGTGATGACTAGATACAATGATTTCAAAATAAACGATATCATAATCATGCAAAAGACAATGCCACTTTGGGACAATGCACATTACACTCAGAATGACAACCATGCTCTCAGTAGTTGGTGCTTTAAAAGAAGGTGGAGACTCTCGAACCGTGGCTTTTGTTGGCAAGGTTGAAAACCCGTAGTCGGAAACAAAGACAAAGCATGTACCAGAGCTCTTGGTTTTAAAAACAGAGGTAATAATATATTTTTTTCTCTTCTTAGATCATGCATGTTTCGTCAACGAATGCTAGCAGATAACTCAATCACTTCTTGAGATGGACAAGTTTCGAGGAACGGCTCCCGAATGAGGACGATCACATCCTCTTAATCTCCTTTGTTTATCACTGCCAAAGTTTTCTGATTTCTCATGAACAAAGCGTGAAGGAGGGTTTTTTTGTTATATTAATTTTGAGCCGGGCGCACTCAATGCCAGTTCCTTCTCGTGTTATGGGTTTGCACATTATACATGCAATCCCGGGGTGAAGCTTGTCCAACTTAAAAAGATCATGAATTAACTACTACTTCCTCATGGACTTAAAACAGAGGCACAAAATAGGAATGCATTTTTTTCTTTGAATAATTTCGAGATGGTACATGTAAGTCTCCGTTAGGAATGGCAGGTAAATACCATGTAGGAAGGTATGGTGGACTCATATGGCATAACTGGTTTAAAGGAATGGATGCACAAGCAGTCAGTCCGCTTAGTACAGGTGGAGGTTAGCAAAAGACTGGGAGCGACCAACTAAGAGAGCAATGACGGTCATAATCATGCAGAGCGACAAAGCAACATTGAATCAGGCATGGTAGTTATATCGCTACTCAGAAACAAAAGATCATCAAGGCTTGACAGACTTTCTTTACAGTCTTAAATATGCGTGAGCATACGCCAAGTCAATCAAAATAAATTCTTGAAGGAAGATATTACTAAACCATACCACATCATAGGCAAACAAATCATGTTGGTACTCCAATAACACATGGAAACCCCCCCCAGCTATTTGAGACTAACCATAAGAAAACATGAACTACTAAGCGCCATTATGCACGTAGCATATTTATCATAGACATACCAACCAATGCAACGGAAGCAAACTCTCTTAATAAGATAATAATGATAAATAAAGAGAGTTCAAGCAACCAACTAAACAAAAGCTCTTTAAAAAGATAAGCATGAAAACTAAAAGCTAAGCATGATAGTAGCTATTGAAAGACAAAGAACACACACAACAAAGATAGACATGAAAATTCTATGTTATGTTCTAGGTAGAAGTGGAGCGTGTTTCTCTCCCACATATAGAAAGCTGAGTTCCGACTCGTTATGAAAAGCTAAAGAAAACTAAAAAGGAAAACTAAAAGCAAGACGCTCCAAGCATAGCACATAACACATGAAGTGATAAAAATATAGTGGAACGAAAGACGAACTGATAATGTTGATGGAGAAGGGGATGCACGGGGGCATCCCCAAGCTTAGACGCTTGAGTCTCCTTGAATATTTCTTGGGGGTGCATGGGGGCATCCCCAAGCTTGAGCGTTTGACACTCCTGAATCTTTTTATCATCTTCCCTCGCACACTTGAAAACTCCCTTCATACATAACTCATCATAATCTGATTAGCGAGGTTAGTACCCTTAATAAAATAATTGTTCCTTGCTGGAAATAAGGATATTCTTGAAGATCTACTGTTTCTCAAGATTGCCAAAAGGTTTTTGCAAAGAAAAAGCAAGCTCTAGGTTTGCAAAATGAAGGAAAGGCAAAACAGGACAGAATCTGTGAAAAACAGAACAGCAGGTAGTAAATGATTTTTTCGGGGCACTTCTGCAACTCTAATCAAAAAACTCAAAACAGACGCACGAAAGACAATTATATAGAGCATGCTGTCGAAACAATTCAGACCAAAAAGATGATCTGGTGATTTTATACGAATTTTTCTATCCAAGGACAGAATCTGTTTCCTGGACAGCACGTCACAACTTTTGAACTTTCTTGCAATCAGAGGCTACACTTGGCACAAAATTGAAAAGCAAAGATACAATGATGATGCTATTGTAGTAACAACATCAAGACACAACAAAAAGCAAAATAAAATTTATTCATGTGGGCTCCCTCCCAAAAGTGCTTTCTTTTATGCCTTTAAGTTAGGCATAATGCAAAGAGATCAAGTTTTATCAAGAGTAAAAGAATAGCTAGCCCGTATAACGGACTCAAAAGGTAACTTAATCTTCTTTCGAGGGAAGTGTTCCATCCCTTTCTTGAGAGGAAACTGGAATTTTATATTCCCCTCTTTCATGTTAATGATAGCACCAACGGTGCGTAGAAAAGGACGTCCCAAAATAATTGGACACGAAGGTTCACATTCGATGTCCATAATAGTAAAATCAACGGGAACATAATTGTCATTGACAATGATAAGAACATCATCGATCCTCCCCAAAGGTTTCTTTATGGAAGAATCAACGAGACGAACACCAAAAGAACAAGAATCAAAAGGTTTCAATTTAAGCATATAATATAGTCTTTTGGGCATAATGGAGGTACTAGCTACATCATCACATAAAGCATAGCAAGAGAAGTTATTCAATTTAATTTTAATCATAGGATCCCAACCATCTTCTAGCTTTCTAGGTATGGAGGCTTCTACTCTAAGTTTCTCCTCCCTAGCTTTGATGAGAGTATTAGTGATATGCTCTGTGAATGCAAGGTTAAGCGTGCTAGTGCGGGGATCTCTAGACATCTTGTGAAGGAAATCAATAACTTCGGTAAGAGTGCAATTGTCAAAATCAAGGTCACTACTATCAAGTAAGGTGGTAGTGGTGTCCTTTAGGTTCACTTGTTTGGTAGTTTCTATAGTCATAGCATCACCATTAATAGGTCCATTGGGACCAGGAGTGCATTGGGTGCTAAGAGTTTGGATATCCTCAACAACTTGGATAGTAGCAACAGTGTGGTGGGTAGGAAGGTTCTTAATTCTATCTTCTTCCTCCCTTTCTCTAGCCCATCTCTCTTTAAGTTTAGCCAACATCCTAATATTTTCATTAATTTGCAGTTGAATAGCATTCATAGGAGTGACCTTCCTCTCCTCAAGAGGAGAAGTTCTAATTTTAAGCAATTCTACCTCATTGGCTAAATTGTCTACCTTCAAAGAGAGATCATCTAGTTTGTTTAATTTTTCTCCTACACTCTTATTAAAGGCTTTTTGGGTAGT
The DNA here is from genome assembly GCA_902687465.1 of Secale cereale. Taxonomy (NCBI): domain Eukaryota; kingdom Viridiplantae; phylum Streptophyta; class Magnoliopsida; order Poales; family Poaceae; genus Secale; species Secale cereale. Next base: position 69,262,537 of record LR738712.1, read on the forward strand.
GATGAAATCTTTAAGCATAATCTCTAGTTCAGTAGTGGAGTTCTTGGTGCTAGGATAAGCATTGTTGTTCCCATAAGAATTAGAGGGGAACGGTCTAGTATTGCTACCAAAGTTACTCCTATAAGCATTGTTATTAAAATTGTTTCTAGAGATAAAGTTCACCTCTACTTGTTCTTGAGCAATCAAAGAATTTAAAGGAACATCACGAGGGTCAACAGAAGATTGCTTCGAAAGTAGAGACATGATCAAGTCAACTTTTTCATTTAGGGAGGAAATCTCCTCGACAGAGTTTACCTTCCTACCTGTTGGAGCGCGTTCGGTGTGCCATTGGGAATAGTTGGTCATCATCTCATCGAGAAGCTTCGTGGCAGCACCAAGTGTAGTTGACATAAAAGTTCCTCCCGCGGCCCAATCTAACAAGTTCCGCGAGGTAAAGTTCAAGCCTGCATAAAAAGTTTGGATAACCATCCAAGTAGTCAAACCGTGAGTAGGGCAGTTCTTGATAGGAGATTTCATACGTTCCCAAGCTTGGGCAATGTGTTCATTATCCAATTGTTTAAAATTCATTATGTTACTTCTTAGTTGGATAATTTTAGCAGGTGGATAGTATTTTCCAATAAAAGCATCTTTGCACTTGTCCCATGAATCTATGCTATTTCTAGGCAAAGACTGAAACCAAATTTTAGCTCCTCCTCTCAAGGAGAAAGGAAAAAGCTTAAGCTTAACAATATTACCATCTATTTCTCGGTACTTTTGCATATCACAGAGTTCAACAAAATTGTTTAAGTGTAAAGTAGCATCATCTCCAGCACCGGAGAATTGATCTTTCATAACTAGGTTCAGTAAAGCAGGTTTAATTTCATACGAATGTGCTGAAGTGGCAGGTGTAGTGATAGGTGTGCAGATAAAGTCATCGTTGTTGTGACTAGTGAAGTCACACAACTTGGTGTTCTCGGTGGAACCCATAGTAGCAAGCAAGCAAGATAACTATTTTTGTGATTTTCGATAAAAGATACTAAAGCAAAAACTGAAAGATAAACTAACAAGACTAAAAGCAAAGGTAAAAGATAGCGTGCAACTCCCCTATCTTGAAGAGTGGAGTCCCCGGCAACGGCGCCAGAAAACTTTGCTTGATGGCTTCTCGCCCCTCGTTGGTTACCCCAAGTGGAAGGTTTGAGATGCAGTGTAGCGGAAGTTTTCCCTTGGCAAAGATACCAAGGATCGATTTCCCTGAGACTCCCAGTTTCAACAAGAAAGTGTCAACTGCTAACGGCGCCAGATATTAGCAATCAACGTGGACCTGCACACAGATACAAATAACTTTGCTCCCAACGAGTACAGAGAGGTTGTCAATCTCTCTGGCCTTGTAGTTTACAAAGGATCAAACGCAAGTGATAATAGTGATAGGTATTGCTGCAAATAGTAAGTAAAAGCGTAAAGTAAATAGCGGATGTGATCAATGATGTTAATATGGACCGGGGTCCCATGATGTTCACTAGTGATGTCTCTCTCCCAAAAGACGATAAAACAGCTATGTGAGGTAAACGAATTACAGCTGGGCAATTGACAGAATTATGTGCGCAAACCAATGCTAACTATGTTACGAGAAAGGTAGAGGTTCAAAGCATGGGCGGTACGCCAAGGCAAGTAGACCGAAATCCATCTGCATCTACTACTAATCATCCACCTTGAGATATCTATCCAGAACATCTCGCTGGTATTAAGTTGCGAGTCCCACCCATAGTGTAAACTCAAAGCAACAGACAACTACATTAAAAGAACGTTGCGTAAAGTAACCAATCCTTGCACCCGCGGGCACAAGCACCGTTGTTTTCCCCCTTGTGGCAACAGCACATCCCCTAGACTCATGTTTCTGTCACTCAAGCTAGTCATCGAGGGGCATGAACCCACAATCAAGCATAACGTTCCCTCTTGGAGTCACTACCTACTACTTGGCCAAAGCAATAAATAACAACGGAGAACATGCAAGAATTACTTACGAACATAAATATAAAAGAGGTAGATCAAATATATTACTCAAACACAATCTGAACATAATCTCACAATCCATCGGATCCCAGCAAACTCAACATAGCAACAGCATAAGGATTACATATGTGCCTCGATCATGTAGGGCAGCTCACGAGGACTAATTAGTGAAGCACAAGAACGGGAGGAGAACATCACATAGCTACTGGTCATGGACCCATGGTCCAAGGGAGACTACTCACAACTCATCCGAGAGGCGTCCATGGTGGTGGAGAGGCTCCCGGTGGTGATCCTCCCCTCCGGCAGGGTGCCGGGAAGAGTTCTCCTGGTGCTCCCGATCTTGGAAGCGGCGGCGGCGGAAGAACAGAGATGAGATCGCGAAAAAGGGTTCCCCTCTCGAGGGTTTCGGGACACGATATAAATATATGCCAAAGGGGGGCATCAGCGAAGGCTCGGGGGGCCCAGGCGCCCCCCCGGCGCGGCCAGGGGGGCCGCGCCACCAGGGCGCCTGGAGCCCTGGTGGCCCCCCTCCGGCTGTACTTTGGCTGCCGGGAAGCTTCTGGAACGCTGATTTTTTATATAATTTTTCTAGGATTTTTCTGGCAGTTCTCGTAATGGGAAAACCTGAAATACAAAAACAGCAGAAAACAGAAACTGGCACTGGGGTGCACTAAGTTAATAGGTTAGTCCAAATATGATCAAAAGTGTATGGAAGTGTATAAATATCATAGCAATATCACCCAGAAGAGGCATGGAGCAAGCAGAAATTATAGATACGTTTTGGACGTATCAAACATGCCCTGCAAAAACAAGTTAGACATACTATACTTTGTTGTTGCAAGTTTTACGTGGCTGCTACGGGCTTCTAGCAAGAACCATTCTTACCTATGGCACAAAAACCACTACGGTGATTTATCAAGTTTCCTGTTTTAACCTTCAACAAGGACCGGCCGTAGTCAAATTCGATTCAACTAAAGCAAGAGAGACAGACACCCGCCATCCACCTTTATGCACACAAGTTGCACGTAACGGTGGAATCGCTCTCATGAACGCGGTCATGTAATGTTGGTCCAGGCCGCTTCATCTTACAATACTGCCGAATCAAAATAAGACGTTGGTGGTAAGCAGTATGAACATCACCTCCCACAACTCCTTTGTGTTCTACTCGTGCATATCATCTACGCATAGACCTGGCTCATTATGCCACTGTTGGGGAACGTAGCATGCAATTTCAAAAATTTCCTACGCTCACGCAAGATCTATCTAGGAGAAGCATAGCAACAAGACGGGAAGAGTGTGTCCACGTACCCTCGTAGACGGAAAGTGGAAGCGTTATATTTACGTGATTGATGTAGTCGAACGTCTTCGCGATTCAACCGATCAAGCACCGAACGTACGACACCTTCGAGTTCTGCATACGTTCAGCTCGATGACGTTCCACGAACTCTTGATCTAGCAGTGTGTCGGGGAAGAGTTCCGGCAGCACGACGGCATGGTGACGGTGATGGTGATGTTGATCGCGCAGGGCTTCGCCTAAGCACTACGACAATATCACCTGAGGTGTAAACTATGGAGGGGGCACCGCACACGGCTAAGAACAATTGATGTGCTTTGGGGTGCCCCCTTGCCCACGTATATAAAGGAGGAGAGGAGGAGGAGGCCGGCCTAGGGGCGCGCCATGGGGGGGGGATTCCTACTAGGACTCCACTCCTAGTAGGATTCGCCCCCCCCCC
>LR738712.1:69266311-69280615 GCA_902687465.1 Secale cereale
CCCCTTTTCCTTTCTTTGGGAGTTGGAAAGAGGGAAGGAGAGGGAAAGGGGGAAGGAAAGGGGGGCCGCGCCCCCTTCCCATTGTCCAATTCGGACAGCCCATGGGAGGGTGCGCCACCCCTTTCGGGATCCCCTCTCTCTCCCCTATGGCCCATGCAGGCCCAATACTTCCCCAGGGGGTTCCGATAGCCCCTCAGTACTCCGATAAATATCTGAAAAGTCCCGAAACCATTCCGGTGTCAGAATACCATCATCCAATATATCGATCTTTACCTCTCAACCATTTCGAGACTCCTCGTCATGTCAGTGATCTCATCCGGGACTCCGAACAATCTTCGGTCACCAAAAACACACAACTCTTGAATACAAATCGTCATCGAACGTTAAGCGTGCGGACCCTACGGGTTCGAGAACTATGTAGACATGACCTAGACACATCTATGGTCAATAACCAATAGCGAAACCTGGATGCCCATATTGGCTCCCACATATTCTATGAAGATATTTATTGGTCAAACCGTAATGACAACATACATTATTCCGCTTGTCATCGGTATATTACTTGCCCAAGATTCGATCGTCGGTATCTTCATACATAGTTCAATCTCATTACCGGCAAGTCTCTTTACTCGTTCCGTAATGCATCATCTCACAACTAACTCATTAGTCACATTGCTTGCAAGGCTTCTTATGATGTGCATTACCGAGAGGGCCCAGAGATACCTCTCCGATACTTGGAGTGACAAATCCTAATCTTGATCTATGCCAACCCAACAAACACCTTTGGAGATACCTGTAGAGCATAGAGCATCTTTATAATCATCCAGTTACGTTGTGACGTTTGATAGCACATAAGGTATTCCTCTGGTACTCGGGAGTTGGATAATCTCATAGTCCGAGGATGTATTTGACATGAAGAAAGCAGTAGCGATAAAACTGAACGATCAATACGCTAAGCTAACGGATGGGTCATGTCGATCACATCATTCTCCTAATGATGTGACCCCGTTAATCAAATGACAACACATGTCTATGGTTAGGAAACTCTACCATCTTTGATTAACGAGCTAGTCTAGTACAGGCTTACTAGGGACACTGTGTTTTGTCTGTGTATCCACACATGTATCAAGTTTCTGATTAATACAATTCTAGCATGAATAAAAGACATTTATCATGATATAAGGAAATGTAAATAACAACTTTATTATTGCCTCTAGGGCATATTTCCTTCATATGTTTCCACAATGCTCCCTGAAAACATAAAGCATTTCGCATAATACATTTTTTTATTACTTCTATCCCCCAGAGCAGGTAATTCAGATACATTATCAGAGGAAACAAACCGGAAGACTTTAATAATAATCATCCAGAAATGTTTCACAACAATGCAACCAAACAACAAGTGATCAACATATTCTTCCTCACTACAAAACAGGCAAATTAAATCATCTAAGTGTTGTCTTTCAATCAGGCTATCTCTTGTTAGGATTTTGTTATGGACCACCAACCAAACCAAAACCAAAACCAAATATCTATGTGGCACAGTGATTTTCCAAAATTTATCCCAAATAGGGGCAGAGCCCCTCCCCAGTTAATTTTCTCTAAAAGGATTTGGTAATATAAACCTCGGAAGCTTCAAGAGTCCAAATAGGTTCATCGGTGCAGTTAACAGGTTTAAAGCTAAGAAGGATATTCAAGAGATAATTCCATTTCTCGAAAAATGAAATATCAACACATCTCCTAAAGGTCAGTTTAAGGATCCGACCATCCCACACCTGGGTAACAGTGCAGTTTTGTTGCTGGCAGAGATCAAACAAGTCCCTGAATTGGGTAATCAAGGAGATATCACCAGCCCACACATCATGCCAAAAGTAAAAACGTTTACCATTGCATAGAGCCCATTTATAAAAAGGCCTAACCCCGGACATAGCCCAGGTAAAAACCTTTTAGAAAAAGGGGGCCCGGTGTTCATTCTAGACCAAAGAATATTGGGTTTAGCAGTGTGATATTAATAATCCACAAGGGATAACCAATTTTTTCCACCACCAGCAAAATATCTCTTGGCCCAGGAGGCTAGCGGAGACATGCATGATTCCCTCAAATTTGGAATACCTAGCCCACAAAAGATCTTTTCTAGGACACAAGCCCCCAATTTGCTAGAGATATTTTATTTTAGAATTAACATGTTTGCTCCAAATAAACTCATTTAGTATATATAAGACATGATATATTGTTGTGGACACAATATCTACAACAATATGCACTACGTACAACATACACCAGAACAGGTACAGGATAACCATGCTTAAAATAATACTCCTACATTACAATTTCCTTGAGAGAATGTATAAGGCACTCTTTTCATTTCCTTCATCGGAGCATATATATATAGAAAAACCACACTGCTAGGGTACTTGGGAGCATTCCCTTCATGAAAGACCTTGCTTTTCCTGCGAAACCTTTCACTTATAGACCTCAAAGACACCTCGTGCTCCCAGTTTCTTGATAATTTTATAGTCACTGAACCCTGCCTTCATGAAGAGCTCACGCCAGTCATTCTCAGTACGTTGACGGCCTCTTGTGTTCACAAGCATGAGCATGTCCATCAAAAGTTGGGCCTCAAACATTACTGGTCCTAATGAAGGCCCAACCACAATATCTATAATGATCACCTTTCCTCCCTCCTCATGTGAGGGAATGGCATCCCTACACTGGGACAAGATCTTCACACAGTCCTCGTCACTCCAGTGGTGCAGCACAAGCTGCAGAATATGTGCATAGCCTTTTAGCATCAATGAACTATTTTTTCAATTTTCGTGAGTCAATAGATTTACTATTTGGCAATTTTCTACCGTGGTTAAATATGAAGAAAGAGATGCCTTTCCCGTTGGTTTGCCATATTACCTTGAGCATCACCGCCTGAGACTTTGGGACGGAGTGGAACAAGTCACCGGCGACATAGTTGACGACCCCGTCAGAAGGAGCTTTGTCGATCACCTTGGGAAGGTCCAGCACGGTGCACTTGACATGCGGATGGGTCTTGGTGATGGCCCTCGCCGTCGTCCCATCGCCACCGCATCAATCTGTAAGGGACTCGAGCCCCTTGAAGAGGTCATGGCACTCTCGCATCATCGTGCCGATCCCAAGGTTGTCGTGGGCGGCCAAACCTTCGGTGACAAGCTCGTCAAGCTCCTGGTCCAGCAGCGCCGTGCTCTCGTCGAAGAGCGACGCGCCATGCACGTCCTCGAACGGAGACGGCACCGGCCCTGCGATGTCTTTCCTGAACCAGTCCGCCAGCCCCAGCGCAGCCTCCGTGTAGAACGGCGATGTCGCGGCAAGCACGAAGGACGTCTGGCTGTGGTGCTCGTCCGCCACCACGCCGTCCACCAGGATGCGCGACAGGGGGTTGAGCCGGAACAGTTCAATCTCCGCCTCGCAGTCGTCGTTGCCGCCGGCTGCAAAGACACCCGACGTGACCAGCACACGCATTAGGCGGCCGAGGAATGGCTGCTTACTCGCGGGGAGCGACAGCGCGGCCACCAGGTCCGACAGCGAGGTGACCCCGCCGAGGTTGTGGATGGCGGTCGGGATGCCGAGCTTGATGGCGCAGCGGAGCCCCATGGACGTGAGGTAGTAGAGGTTGTGGCGCCACAGGTCAGCCTGTGCCTGCAGCAGCTCGGCGTCAGTGGGGACCTCGATGGTTCGTGCCTGACCGGCCATTGCTCTCCTCTCTCTCACTCTGGCTGGCTCTTGTGCGTGTAGTGGTGTTGCTCAGTCAGTTCTCGATCCACTCTGATGTTATGTGTTGCATTTGCATACGGGGGGCTTTAAATAGAGCTACTGCTCCTACTCGTACTACCGAGAAGCTATAATTAATTAATTAACCTCGTGTTCCACGGCTATGCTACTTAATTAACCTCGCATGGAGCGCGAGTTGGTTGGGTCTCCGGATCGGAAATAAACGAGTACTATCAGTGAAGAGAGATTGTGTGTGTACGTACCATCTCCACGTCTACCGCTGATTCTGCACCCTGTACGTCTACCACACATGTAAGGAACCAAGTGGCATGGCGCCGTGATGAACTTGGCGTAACAAACATAGTTGACATTAATGCAAATCAACAACTCTTGATCTTCGACAAGACCCTGACGCACGCACGCATGTCGCTAGCTACTGGCTGCTCCCTGATCTTGCCAGGAGGCAGGATCACAGGGTTGCACATGTATAGTTTCTTTTCTCAAAACCGAAGGCACAAGATTTGCCTAGGTGCGTGATTCATTAGGCTGCTTGTAACGAAGAGTATCATATACTAGTATCATGCACATGATACTAGTGTATGATACTACATCCGTAGTGCATAGTATCATATGTTAGTAGGTGAATTAGACATCTTAGAAGGTGCACCGCAAACTAGGCGCAAAGAGATTGGGCAAGGAAAAAAAATTGAATCACGGATGAAGCCAATCACATCATTTCTTTCTCAATTAAAAGCGTGCTATTAATTAGAAGACCTCTTCAAACCCCAATAGCATGCCGCAGAAATTGCATGCATTGGTCCCCCAATTAATAGATGGGGTCTAATTAATATGCATGCAACTAGTCCTACTCTTTCGCGCCTTAGTGTTTTGGGATTATTTCATTTTCGTAAGATGACTTACACACCTAGACGGAGGGAGTAGGATGGTCATTTATTGTCATGCATGACACATACTAGCACATCATTTAATATGATACGGTATCATATGATACTCAATCCCTCTCTCTTCATTTAATTCTATAACACATCATCAAAATTGCCTAGTTGGCATGCATGATACAGCCTATGATACTCCCATTACGGGCAGCCTTAAGACGAGGACAATTGCCCAATTACTCTTGACAAAAAATCAGGTGAAAAACGATACACACAAACCATATGTAGACTATTCACACTGCTGATAAACACTCTTTTTTTCCGAAAAGGTGATGCTTTCTTATCTTTTGCATTAGATGGTGCACACAATCATTTCCGAAAAGTTTGACTTTAAAAAAATGTTAATTGTGTATTAGAAAAACATAAAATGTGTAAAAATATATACAGAAATTTTTTAAATAAATAAATAAATAAATAAACGAAGAAAACACATGAAAACCGAATAAGAAAACAAAGAAACCGAAGAAAAAAGAAAAAAAAAAGTAAGAAAAAAAACGGGAACAATCCGCTACACTATTTGGGCCGAATCCACGGGGCCCTGCTCCGGATCAAACACACTCGATGGAAAGAGCAGTCCCCCTCAAAAAAAAAAAAAAGATGGAAAGAGCAGTCCCCCTCAAAAAAAAAAGATGGAAAGAGCAGTCCACCCGATCTGGCGAGCCCCGCCGCCGTCGCCAGCCGCCGGTTCCGCGTGCCGCATGCCCCATGGACGCATTCCAGTTTCACACCTTCCTAGCCACGCCGCAGACTGCTGCCAGCCAGCAAAGGTGAGCTCTCCTTCCATCCGTCCATTTTTTCCTTTCCCGTATTGTGTGTTCTTATTAGAGTTCTGCTGCTGCTGCCGAGGGATAATGTGGTTGATGCAGCTGTGCGACTGTGTTGACTGCGTAGGTAATTTATCACTGGGCGGATTTATGTGGCAAACTCGCGGCGGCGTAGCCTTGCAATTGATGGCCCGTTGATTTAGTTTCACTGTATTTTGTGTTCTTAGTTGCTATTGCTGCAAGTTGGATCACAGGGACCGAGGCTAGTTCTCAACTTACTACACTTGGTTGAGTAAACGGCTACGAATATTCATGAGGTAATTCGCGCAATTCAGGTTTCTTCTGTTTATGGCTTCATTGCAGAAAAGTCCAGTGATTTGTTACTTTTGCATACGAACATTTTGGCATGCTTATCGTGCGTATGAACCTGGCTGAAATTCTGAATCAATTGTGTTCTTAGTTCAGAGGTTGCGCCGAAACAACTAAATTAAATGTATATATATGCCTCCGAAAGATGGAGACTGGCACGCGGTCATCTCTTGTATATTGCAAATGGTTGAAGCAAATTAGCTCTGTGCTGTGACACCATCTCTTCTTCTTTCTCTGAACTCTACAACAGCACATCCTAGTTAAGTCGGTCACCGTGCCATCCTAAGGATCACAGGCTGGTGCAACCTTTTGCTCTCAGTCTGAAACCTCACCGCCCTCGTGTCAAACTCCTTGAACTGAGCCAGATCGAATTCGGTCGATATTGACGACACCACCATCCCCGAGTCTGAGTTTGAGGACTTTCCCAGTTGCTTGCCCTTGTGGCTTCTGCTGCTCCCGGTTGCTAGGGTGAGCTCAAGGTTGCATTCTTCTGCAGCAGAGGCAGGGGTCCAGCTGTTTGAGAAGCTGTAGAGTTGCTGACGGGTGGTTGCCTTATCGTCGCGCCAGATCTCAAGTTTATGTTTCGTCTCAGCGTGAGCCTGGTTCAGCCCAGCTAACTGCATTTCCCTCATCAGTTGTTTCTGAACATGGTAAACTCGGTGCATCTCATGAACCTGGTTCAGCAAAGATGTGCAGATTTGGTGAGAAGCTTTTTCGCCTATCTTGAAGTGCACAACTAATGCAGTATTGCTTCTTAGAAACTAGCTGTAATGTCTCAACTACTTGCTTGTACTCTATTTCCTCTCACCTATGACTATTCGTACCTCCGTCAACTGGATATATAATACTAGGATGCTGAGAGAGCATGGTGCAACCTACCTTCCATTACTTAGGAAGTCACACTCACACCCCGAGCAAAGAGTTCCCCTTGTTTGCATGGTAGGAAACACCAAACTACAGGCTAAAGAGTCTGGTTTGGACTATATTTTGGGGATGAGTGGCATCAGGATATAGCCTCTTTCAGGCTAGTGAGCTCAGTGGGCTATGTCTTCAGTCCGAACCCATGTCCAAGCTGTCAGGATGGTACTGGATTGGAACGCTCCTATTACTATTAAAACATGGGTATGCTCACATTTGTTGATACATTGGAGAAATTAGCTTATGTGTTAAGGTGTTGCATGTTCTCATTAGTTCCCCGACTATGGAGAGCTACATATACACCCACAAACTTGTCCAGGGAAAAGTTTGCGACGATGCCTGATGACTGGCTGTACTCTGGTAGTGTGTCCGATGTTCTACTGGAATATGCACACATAGGTAGAATAGTGTTTACACGAGTGTGTGTGCTGCCTTGCCTGTTGTCTGAATGTTTGTTCTTTGCCCCAAGATAACCATCTTCATCTCCTCTCTGTCCATCTCTTGGAAAATGCTAGCCGCAAGTTTTACTGTGTGTATCTCCAATCTGTTTCATGGGAATTTCAGAATGAGTACGGCATGCATTTTCTGTCGTAAATGGTAATAATAGGTTCTGTCTTCAGTGTTGAAATATTTGTTGTAGTGCCTTGTTCCATTAATTGGTGGCTTTCAGTACGACCTATGTACTTATGTCCTTCAGGAAGAAAAGAAAAACGTCTGGATTTTTTTTCTGTGGAGAAACCAATTTTCATTATTTTTCTGTGGAGAAACCAACTTAGTCTGCTGCTTGGTTGAGTAAACAGCTACGAATTCATGTGGTAGTTCACGCAATTCAAAAATCTATTGTGTTATAGCTTCACTGCAGAAAAAGTTCAGTGAGTTGTTACTTTTGCATATAACATTTTAGCATACTTGTTGTGCTTATGAACGTGGCTGACATTCTGAATCAATTGTGTTCTTTGTTCAGAGGTTTTGCCGAAACAACTAAATTAGATGTTACATATGCCTCCGAAAGATGGAGACCGTTACGCGGTCATCTCTTGTCTATTGCAAATTGTTGAAGCAAATTAGCTCTGTGATGTGACAACATCTCTTTTTCTTTCTCTGGAATCTACAACACCATATCCTAGTTAAGTCGGTCACCGTGCCACCCTAAGGATCACAGGCTGGTACGGCCAAGGAGACTGATTCGTCTCATTGGCAATGGTAAACCTCTTGCTCTCGGTCTGAAACCTCACCACCCTTGTGTCAAAATCCTTGAACTGAGCCAGATCGGATTCGGTCGATGTTGACGACACCGCTGTCCCGGAGTCTGAGTTTGAGGACTTGCCCACTTGCTTGCCCTTGTGGCTTCTGCTGCTCCCGGTTGCCAGAGTGAGCTCAAGGTTGCATTCTTCTGCAGAGGCAGGGGCGCAGCTGTTTGAGACGCTGTAGAGTTGCTGACGGTCGGTAGCCTTGTTGTCGTGCCAGACCTCGAGTTTAGGTTTCGTCCCAGCGTGAGCCTGGTTCAGCCCAGCTAACTGCATCTCCCTCATCAGTTGTTTCTGAACATGGTAAACTCGGTGCATCTCATGAACCTGGTTCAGCAAAGATGTGCAAATTGGTTAGAAGCTTTTTCGCCTATCTTGAAGTGCACACAACAAATGCAGTACTGCTTCTTAGAAACTAGCATTAATGTCTCAACTACTTGCTTGTACTCTATTTCTTCTTACATATGACTATTTGTACCTCCATCAACTGGATATATAATGGGATGAAGAGAGAGCATGATGTAACCTATTATTACTTAGGAAGTCACACTCACACCCTGAGCGAAGAGTTGCCCTTGTTTGCACGGTAGGAGACACCAAACTACATGCTACAGAGGCTGGTTTGGACTATAGGAATGAGTGGCATCAGGATATAGCCTCTTTCAGGCTAGTGAGCTCGGTGGGCTACTACTTCAGCCAAACCCCATGTCCAACCTGTCAGGACGGTATTGGATGGGAAGACGGCTATTACTGTTAAAACATGGGTATGCTCACATCTGTTGATGCATTGGAGAAATTAACTTATGTGTTAAGGTGTTGCATGTTCTGGTTAGTTGCCCGACTATGGAGAGCTACATACACACCCACGAAATTGTCCAGGGAAAAGTTTGCGATGATGCCTACTCCCTGGCCGTATACTGGAACCGTGTCCAATGTTCTACCGGAAGATGCACACATAGGTAGAATGGTGTTTACCGAGTGTGCTGCCTTACCTGTTGTCTGAATGTTTGTTCTTGCCCCAGGATAACCATCTTCATCTCCTCTCTGTCCATCTCTTGGAAAATGCTAGCTGCAAGTCTTTGTGTGTCTATCTCCAATCTGTTTCATAGGAATCTCACAGTGAGTACCGCATGCAATTTCTGACTTAAATGATAATAATAGGATCTATGTTCAGTGTTGAAATATTTGTTGTAGTGCCTTGTTCCATGAATTGGTAGCTTTCACTACAACCTATGTACTTATGTCCTTCAGGAGGACAAGGAATACGTCCCGATTCCTTTTTGTGGAGAAAGGAACTTTCATTTTCTTCCGATTGAGCTTATAGCTTACACCCTAATGCAACCGATCAAATCTTATACTGTACTAGTATTTCTCTAACTAAGTGAACTGCATTCTGTTAGGCTTCTTCTGGCAACAGACATAAAACTGTTCTTTCTATGACAGAGTAGCAAAGGGGCAGAGCTGTGAGGGAGACGGAGAAAGAAGCATGTGGCAAATTCCCTTCCAGACTTGCGCATGCCACTCGGCCTTCCGGAAAAAATCATTGCAAGATACAGAACATCGCAAGGCTAAAGCACTTGAGAAGAACACAAGAATCAAGATACAGAAGCTATGTACTCTGAGCTCTGAAGCATGGCACACATGTAACATGTTCCATGGAAGAAAAAGAAACAGGACAAGGAGGAGATCAGAAGAAGGCTGTGCCCACCTCTGTTTTGGTCTCCAGCCGCCTCCCAAGGAAGGTACTTCCTCTGCCTCTCACAACGAAGCTCTCCTCTCTCACAGTTTGTTTACCAGGCCAGAGCTTTGCTTCTGCTGAGATGCAAGCAAGCAGGCAAGGAGTAGGCAGGCCGGCGTGTATGGTAGATATAGAAATCTTGTGAGGCGCCAGGTCGAGAGGGAGGCGATGAAGAAGATATAAAGATTCTCTCCGGGCTGCCATGAGCTTCACAGCGCAGCAGCTGGTGGGGCCTTTTTTGTAGGCATGCCGAACGAATCCAAGTCACTTTGGCCAATGAGGTTCGATTCCATGCATCTTGATGTGTGAAAGATGCTTCCGTCTAGTGCCAGGAAAAGGATAGGCAAGATGACGAGATAAGAAGCTCCGGCTCCAGCTGAGTATTATATTTTCAAACAACCTCAAAATCATGTGTGTCCCCTGGTGTCTCTACACACTTGAAACGCCTTGGTTTTAATAATGTTGTATACACACATGCACTTGGATTGCCTGCTTGGGGTTAGAGAACATCATTGTGGGTTTTCATGTAATGGTATTATTATTCCTTATCAAAAAATGTAATGGTATTATTAAGGTTTCATCCATGAGTGTTTATAGCAATCACCTTGAATCATACTTCCTCCGTCCCAAAATAAGTGTCTTAACTTTAGTACAATTGTATACTAAAATTAGTGTAAAGTTGAGGCACTTATTTTGGGACGGAAGGAGTACCTAACTACACTATCTAATACGCTGATGATACGTGCCTTGTTTTTCTTTTTAAAAGAAGATAATCCCTTGCCTCTGCATTATTATGATGCACATAGTCATAGGGTACTAGTGGTACTTGCTTAGTCCTTGATCATATTATCAGGTTCCTTTCATGTACTTACCGGGGTGCCGTAGCACACTAGAGCACTCGTAGTTTTAAAAGGATCAATCCCTCCCACGAATCATTGAGCAGACAAGTCGACATGCGGCGTGTTTAGATCTCTCGTATTCACATGCGCATCGGATTACTACTGTCAACTCCATTTGTCCGCATCCTAAACATATTATAGTAGTACTGTAATTGATTATGTTACTGCCATCCTAATTAAGTCAAACTATCAGCCTCGCATGGGAAGTAAAGCTACCGAACGATGGCGACAGCTCATGCAACTAATTTATAATTTGGTGTAGAATATGTCATGTTTTTTCTGGGATAAATAAGTTTATGGCATCTACAACAGAACGCTCTATACAAGCCCAAACGCCTGGACGGCTTGCCCGGACGCAAAATTGCCATCCATTCTGACGCCCCCAAACTTAGCCCAAACGTGCAGGCTGATCAGCAACCCCATCCAGCCCATATGTGGGGTGGATATGGGACGCCCGGACGAGCTCAGGCGCGTTCGCCATGTTCGATGTCGACCACAGAGTTGGCCTCCGCACAAATGTTTGTCTTAATACCAGGTGTTTAGGAGGAGGCAAGAACATGTTCTTCCGCCGGCATATGCATTCATGACAACTTCCTTTTCGTCCATACTCGAAGACCGGTTTAGAGGCTACTGATGGTGTCCCGGCTAGGAGTCCTCTCACCATGACAATTCCTGACCTGATGGGCCAGGCTGAG
This sequence comes from Secale cereale, assembly GCA_902687465.1. Lineage (NCBI taxonomy): Eukaryota > Viridiplantae > Streptophyta > Magnoliopsida > Poales > Poaceae > Secale > Secale cereale. Next base: position 69,277,636 of record LR738712.1, read on the forward strand.
GACCCTTATGTTGGTTTTGTCTCGTGCCACTCCGGACGGAGCTCGTGACGATTATAAGGAAGACCCCGAAGACCTGATGTATACTCCAAGACGACGGGTTCGTGAGGAACTTTGTCTCCTCATACGTAGCCGTATAAGACACATTACAATCTATAGGTAGGTACTTGCACTATACCCCCAACGCAATAAACACAAGCAGAACGTAGTCGTAGGGTATTATCTCTTTGGAGATCCTGAACCCGGGTAAAATACGGTGTCCCTGCTACCGTCGTTCCTAAATGCCTAGCTTAGGACCCCTAGCTCGAGATCTATCGGATTCAGATCCGTCGAGGGAGGGGGAGGGGGTATGTGTACGTCTACATTATACTCGGTGTTTGTCAAACAAAAAATTTAGAAACTTAAATTGCCCCCTCCCCCCTCCTCCAATAGCACATGTGTTGTCTTGTTGGCAGAACATACCATGTTATGAACCAATAAACTTTTTTTAATGATCAACCAATAACTTCATATAACCAGAGGATACCCCGCGCGTTGCTGCAGGAATTCATTGATTAAAATTTGGGTTGATAATATGAGAACCAAAATTAAAAATACATATGACTTATTATATTTGATGATTATATATAGTTGTAATAATATTTATTAAATATAAGTAGAATGAAAAAAATCCATGCACGGTTGAATGTTGCGGCGGATCTTTTCCTATGCATGATTTTATGTTGGGGTGAGCTTAATCCCATTCGTAATTGTATATGATGGGGTGACATACTTGTACATTGAGATAATAAATAAATTAATGAGGATAGTGGATTAGTAATTGTGTGTCTAAATTTTCCGTCAAGGAATACTAGTACAAGTTGATAGTGGATTTACATTTAGAGCTAGATAATAGGAGTAGTAGCTTAGAGCAAATACAATAGGATGACGTGGACGGGCTGTAAGCATTTAAATATTATATTTTGGATGAGTTGAAAGAGAGAGAGGAGGAGAGAAAAGAGAAGCGGGCTCTTGGTTAGTAGCCGGCTCTAGCACGAAAACCAAAACACTTTATGAGGTTGTAAAGTGGGTCAACTACTAGTGAAATAGTACACATATAAAATTTACTATTATACATGCCGGCTACAAGGTTGGCTATAGATGACATGACAACTTCTTATAACCGATTGTTGGCTGTATTATTAACCATGCTCTTATGCAAAAGGTTGTTGGTGGAGTGGATCATCGCCTGCATTAACGATTGACCAACAACCGGCGGGTGCACCTGTGGCCATACACGCGGCGCGACATGGCTGGCACACTTGCCACTCTCAAAGGCTCCATGAGCTAGCACACGTGCAAAGGACAGGGAAAGGAGAGAAGATACTTCCAAACTCCCAAGGACCCTGATTGGGCAGTGGGCGGACAAAAAGGTTCGGCAAGTGTCAAATGGCTAGCCAGGGCAGACATCGCCGTCACCAAAGGGAATAATAAAGCTTGGCAGCATATCGCACGATACATTGCACTTTGTGTGCGTCTCAATCACCGTGGAAAAATCAAGGGGACAACTTCCATGTCAGGCAGGATTCATCCTCTCTGGAGCACACCGGTTTGTTGACAGCTTTGCTTGTCCTACCGACTACTAGCCCTTCGGATGCGGATTCAAAGAGTTTTCCTTTTCTTCCGTCCGTCGTTTTCAGGGCCGCCACTAGCTTGTTCATAGGTTTGGCCTCGAGAATTTGAGATCTTTCCTTGCTACAAGTGTACGTAAAAAAAAAAAAAAAAGAGTCCAACGAGGTCCATATATTCATGTCGTTCTACAGAGACACGCGGAACCAGCATAATCAAACCGATGGACATGGACCGGTTCCAGTTGGTTATCAATTCATCTCCAGCGAACTTGAATAGATACCATCTCTAAGTGGAAACCTAGCTGAAGATACATGCCATGAAATGGCTTAATAAAGTAAAGTATGTGTCGATGGATTGGCCAAACCCTATCAACTTGCGTCTTTACACGCAAACATGACCATTGATATGTGTGCTGAAATATATATTGTGCGTCTCTCTCCATCAGTTTAGTTTTGTAGAGCAACTGACTGATACATGAATTTAATATGTTGCATTTGGCAACTAAAAACTAATGGTTACAAAGTACTACCTCCGTGGATGATCCAGATAGAGATCAGATGTTCCCGCACACCATCGCTCTCGCCTCCTCTGATGTCATCGACGGCGGATCGCCGGCGGTGTACCGAGCGCCCAAAACTACCACCACCGCGGGCTGGCCCAAGTGTTGGCCGTCTCCTTCTGTTGGGGATCGTTGCAGAAAATCAAAAAAATTCCTACACATCACCAAGATCTATCTATGGAGTTTACTAGCAACGAGAGGGGAGTGCATCTTCATACATTTGAAGATCGCGATGCGGAAGCGTTGCAAGAACGCGGTCGGTGGAGTCGTACACGAAGCGATTCAGATCGCGGCCGAATCCGATCTAAGCACTGAACAACGGTGCCTCCGCGTTCAACACACGTGCATCCCGGTGACGTCTCCCGCACCTTGATCCAGCAAGGAGAGAGGGAGAGGTTGGGGAAGACTCCGTCCAGCAGCAGCACGACGACGTGGTGGTGATGGAGGAGCGTGGCAATCCTGCAGGGCTTCGCCAAGCACCGCGGGAGAGGAGGAGTAGTTGGGAGAGGGGGAGGGCTGCGTCAGAGCTTGGGTGCGGCTGCCCTCCCACCCCCCACATATATATAGGGGCAAGGGAGAGGGGGCCGGCCCCCTCAGATTGGATCTGAGGAGGGGACGGCGGCCAGGGGGGTGCCTTGCCCCCCAAGGCAAGGGGGCGCCCCCCTTAGGGTTTCCCCCCAAACCCTAGGCGCATGGGCCCTAGGGGGGAGGCGTCCAGCCCACTTAGGGGCTGGTCCCTCTCCACATACAGCCCATAGGGCCCTCCGGGGCAGGTGGACCCTCCCGGAACCCCTTCGGTGGTCCTGGTACAAT
>LR738712.1:69280772-69315809 GCA_902687465.1 Secale cereale
CCCCCCCGAATTATTCCGGTGACCGTATGATGACTTCCCATATATAAATCTTTACCTCCGGACCATTCCGGAACTCCTCGTGACGTCCGGGATCTCATTCGGGACTCCGAACAACATTCGGCAACCACGTACTACATTCCCTATAACACTAGCGTCATCGAACCTTAAGTGTGTAGACCCTACGGGTTCGGGAACCATGCAGACATGACCGAGACATATCTCTGGCCAATAACCAACAGCGGGATCTGGATACCCATGTTGGCTCCCACATGTTCCACGATGATCTCATCGGATGAACCACGATGTCATGGATTCAATCAATCCCGTATACGATTCTCTTTGTCTATCGATATAGTACTTGCCCGAGATTCGATCGTCGGTATACCGATACCTTGTTCAATCTCGTTATGGCAAGTCTCTTTACTCGTTCCGTAACACATCATCCCGTGACCAACCCCTTAGTCACATTGAGCTCATTACGATGATGTCTTACCGAGTGGCCCCAGAGATACCTCTCCGTCATACGGAGTGACAAATCCCAGTCTCGACTCGTGCCAACCCAACAGATACTTTCGGGGATACCCGTAGTGTACCTTTATAGCCACCCAGTTACGTTGTGACGTTTGGCACACCCAAAGTATTCCTACGGTATCCGGGAGTTTCACAATCTCATGGTCTAAGGAAAGGATACTTGACATTGGAAAAGCTTTAGCATACGAACTACACGATCTTGTGCTAGGCTTAGGATTGGGTCTTGTCCATCACATCATTCTCCTAATGATGTGATCCCGTTATCAATGACATCCAATGTCCATGGTCAGGAAACCGTAACCATCTATTGATCAACGAGCTAGTCAACTAGATGATCACTAGGGACATGTTGTGGTCTATGTATTCACACATGTATCACTGTTTCCGGATAATACAATTAAACATGAACAATAGACAATTATCATGAACAAGGAAATATAACAATAACCATTTTATTATTGCCTCTAGGGCATATTTCCAACAGTCTCCCACTTGCACTAGAGTCAATAATCTAGTTACATTGTGATGAATCGAACACCCATAGAGTTCTGGTGTTGATCATGTCTTGCTCGTGGAAGAGGTTTAGTCAACGGATCTGCGACATTCAGATCTGTATGCACTTTACAAATATCTATGTCTCCATCTTGAATATAATTTCGGATGGAGTTGAAACGGCGCTTGATGTGCTTGGTCTTCTTGTGAAACCTGGGCTCCTTGGCAATGGCAATAGCTCCAGTGTTGTCACAGAAGAGAGTCATCGGTCCCGACGCGCTTGGAATAACTCCTAGGTCAGTGATGAACTCCTTCATCCAGACTCCTTCCCGCGCTGCTTCGGAAGTAGCTATGTACTCCACTTCACATGTAGATGCCGCCACAACGCTTTGCTTGCAACTGCAACAGCTGACTACCTCTCCATTCAAAATATACACGTATCCGGTTTGTGACTTGGAGTCATCCAGATCTGTGTCGAAGCTAGCATCGACGTAACCCTTTACGACGAGCTCTTTGTCACCTCCATAAATGATAAACATATCCTTAGTCCTTTTCAGGTACTTCAGGATGTTCTTGACCGCTGTCCAGTGTTCCATACCGGGATCACTTTGGTACCTCCCCACCAAACTTATGGCAAGGTTCACATCAGGTCTGGTACACAAGATGGCATACATAATAGAACCTATGGTCGAGGCATAGGGGATGACACTCATCTTTTCTCTATCTTCTGCCAAGGTCGGGCATTGAGCTGTGCTCAATCTCATACCTTGCAATACAGGCAAGGACCCTTTCTTGGACTGATCCATATTGAACTTCTTCAATATCTTGTCAAGGTATGTGCTTTGTGAAAGACCAATGAGGCGTCTTGATCTATCTCTATAGATCTTGATGCCTAATATGTAAGCATCTTCTCCAAGGTCCTTCATTGAAAAACACTTATTCAAGTAGGCCTTTATGCTTTCCAAGAGTTCTACATCATTTCCCATCAGCAATATTCATCCACATATAATATGAGAAATGCTACAGAGCTCCCACTCACTTTCTTGTAAATACAGGCTTCTCCCCAAGTCTGTATAAACCCAAACGCTTTGATCACCTCATCAAAGCGAATGTTCGAACTCCGAGATGCTTGCACCAGCCCATAGATGGAGCGCTGGAGCTTGCATACTTTGTTAGCATTCTTAGGATCGACAAAACCTTCCGGCTGCATCATATACAGTTCTTCCTTGAGGAAGCCGTTAAGGAATGCCGTTTTGACGTCCATTTTCCATATCTCATAATCATAGAATGCGGTAATTGCTAACATGATTCGGACGGACTTCAGCATCGCTACAGGAGAGAAAGTCTTGTCGTAGTCAATTCCTTGAACTTGTCGATAACCTTTAGCGACAAGCTGAGCCTTATACATGGTCACATTACCATCCGCGTCAGTCTTCTTCTTAAAGATCCATTTATTTTCTATGGCTTGCCGATCATCGGGCAAGTCAACCAAAGTCCATACTTTGTTATCATACATGGATCCTATCTCGGATTTCATGGCTTCAAGCCATTTATTGGAATCCGGGCCCGCCATCGCTTCTTCATAGTTCGAAGGTTCACCGTTGTCTAACAACATGATTTCCAGGACAGGGTTGCCGTATCACTCTGGTGCGGAACGTGTCCTTGTGGACCTACGAATTTCAGCAGTAACTTGATCCGAAGTTTCATGATCATTATCATTAACTTCCTCTCTAGTCCGTGCAGACACCACAGAAACATCTTCCCGCGTTGCGCTACTTTCTGGTTCGAGAGGTGTGACAATGACCTCATCAAGTTCCACTTTCCTCCCACTTACTTCTTTCGAGAGAAACTCTTTCTCCAGAAAGGATCCATTCTTGGCAACAAAGACCTTGCCTTTAGATCTGAGGTAGAAGGTATACCCTATAGTTTCCTTAGGGTATCCTATGAAGATGCATTTTTCTGATTTGGGTTCGAGCTTTTCAGGTTGAAGTTTCTTAACATAAGCATCGCATCCCCAAACTTTTAGAAACGACAACTTAGGTTTCTTCCCAAACCATAGTTCATACGGTGTCGTCTCAATGGATTTAGATGGTGCCCTATTTAAAGTGAATGCGGCAGTCTCTAAAGCATAACCCCAAAATGATAGCGGTAAGTCGGTAAGAGACATCATAGATCGCACCATGTCCAACAGAGTACGATTACGATGTCCGGATACATCATTTCGTCGAGGTGTTCCAGGCGGCGTCAATTGTGAAACAATTCCACATTTCCTTAGGTGCGTGCCAAATTCGTGACTTAAATACTCTCCTCCACAATCTGATCGTAAGAACTTTATTTTTCTGTCACGTTGATTCTCAACCTCATTCGGAAATTCCTTGAACTTTTCAAAGGTCTCAGACTTGTGTTTCATCAAGTAGACATACCCATATCTACTTAAGTCATCGGTGAGGGTGAGAACATAACGATAGCCACCGCGAGCTTCAACACTCATTGGACTGCACACATCGGTATGTATGATTTCCAACAAGTTGGTTGCTCGCTCCATTGTTCGGGAGAACGGAGTCTTCGTCATCTTGCCCAAGAGGCATGGTTCGCACGTGTCAAATGATTCATAATCAAGAGACTCCAAAAGTCCATCTGCATGGAGCTTCTTCATACGTTTGACACCAATATGACCAAGGCGGCAGTGCAACAAGTATGTGGGACTATCATTATCAACCTTACATCTTTTGGCATTCACACTATGAATATGTGTAACATCACGTTCGAGATTCAATAAGAATAAACCATTGACCAGCGGGGCATGACCATTCTCTCATATAAATAGAACAACCATTATTATCAGATTTAAATGAGTAGCCATCTCACATTAAACGAGATCCAGATACAATGTTCATGCTCAAAGTGTTGGGGAACGTAGTATTTCAAAAAAAAATCCTACGATCACGCAAGATCTATCTACTAGAAGCATAGCAACGTGAGGGGAGAGTGTGTCTACGTACCCTCGTAGACCGGGAGCGGAAGCGTCTAGTGACACGGTTGATGTAGTCGAACTTTCTTCGCGATCCACCCGATCAAGCACCGAACGTACGGAGCCTCCGCGTTCAGCACACGTTCAGCTTGATGACGTCCCACGAGCTCTTGATCCAGTAGAACTTCGTGTGACAGTTTAGTCAGCACGACAGCGTGGTGACGGAGATGATGAAGCTACCGGCGCAGGGCTTCGCCTAAGCACTGCAACGATATGATCGAGGCGTGTTTCTGTGGAGGGGGGCACCGCACACGGTTGGGAGAGATCAACTTGATCAACTTGTGTGTCTATGGGGTGCCTCTACCCCCGTATATAAAGGAGGAGGGGAGGGGAGGGGCCGGCCCTCTCTATGGCGCGCCCTAGGGGAGTCCTACTCCCACCGGGAGTAGGATTCCCCCTTTCCTAGTAGAACTAGGAGCCCTTCCAAGTAGTAGGAGTAGGAGAGAAAGAAAGGAAAAAGAGAAGAGAAGGAAGGAGGGGGCGCAGCCCCTCCCCCTAGTCCAACTAAGCATTGGGAGGCGCGCAACCTCCTCTCTCTCTTTCCCCTAAAGCCCAATAAGGCCCATATACTCCCCGGCGAATTCCCGTAACTCTCCGGTACTCCGAAAAATACCCGAATCACTCAGAACCTTTCCGATGTCCGAATATAGTCGTCCAATATATCGATATTTACGCCTCGACCATTTCAAGACTCCTCGTCATGTCCCCGATCTCATCCGGAACTCCGAACTACCTTCGGTACATCAAAACTCATAATACTGATCGTCATCAAACGTTAAGCGTGCGGACCCTACGGGTTCGAGAACTATGTAGACATGACCGAGACTCATCTCCGGTCAATAACCAATAGAGGAACTTGGATACTCATATTGTCTCCTACATATTCTACGAAGATCTTTATCGGTCAAACCGCATAACAACATACGTTGTTCCCTTTGTCATCGGTATGTTACTTGCCCGAGATTCGATCATCGGTATCTCAATACCTACTTCAATCTCGTTACCGGCAAGTCTCTTTACTCGTTCCGTAATACATCATCTCTTGACTAACTCATTAGTCATTTTCTTGCAAGGCTTATTATGATGTGTATTACCGAGAGGGCCCAGAGATACCTCTCTGACACTCGGAGTGACAAATCCTATTCTTGATCTATGCTAACACCACGAACACCTTCGGAGACACCTGTAGAGCATCTTTATAATCACCCAGTTACGTTGTGACATTTGATGGCACACAAGGTGTTCCTCCGGTATTCGGGAGTTGCATAATCTCATAGTCATAGGAACATGTATAAGTCATGAAGAAAGCAATAGCAGTAAAACTAAACGATCATAGTGCTAAGCTAACGGATGGGTCTTGTCCATCACATCATTCTCCTAATGATGTGATCTCGTTGATCAAATGACAACTCATGTCTATGGCTAGGAAACATAACCATCTTTGATCAATGAGCTAGTCTAGTAGAGGCATACTAGGGACACTCTGTTTTGTCTATGTATTCACACATGTACTAAGTTTCCGGTTAATACAATTCTAGCATGAATAATAAACATTTATCATGATATAAGGAAATAAATAATAACTTTATTATTTCCTCTAGGGCATATTTCCTCCAGTCTCCCACTTGCACTAGAGTCAATAATCTAGATCACATCACCATGTGATTAACACCAATAGTTCGCATCACCATGTGACTAACACCCATAGTTCTCATCGCCATGTGACCACCACCCAGAGGGTTTACTAGAGTCAACAATCTAGTTCACATCGTCATGTGATTAACACCCAAAGAGTAATAAGGTGTGATCATGTTTTGCTTCGTGAGAGAAGTTTAGTCAGCGGGTCTGTTACATTCAGATCCGTATGTATTTTGCAATTTTCTATGTCTACAATGCTCTGCACGGAGCTACTTTAGCTAATTGCTCCCACTTTCAATATGTATCCAGATCGAGACTCAGAGTCATCTAGATCGGTGTCAAAGCTTGCATCGACGGAACTCTTTACGACAAACTCTTTATCACCTCCATAACCGAGAAATATTTCCTTAGGCATCCAGTAACTAAGGTTAATTTTGACCGTTGTCCAGTGATCTACTCATGGATCGCTTTTGTACCTCCTTGCCAAACTCATGGCAAGGTACACAACAGGTTTGGTACACAGCATGGCATACTTTAAAGAGCCTATGGCTGAGGCATAGGGAATGACTTTCATTCTTTCTCTATCTTCTGCCGTGGTCGGGTTTTGAGTCTTACTCAACTTCATACCTTGCAACACAGGCAAGAACTCTTTCTTTGACTGTTCCATTTTGAACTACTTCAAAAAACTTGTCAAGGTATGCACTCGTTGAAAAAACTTATCAAGCGTCTTGATCTATCTCTATAGATCTTGATGCTCAATATGTAAGCAGCTTCACCGAGGTCTTTCTTTGAAAAACTCCTTTCAAACACTCCTTTATGCTTTCTAGAAAAGTTTACATCGTTTCCGATCGACAATATGTCATTCACATATACTTATCAGAAAGGTTGTAGTGCTCCCACTCACTTTCTTGTAAATACAGGCTTCACCGCAAGTCTGTATAAAACTATATGCTTTGATCAACTTATCAAAGCGTATATTCCAACTCCGAGATGCTTGCACCAGTCCATAGATGGATCGCTGGAGCTTGCACATTTTGCTAGCACCTTTAGGATTGACAAAACCTTCTGGTTGCATCATATACAACTCTTCTTTAATAAATCCATTAAAGAACGCAGTTTTGTTATCCATTTGCCAATTGTCATAAAATGCGGCAATTGCTAACATGATTCGGACAGACTTAAGCATCGCTATGGGTGAGAAAGTCTCATCGTACTCAACTCTTTGAACTTGTCGAAAAACTTTCGCAAGAAGTTGAGCTTTATAAACATTAACATTACCGTCAGTGTCGGTCTTCCTCTTGAAGATCCATTTATTTTCGATGGCTTGCCGATCATCGGGCAAGTCAACCAAAGTCCACACTTTGTTCTCATACATGGATCCCATCTCAGATTTCATGGCCTCAAGCCATTTTGCGGAATCTGGGCTCATCATCGCTTCCTCATAGATCGTAGGTTCATCATGGTCTAGTAATGACTTCCAGAACTGGGTTGCCGTACCACTCTGGCGCGGAACGTACTCTGGTTGATCTACGAAGTTCAGCAGTAACTTGATCCGAAGTTTCATGATCATCATCATTAGCTTCCTCACTAATTTGTATAGGAATCACTGGAACTAGTTTCTGTGATGTACTACTTTCCAATTCGGGAGAAGGTACAATTACCTCATCAAGTTCCACTTTCCTCCCACTCACTTCTTTCGAGAGAAACTCCTTCTCTAGAAAGGATCCATTCTTAGCAACGAATATCTTGCCTTCGGATCAATGATAGAAGGTGTACCCAACAGTCTCCTTTGGGTATCCTATGAAGACACATTTCTCCGACTTGGGTTCGAGCTTATCAGGTTGAAGCTTTTTCACATAAGCATCATAGCCCCAAACTTTAAGAAACAACAACTTTGGTTTCTTGCCAAACCACAGTTCATAAGGTGTCGTCTCAAAGGATTTAGAGGGTGCCCTTATTTAACGTGAATGCAACTGTCTCTAATGCATAACCCAAAACGATAGTGGTAAATCGGTAAGAGACATCATAGATTGATAACCCAGAAGTGTAGGGGATCGCAACAGTTTTTGAGGGTAAAGTATTAAACCCAAATTTGTTGATTCGACACAAGGGGAGCCAAAGAATACTCTTAAGTATTAGCGACTGAGTTGTCAATTCAGCCACACCTGGAAACTTAGTATCTGCAGCAAGATAGTTTAGTAGCACAGTAATATGATAGTGGCGGTAGCAGCAAATAAAAGTAAAGATATTGTTTTTGTAGTTTTTGTGATAATAGCAACAGAAAGTAAATAAGCAACTAGCAATATAGGTAAAGCTCGTAGGCATTGGATCGGTGATGGAAAATTACGTCGGATGTAATTCATCATGTAGAAGTTATAACCTAGGGTGACACAGAACTAGCTCCAGTTCATCAATGCAATGTAGGCATGTATTCCGAATATAGTCATACGTGCTTATGGAAAATAACTTGCATGACATCTTTTGTCCTACCCTCCCGTGGCAACGGGGTCCTATTGGAAACTAAGGGATATTAAGGCCTCCTTTTAATAGAGTACCAGACCAAAGCATTAACACATAGTGAATACATGAACTCCTCAAACTATGGTCATCACCGGGAGTGGTCCCGATTATTGTCACTTCGGGGTTGCCGGATCATAACACATAGTAGGTGACTATAGACTTGCAAGATAGGATCAAGAACACACATATATTCATGAAAACATAGTAGGTTCAGATCTGAAATCATGGCACTCGGGCCCTAGTGACAAGCATTAAGCATAGCAAAGTCATAGCAACATCAATCTCATAACATAGTGGATACTAGGGATCAAAACCTAATAAAACTAACTCGATTACATGATAGATCCCATCCAACCCATCACCGTCCAGCAAGCCTACGATGGAATTACTCACACACGGCGGTGAGCATCATGGAATTGGTGATGGAGGAAGGTTGATGATGACGATGGCGACGATCTCCACTCTCCGGAGCCCCGAACGGACTCCAGATCAGCCCTCCCGAGAGAGATTAGGGCTTGGCGGCGGCTCCGTCTCGTAAAACACGATAATTCCTTCTCTCTGATTTTTTTCTCCACAAACGGAATGTATAGGACCTGGGGGTACGTAGGTGGAGCTTCGGGGGGCCCTCGAGGCGCCCCCCACCCTCGAGGACAGCCCGTGGGCCCCCCGATGTGGATCTTCTTGCAGGTATTTTTTATATTTTCTGAAATAATTCTCCGTTGATTTTCAGACGATTCCGAGAACTTTTTATTCTGCACAAAAACAACACCATGGCAGTTCTGCTGAAAACATCGTCAGTCCGGGTTAGTTCCATTCAAATCATGCAAGTTAGAGTCCAAAACAAGGGCAAAAGTGTTTGGAAAAGTAGATACGTTGGAGACGTATCAACTCCCCCAAGCTTAAACCTTTGCTTGTCATCAAGCAATTCAGTTGATAAACTGAAAGTGATAAAGAAAAACTTTGACAAACTCTATTTGCTCTTGTTGTTGTAAATATGTAAGCTAGCATTCAGGTTTTCAACAAGATCATGAACTAACCACATTCATAATAACTTTCAGGTCTCAAGACTACTCACATCAATGGCATAATCAACTAGCGAGCAATAATAATAAACCTCGGATGACAACACTTCTCAAAACAATCATGATATGATATAATAGGATGGTATCTCGCTAGCCCTTTTTGAGACCGCAAAACATAAATGTAGAGCACCTTTAAAGATCAAGGACCGACTAGACATTGTAATTCATGGTAAAAGAGATCCAGTCATGATCATACTCAATGCAAATTAATAGTAATACATGCAACGACAGAGGTGCTCTCCTACTGGTGCTCTTTGATAAGAGGATTATGACTCTGCATAAAAGTAAAAGATAGGCCCTTCGCATAGGGAAGCAGGGATTTGTAGAGGTGCCAGAGCTCGATTTTTAAATAGAGATTGAATAACATTTTGAGCGGTATACTTCCATTGTCAACATAACAACCAAGAATCTTGATATCTCCCATGCTACGCACATTATAGGCGGTTCCCAAACAGAATGGTAAAGTTTATACTCCCCCAACCACCAACAAGCACACTCCACGGCCAGCCGAATCCACGGGTTACAATCCAAACAAGCAACAACCCTGGGGGAGTTTTGTTTAATTATTATGATTTGAGCATGGGACTGGGCATCCCGATTACCAGCCATTTTCTTATGAATGATGAGCGGAGTCCACTCATCGTGAGAATAACCCACCTAGCATGGAAGACATAGACAACCCTAGATGATACATGAGTTGTTCGAGCATATAAAACAGAATTTCATTTGGAGGTTTAGAGTTTGGCACATACAAATTTACTTGGAACGGCAGGTAAATACCGCATATAGGAAGGTATGGTGGACTCATATGGAACAACTTTGGGGTTTATGGAAGTGGATGCACAAGCAGTGTTCCCGCTTAGTACAGGTGAAGGCTAGAAAGAGACTGGGAAGCGACCAGCTAGAGAGCAACAACGGTCATGAACATGCATTAAAATTAATCAACAATGAATGCAAGCATGAGTAGGATATAACTCACCATGAACATAAATATCGTGAAGGCTATGTTGATTTGATTCAACTACATGCGTGAACATGTGCCAAGTCAAGTCACTTAAATCGTTCAGAAGAGGATACCACCCATCATACCACATCACAACCATTTTAATATCATGTTGGCATGCAAGATAGACCATTATAAACTCTCAGCTAATTAAACATGGCATAAGCAGCTATGATCTCTAATTGTCATTGCAAACATGTTTCATTCATAACAAGTTGAATCAAGAACGACGAGCTATCATATTTACAAAAACAAGAGAGGTCGAGTTCATACCAGCTTTTCTCATCTCAATTAGTTCATCATATATCATCCTTATTGCCTTTCACTCGCACGACAGAACGGTGTAGAAAATAATAATAGTGCACATGCATTGGACTAAGCTGGAATTTGCAGGCATTTAATACAAGAGAGAAGACAAGGTAATATGGCTCAAGGTTAAATCAACAACAAAGCGTATGAGAGCCACTAAGCATTTTCAATCATGGTCTTCTACTATTAACCCCTAAAGAAAAGAAAAGAAACTAGTTACACGGGAAAGCTCCCAACAAGCAAAAGAAGAACGTGAAATCTTTTTGGGTTTTCATTTTTTACTACTACTACAAGCAAAGAAAGTAAACTAGCTAGAAGCTACAACTAATTTTTTTTGTTTTTCTGGGTTTTTCTAGCACACAAGAAAAAAGACTAAGAAAAAGAAATTTAAACTAAGCATGGATGGTACAGTGAAAGAGTGTGAGCACCGACAACTGGCATAAGTGTGTGAGCATGAATGTAAGTCGGTGAGAAACACGTACTCCCCCAAGCTTAGGCTTTTGGCCTAAGTTGGTCTATGGCCACGACTGGCCTGACGGATATCCAAAGTTGTAGTTGGGGTCGTACTGAGATGCAGCAGATGCTGCCTGCTGAGCTGCAGCTCAAAGGCGGGTGATGTCTACACACGCTTCTACTCTCGTAGACTATGTTGGGCCTCCAAGCGCAGAGGTTTGTAGGACAGCAGCAATTTCCCTCAAGTGGATGACCTAAGGTTTATCGAACTCAGGGAAGTAGAGGTTGAAGATGGTCTCTCTCAAGCAACCCTGCAACTAAGATACAAGAAGTCTCTTGTGTCCCCAACACACCTAATACACTTGTTAGATGTATAGGTGCACTAGTTCGGCGAAGAGATGTTAAACGGCAAGTGATATGGATGGCAAAACAAAGTAATATAAATCTGTAATAAAAAGTGCAGCAAGCAAACAAGTGGTAAACGTGAGCACAAATGGTATTGCAATGGTGGAAACAAGGCCTAGGCTTCATACTTTCACTAGTGGCAACTCCCAACAACATTAACATAATCGAATCACATGATATTTCCCATAAAACATGCAATGGAGACGCACCTGGAGGTCATTCCTTCGTGGTCAAGAGAGGACGAGAATTATGTAGGGCTACAAAAGCACACCTCAAAGTTCGTAGTTCTCAATCTAAGGATTTCCCAATGTCACCGCGGCCATCCAAAGAGAGTCCCACAATCACCACAACATATCTAAAGGATAGTCAAAGACAAGCACCAAGAGACTCTCAATCCTCAATCAACACACAAGAGAGGAAATCACTCATGAAAATATTTTTCTAATCCATGTCCAATAGACCGCTGTCACCTTGGTCTCGGGGATTATACTAGATAAAGACAAGTGAGTACATCAATCCAATACATAGAGGAAGGGGAAATATCATGGGATCACCCTAGATTAACATAGCCTATGATCACAACGAAGATCACATCATGGGAGAGAGAATTGACCACATAGCTACTGGTAGAAACCTCAGCCCCGAGGAGGAACTACTCCCGCATCATGGAGGGAGGAAGCAACGTCGATGGAGATGAATCCGGGGGCACTTCCCCGTCCCGGCAGGGTGCCGGCACAGGAATTCTGGTCCCTCGAAGCTTGATGGCGATGGCGGCGGAGATCGGAATTGCGTCTGGAGAAAAGGGGTCTGGAATCAGGGTTTCCTCGACGGGTGTTAAATATATGCCAAAGGGGGGCATCAGCGGAGGCCTAGGGGGCCCAGGCGCCCCCCCGGCGCGGCTAGGAGGGGGGCCGCATGGGCAGGCCGCCTGGAGCCCCTGTGGCCCCCCTCTGGCCCTACTTTGGCCGCAAGGAAGCTTCCGGAACGCTGATTTTTTATATATTTTTCCCGGAATTTTTCTGGCAATTTACGTAATGGGAAAACCTGAAATACAAAAACAGCAGAAAACAGAAACTGGCACTGGGGTGCACTGAGTTAATAGGTTAGTCCAAATATGATCAAAAGTTTATGGAAGTGTATAAATATCATAGCAATATCACACAAAAGAGGCATGGAGCAAGCAGAAATTATAGATACGTTTTGGACGTATCAACATCCCCAAGCTTAGTTCCTGCTCGTCCTCGAGTAGGTAAATGATAACAAGAATAATTTCTGTGGTGACATGCTATTAACCATATAGGACTTTTTCATAGTCATATGACAAAAGCTTACTGAGACAATGAATCAGTAGTAATTAAGTTGCCTCATGAGAAAATCACAAAGAACTGAAAGTTTTACAATATGATACTAAAACATCAAATAGATTTGTAATGAGCATGGTGTGCAAATATGATAAAGTGATATCTCGCTTGCCCCCTTTAGTGAAGCAAAACATAAATGCAGGGGCACCTCCAAGGTTTAAGTGATGACTAGATACAATGATTTCAAAATAAACGATATCATAATCATGCAAAAGACAATGCTACTTTGGGACAATGCACATTACACTCAGAATGACAATCATGCTCTCAATAGTTGGTGCTTTAAAAGAAGGTGGAGACTCTCGAACCGTGGCTTTTGTTGGCAAGGTTGAAAACCCGTGGTCGGAAACAAAGACAAAACATGTACCAGAGCTCTTGGTTTTAAAAACAGAGGTAATAATTATTATTTTTGGATATGCATGTTTCGTCAACGAATGCTAGCAGATAACTCAATTACTTTTTGAGATGGACAAGTTTCGAGGAACGGCTCCCGAATGAGGACGATCACATCCTCTTAATCTCCTTTGTTTATCACTGCCAAAGTTTTCTGATTTCTCATGAACAAAGCGTGAAGGAGGGTTTGTTTGTTATATTAATTTTGAGCCGGGCGCACTCTTTGCCAGTTCCTTCTCGTATTATGGGTTTGCACATTATACATGCAATCCCGGGGTGAAGCTTGTCCAACTTAAAAAGATCATGAATTAACTACTACTTCCTCATGAGATAAAACAGAGGCACAAAACAGAAATGCATTTTTTTTGAATAATTTCGAGATAGCACATGAAAGTCTTCGTTAGGAATGGCAGGTAAATACCATGTATAGGAAGGTATGGTGGACTCATATGGCATAACTGGTTTAAAGGATTTTGGATATACAAGCAGTCAGTCCGCTTAGTACAGGTGGAGGTTAGCAAAAGACTGGGTGCGACCAACTAAGAGAGCAATGACGGTCATAATCATGCAGAGCGACAAAGCAACATTGAATCAGGCATGGAAGTTATATCGCTACTCAGAAATAAAAGATCATCAAGGCTTGACAGACTTTCTTTACAGTCTTAAATATGCGTGAGCATACGCCAAGTCAATCAAAATAAATTCTTGAAGGAAGATATTGCTAAACCATACCACATCATAGGCAAACAAATCATGTTGGTACTCCAATAACACATTGGGAACCCCCCTGCTATTTGAGACTAACTATAAGAAAACATGAACTACTAAGCACCATTATGCACGTAGCATTTTTATCATAGACATATCAACCAATGCAACAGAAGCAAACTCTCTTAATAAGATAAGCATGATAACTAAAGAGAGTTCAAGCAACCAACTAAACAAAAGCTCTTTAAAAAGATAAGCATGAAAAATAAGAGCGAAACATGATAGTAGCTATTGAAAGACAAAGAACACACACAACAAAGATAGACATGAAAATTCTATGTTATGTTCTAGGTAGAAGTGGAGCATGTTTCTCTCCCACACAAAGAAAGCTGAGTTCCGACTCGTTATGAAAAGCTAAAGAAAACTAAAAAGGAAACTAAAAGCAAGACGCTCCAAGCATAGCACATAACACATGAAGTGATAAAAATATAGTGGAACGAAAGACGAACTGATAATGTTGATGGAGAAGGGGATGCACGGGGGCATCCCCAAGCTTAGACGCTTGAGTCTCCTTGAATATTTCTTGGGGGTGCACGGGGGCATCCCCAAGCTTGAGCGTTTGACACTCCTGAATCTTTTTATCATTTTCCCTCGCACACTTGAAAACTCCCTTCATACATAATTCATCATAATCTGATTAGCGAGGTTAGTACCCTTAATAAAATAATTGTTCCTTGCTGGAAATAAGGATATTCTTGAAGGTCTACTGTTTCTCAAGATTTCCAAAAGGTTTTTGCAAAGAAAAAGCAAGCTCAAGGTTTGCAAAATGAAGGAAAGGCAAAACAGGACAGAATCTGTGAAAAAACAGACCAGCAGGTAGTAAATGATTTTTTCGGGGCACTTCTGCAACTCTAATAAAAAAACTCAGAACAGACGCTCGAAAGACAATTGTATAGAGCATGTTGTCGAAAAAATTCAGACCAAAAAGATGATCTGGTGATTTTATACGAATTTTTCTATCCAAGGACAGAATCTGTTTCCTGGACAGCACGTCACAACTTTTGAACTTTCTTGCAATCAAAGGCTACACTTGGCACAAAACTGAAAAGTAAAGATACAATGATGATGCTACTGTAGTAACAACATCAAGACACAACAAAAGCAAAATAAAATTTTATTCATGTGGGCTGCCTCCCAAAAGCGCTTTCTTTTATGCCTTTAAGCTAGGCATAAGACTTTAATGATGCTCTCGTAGGAATAAGAGTTGAAGAACAAAAGAGAGCATCAAGAAGCAAATACCAAACACATTTAAGCCTAACATGCTTCCTATGCATAGGAATATTGCAATAGAATAATTCATTGAAGCACAAAGCAATAAGCATAGGAAGACAAAACAAGTGCAGCTTCAAAACCTTCAACATAAAGAGAGGGAACTTGATATTATTGAAATATCTATAAGCATATGTTCCCTTCTCATAATAATTTTTAGTGGGATCACGAATAAACTCAACAATATAAGCATTACATAAAGCATTGTTACCATGATCCACATGCAAAAAGGTACTCTTACTCTCCACATAAGCATAATCTTTCTCATCGGTAATAGTGGGAGTAGGACTATCATAAACAACTTGAACACTATAGATTAGTTGTGTATTAGGAAGATGGTGTTCAACAAGGGAGTAATTCCCTCCATGATTATGACAGGTTTCATAAGGATAATTTCTCCTTATGTCATAGGTACCTTTATAATCACTATAGATTGGAGTTATAACATTATCATAGTAGAGAAGAGCATTATCATTGCTAGCAACTATATTTGTAAACATGTTGTCTTTATTCTTACTAGCAAAAGAGTTATCAATTATCACATCACTAGTGGGTAAAGGATTTGCAATCCTATCATCCCCAAGCTTAGAGCTTTCCATATCATCACTTTCAGAGTTGGTACCAAAAAGATTTTCAAGGTCATAAGCAGCATTATCATCATTTTCCCAATCACAATAAGTAACATGCATATCATAATCAAAATCATCTTCAATAGTACCTACGGACGTATCATCAAGATGATAATTAAGGCAATGGACTTCACCTTCTTCTTTAAACTTACAACTGTTAGGATAAAAGTTGATGGGAGGAATATGCTCAGGCCAGGTTGATACCCATTCTTCTTCCTTTTTGCTCCTCTTCCTCCTCCTCTTCTTTTTCTTCTTCTTCACCTTAGGAGGGGGTGGTTGGAGATGAAGCTTCTCCACATATCCTGGTTTATCATTAGAAATAATAGGGGAAACTTGGGAGAAACTCTCCTTTTTATTAGCAGAAATATAAGAGACATTTTTATACTTTGGTAAAGTTCCCTCCTTTCTAATCTTACTTATGTAATCATTTTCATGACAATTAACAACACAATAGAGATGGCAATTTTGCAAAGTGTTTTTTATTCCTATGGCATTAACACCTAGCCAAGAAGTCTTTTCTGATAACTCCTCACACATCAAAAATAACATAAGCTCATCATAAAGATCAGAGGTGATCATGTTATCACACAACTGGTTAACAGTTATGTTTTGAAAGTTCATGCATTGAAAATTAAAGTGACCTTCTATACAACAAAGTTCACAAGTAAAAGGATAAAGGTCACACAATTCTCTAGCAATTTCATTTAAATCTCTGACCCAAGTGATTGTTCTTTCATGCTTATGTTGCTTACAATACTTCTCTTCTTCAATCATAGGCCTTTCACAAGGTCTATCCACTCCACAAAAATTAACATGCTTATATAAAACTTCATTTTTAGGAATTGGATCATGCATGTTGCAATCATCATGAACAATTTCATTTTCTTCGCAAATCTCTTTAAAAGGTTCATGATGCTTGTTCCAATCCTCCTTAGGCATATTAAGATGTGAAGCAAAAGATTTGAGGAAATCAACAAGGAGTTGAGAATCGAGCCCAAATTTAGCACTAAACTTATTAAAACTTGTAGTTTCAACAAAGGACTTAATGTAATCATACTCATAAACTATACCTGACTCTTTACCTTTGTCGATCTCCCAATCTTCAGTGTTGCGTTGAATTCTTTCAAGGAGTTCCCATTTAGCATCAATCTTTTCGTTTGTGAAAGAACCCATAGAGGAAGCATCGAGGAAATCTTTATCCTGTCGAGAGAGCCTCGCATAGAAATTAGTAATAATCATATCTTTGGGGAGCCCATGGTTAGGACATTTTAGCATTAACGTTTTCAGTCTCCCCCAAGCTTGAGCTATGCTCTCTCCGTCATGAGGATAGAAATTATAAACATAATTCCTATTCTCATGGACTTCATGAAGAGGATAAAACTTGGAGTATAAGAGAGACTGGATCTCTTCCCAATCAAGCAAGTGCGAGTTATCGAGAAGCTTATACCAATCTGAAGCTTTATTTATAAGTGATACGGCGAACAATTTCCTCATGACAAACTCCCTTGATACACCTGCAAGCTTAAATAATGAACATAGTTGTGACAGATATAGCAAGTGTTCACCGGGATGTCTGTCTCCTGCATAACGATTAGCCAAAACATAATCGATAATACCAGCTGGTATTTTATAGGTCACAATTTCAGTAGGGGGAGGAGCAACCACCACAGGTGTGGGGCGTCTTCCCGCAAGCAACGATCCAATAGCACGGTTTTCCATAAACATAACTAGTGAAACTAAAAACAAGAAACGAAAAGATTTAATTGCAAGATCTAAAGATATACCTTCAAGCACTCACCTCCCCGGCAATGGCGCCAGAAATAGCTTGATGTCTACACACGCTTCTACTCTCGTAGACTATGTTGGGCCTCCAAGCGCAGAGGTTTGTAGGACAGCAGCAATTTCCCTCAAGTGGATGACCTAAGGTTTATCGAACTCAGGGAAGTAGAGGTTGAAGATAGTCTCTCTCAAGCAACCCTGCAACTAAGATACAAGAAGTCTCTTGTGTCCCCAACACACCTAATACACTTGTTAGATGTATAGGTGCACTAGTTCGGCGAAGAGATGTTAAACGGCAAGTGATATGGATGGCAAAACAAAGTAATATAAATCTGTAATAAAAAGTGCAGCAAGCAAACAAGTGGTAAACGTGAGCACAAATGTTATTGCAATGGTGGAAACAAGGCCTAGGCTTCATACTTTCACTAGTGGCAACTCCCAACAACATTAACATAATCGAATCACATGATATTTCCCATAAAACATGCAATGGAGACGCACCCGGAGGTCATTCCTTCGTGGTCAAGAGAGGACGAGAATTATGTAGGGCTACAAAAGCACACCTCAAAGTTCGTAGTTCTCAATCTAAGGATTTCCCAATGTCACCGCGGCCATCCAAAGAGAGTCCCACAATCACCACAACATATCTAAAGGATAGTCAAAGACAAGCACCAAGAGACTCTCAATCTTCAATCAACACACAAGAGAGGAAATCACTCATGAAAATATTTTTCTAATCCATGTCCAATAGACCGCTGTCACCTTGGTCTCGGGGATTATACTAGATAAAGACAAGTGAGTACATCAATCCAATACATAGAGGAAGGGGAAATATCATGGGATCACCCTAGATTAACATAGCCTATGATCACAACGAAGATCACATCATGGGAGAGAGAATTGACCACATAGCTACTGGTAGAAACCTCAGCCCCGAGGAGGAACTACTCCCGCATCATGGAGGGAGGAAGCAACGTCGATGGAGATGAATCCGGGGGCACTTCGCCGTCCCGGCAGGGTGCCGGCACAGGAATTCTGGTCCCTCGAAGCTTGATGGCGATGGCGGCGGAGATCGGAATTGCGTCTGGAGAAAAGGGGTCTGGAATCAGGGTTTCCTCGACGGGTGTTAAATATATGCCAAAGGGGGGCATCAGCGGAGGCCTAGGGGGCCCAGGCGCCCCCCCGGCGCGGCCAGGAGGGGGGCCGCGTGGGCAGGCCGCCTGGAGCCCCTGTGGCCCCCCTCTGGCCCTACTTTGGCCGCAAGGAAGCTTCCGGAACGCTGATTTTTTATATATTTTTCCCGGAATTTTTCTGGCAATTTACGTAATGGGAAAACCTGAAATACAAAAACAGCAGAAAACAGAAACTGGCACTGGGGTGCACTGAGTTAATAGGTTAGTCCAAATATGATCAAAAGTTTATGGAAGTGTATAAATATCATAGCAATATCACACAAAAGAGGCATGGAGCAAGCAGAAATTATAGATACGTTTTGGACGTATCAACATCCCCAAGCTTAGTTCCTGCTCGTCCTCGAGTAGGTAAATGATAACAAGAATAATTTATGTGGTGACATGCTATTAACCATATAGGACTTTTTCATAGTCATATGACAAAAGCTTACTGAGACAATGAATCAGTAGTAATTAAGTTGCCTCATGAGAAAATCACAAAGAACTGAAAGTTTTACAATATGATACTAAAACATCAAATAGATTTGTAATGAGCATGGTGTGCAAATATGATAAAGTGATATCTCGCTTGCCCCCTTTAGTGAAGCAAAACATAAATGCAGGGGCACCTCCAAGGTTTAAGTGATGACTAGATACAATGATTTCAAAATAAACGGTATCATAATCATGCAAAAGACAATGCTACTATGGGACAATGCACATTACACTCGGAATGACAATCATGCTCTCAATAGTTGGTGCTTTAAAAGAAGGTGGAGACTCTCGAACCGTGGCTTTTGTTGGCAAGGTTGAAAACCCGTGGTCGGAAACAAAGACAAAACATGTACCAGAGCTCTTGGTTTTAAAAACAGAGGTAATAATTATTATTTTTGGATATGCATGTTTCGTCAACGAATGCTAGCAGATAACTCAATTACTTTTTGAGATGGACAAGTTTCGAGGAACGGCTCCCGAATGAGGACGATCACATCCTCTTAATCTCCTTTGTTTATCACTGCCAAAGTTTTCTGATTTCTCATGAACAAAGCGTGAAGGAGGGTTTGTTTGTTATATTAATTTTGAGCCGGGCGCACTCTTTGCCAGTTCCTTCTCGTATTATGGGTTTGCACATTATACATGCAATCCCGGGGTGAAGCTTGTCCAACTTAAAAAGATCATGAATTAACTACTACTTCCTCATGAGCTAAAACAGAGGCACAAAACAGAAATGCATTTTTTTTGAATAATTTCGAGATAGCACATGAAAGTCTTCGTTAGGAATGGCAGGTAAATACCATGTATAGGAAGGTATGGTGGACTCATATGGCATAACTGGTTTAAAGGATTTTGGATGCACAAGCAGTCAGTCCGCTTAGTACAGGTGGAGGTTAGCAAAAGACTGGGAGCGACCAACTAAGAGAGCAATGACGGTCATAATCATGCAGAGCGACAAAGCAACATTGAATCAGGCATGGAAGTTATATCGCTACTCAGAAATAAAAGATCATCAAGGCTTGACAGACTTTCTTTACAGTCTTAAATATGCGTGAGCATACGCCAAGTCAATCAAAATAAATTCTTGAAGGAAGATATTGCTAAACCATACCACATCATAGGCAAACAAATCATGTTGGTACTCCAATAACACATTGGGAACCCCCCTGCTATTTGAGACTAACTATAAGAAAACATGAACTACTAAGCACCATTATGCACGTAGCATTTTTATCATAGACATATCAACCAGTGCAACAGAAGCAAACTCTCTTAATAAGATAAGCATGATAACTAAAGAGAGTTCAAGCAACCAACTAAACAAAAGCTCTTTAAAAAGATAAGCATGAAAAATAAGAGCGAAACATGATAGTAGCTATTGAAAGACAAAGAACACACACAACAAAGATAGACATGAAAATTCTATGTTATGTTCTAGGTAGAAGTGGAGCGTGTTTCTCTCCCACACAAAGAAAGCTGAGTTCCGACTCGTTATGAAAAGCTAAAGGAAACTAAAAAGGAAACTAAAAGCAAGACGCTCCAAGCATAGCACATAACACATGAAGTGATAAAAATATAGTGGAACGAAAGACGAACTGATAATGTTGATGGAGAAGGGGATGCACGGGGGCATCCCCAAGCTTAGACGCTTGAGTCTCCTTGAATATTTCTTGGGGGTGCACGGGGCATCCCCAAGCTTGAGCGTTTGACACTCCTGAATCTTTTTATCATTTTCCCTCGCACACTTGAAAACTCCCTTCATACATAACTCATCATAATCTGATTAGCGAGGTTAGTACCCTTAATAAAATAATTGTTCCTTGCTGGAAATAAGGATATTCTTGAAGGTCTACTGTTTCTCAAGATTGCCAAAAGGTTTTTGCAAAGAAAAAGCAAGCTCAAGGTTTGCAAAATGAAGGAAAGGCAAAACAGGACAGAATTTGTGAAAAACAGACCAGCAGGTAGTAAATGATTTTTTCGGGGCACTTCTGCAACTCTAATCAAAAAACTCAGAACAGACGCTCGAAAGACAATTATATAGAGCACGCTGTCGAAAAAATTCAGACCAAAAAGATGATCTGGTGATTTTATACGAATTTTTCTATCCAAGGACAGAATCTGTTTCCTGGACAGCACGTCACAACTTTTGAACTTTCTTGCAATCAGAGGCTACACTTGGCACAAAACTGAAAAGTAAAGATACAATGATGATGCTACTGTAGTAACAACATCAAGACACAACAAAAGCAAAATAAAATGGAAGACAGCGGCGGAGTTCTCTGGTCGAATCAGGTTGATGCAGCGGCCAGGGAGGTCTTGACTCGGCGAGGCAACGGCGGCGCTTCAAGCTCGGGCGTCAATGGAGTCTTGAAGCTCGGGCGGCACACGGAGGAAGAAGAGGCGAGAAGAAGGAAGAATAAAGGGGGACGGCGGTATTTATAAGCGAAGGACAGATGTGAAGCGACAGGTGCGGGATTCGAGGGGGCAAAGATCGGATAAGGATCCTTTTTGACGCCTCGATTTTCGGATAACCATTAAACAAAGCTACAGTACAGCTCGTAGCGTTAAATGCGGAGATGATGTCACGATCAGATATAGTGATTCTCGAAGATGACGTCAGGGCTGGTTTACAAAAATGTGAAGACAGAAGAAAATTATACAAGACAAGGAAGACTGATATGAACAAGTTCAAATCATTCTCGGGCCTAATGTCAGGGATATGACTAGCAGGTATAAACAGGCTAGTGTAAACCGGCTTAGTTATATTATACTTGGTTGTAATATTTAGTAAAGGCTACGGCCCATGAGATCTTAGGGCCCATGTATAGAAGTGTGGTTTGTAAACCGTCAAGCGATGTAACTTGAGAGATAAGGAAGAAAAGACAGAGACCGAGGCGGACACAAGTATGAGCCGGCCTCGGGACTCTGTAAACCGGACCAGGCGTCACCTCTTATATAAAGGGACGACCCGGACGGTTCAGGGACAAGCAAGAATCAACCCGTCGAGACTACAGGCAAGCGAATCCGCTCCCTGTAAACCGACGCCCAAGCAATACCAAACCAACTAGACGTAGGCTTTTACCTTCATCGAAGGGGCCGAACTAGTATAAACTCTCTGTGTCCTTTGTGTGCTATGAATCCCTTCAAGCTAACCCGTGCGATGGTTCCATCATCAAGTCCGCTAAACCGGACATCTGCCGTGCTAATTCCACGACAGTTGGCGCCCACCGTGGGGCCTCCGCACGATGGTTTCGAGTTCTTGAAGGGCAGCTTCGAGGGGCTCAAGGGTTACGCGGTCGGCCGGATGACCAAGAGTCGTCGCGGCCGGATCTACATCGACGACGCAGGTTGGGGACCGGAGGCCGATTCAATCGAATACGGGTACCGGGTTCCCTTCGGTGGCATACAAGTCTTCATTGGCAAAATCGGTGAACCGGGACCTGAGCCGAACATCTTCCCCAACATCGTCGAGCCGGCTCAGCGTGCGAGATCGGCCCGGATTCAGCCCGCTGTGAAGCACGTGTTCGTTGGAGCAATCCACGGAGTTCGAACCGAGGACGGATCGGAATCCGATGGTGCAACGGTTGTCTACTCAGACGACGAATCTTCATCCGGAGAAACTGAGTCTCTGTATCAGTTGCAGGACGGCCGGTCTGAGGGTGAATCCGATGGAAACAGTATTCCGGACCCCTTTGGCCCGCCAAACCGAGTGGCTGTCTTTATGGCCGGTTCACAGCCCCCAGTGAACGGGACGACAGCAGAAGCTGGTGCAGGGGGAAGCGGCCCAGCCCTCTCACCTACTGAAGTTCTATCCACCTTGATCGAGGAGTTCACAGCTAAAGCGGTGGAAACAGTAGCTCCAGCAGACAAGGCGCATCATGATGCAGAGCTCCTTCAGTTAAAAGGCCGGATTGATCAATTAAAGGAGGATCTGAAGGCGGAGAGAGAGATGATAGCGGTGAGACAAGCGGAGCTGGATGATCGGGCTTTTCACCTAAGGATGGAGCAAGCTTCTATGGAAGGAGTAAGGGGACGAAAGCACCAGTCTCGTCTACCGCCGGTTTATGAAGCAACGAATCTGTTCAGGACTCCTGGGGCTGGGACTAGTAATAATCCGGCTTTAAACCGGAGGGCACCCCCAGCCAGGGAGGAGCCGGTTCAGCAACCCACCGCAGAGCGGGATCGTCGGATCACGTCGGCACCTTACGTTCCCACCCCTCCAGGTCATTATTCAAACCCTTTGGATAACATCGCGGCAGCTGCAGCACGTTTGGCCGCTTTACCCGTGGAGGAGACGTCTCCGGTGGCATTGGAGGCGCACAGGGTCAAGGAGCTGCTTAATACGGCCTTGATACAGCAGCAAGCATATTCTCATAGCAGGGAAAGGCTACATTCAACACCACGTCCCAGCCGGAGTTATACTAGGCATTGGGAGGAGCCAGAAGTGTCTAGCAGCGAACGCAGGAGGCATCAGCGCAGGCAGGATAATCCGGCGGGTGCAGCGACACCAGCTCCGGATATAAACCGGGTTAGGTCAGGAGCCCGGGAGGAGGTTCGTCAAACAACGCCGGTTCACACAGCCACAGCAGAAACAGGAATTACGACGAGTTCTTTTGGGGTGCAATGTCTTGTCCCCGCTTTACGGAGTGTCAAGCTGCCTAAGGATTTTAAAGGGCCTCGCAAGGTACCTAATTACATAGCAGATTTAGCTCCAGAGGCTTGGGTTGAAAGTTATGAGATGGCCATGGAGATGCTGGACGTGGATGAATCGGCTTGTGCTAAGTATTTTACTATGATGCTTTAAGGTACGGCCAGGACCTGGCTGAAGGGTTTACCCCCGAACTCTATCGGATCATGGGGGGAACTACGCAACCAGTTTATCAAAAACTTCAAAGATACATGCAAACAGTCGATGTCAGTGGTGGATCTAGCAGCTTGTGTGCAAGGAGAGCAGGAGACTACAGCTGCTTGGGTACGGAGAGTAGCGGAAATTTTGCACTCTTCGAATAGTATCAATCCTAGTACGGCCATAGTGACTTTGGAAAACAATTGCCGGTTTGAATCTTTAAAGTTAAAGCTCGGACGGCTTAAAAGGGATTGTAATGATATGGGAACTCTCATGAGTGCCTTGGTAAAATACGGGGACTCTGATAATACCAAGTATCCAGAAGCGGAAGGAGACAAGACGGGGAAGGTTAGCAAGTCTGGTAAACCGGCGCAAGTTAATCCGGCTGCTACGAGTTTTCTGGGCAAACGGAAGGCGGAAGGTGGCTCTGACTTCGTGGCCAACACTCAAGTTCAAGGGGATTTTTAGCGTGGCCTGGGAAATCCACCTTCACAAACCGGCGGAGGAACTCTTAGCTGGGACCAAGAGTTAGATCAGCCTTGTCCGAAACATAGCATGAAAGGTCGACCGGCAAAGCATACCATAAGGGAGTGCAGGCCCCTTATGAAGGCAATGGCGGGCCGCTTCAATCCTCATGACAGGCCTCCAAATGGCGGTTCAGGTCCTGGATTTTATGGTCCGGGTCATCAGGGGAATAGCTCCGGATCAGGGTATAGGGGCAATAACAATGGTTATCAAAACCGGGCCGGTAATCAAAATAATCAAGGAAATTATAATAACCAGGGCAATCAGTCGCATCATCAAGGTGGTTACAATAACCAGAGCAATCAACAGCAGGGTCAAGGGAATTACAATAGTCAGGGGAATCAACAGCGTCAGCAACAGCAGCCGCAATCTGGATATCAAAGTAATCCAAAGGAATTGAGCAGTGGGCAATATCATGTCTTCACCACAAGTCTGTGTAAGAGAGATCAGAAGGTTTTGAAACGGGCCATTAACGCAGTTGAACCGGCAACACCGCAATTTCTGCGCTGGTCAGAGCAGCCCATTGTGTGGAGCAGAGAAGACCACCCGATGCGGGTGGATAATCCGGGCCATTTAGCCTTGGTGGTGGCACCTCAGGTGGGAGGCTACAAATTCACTAAGGTTCTCATGGACGGTGGTAGCAGTATCAATATCTTGTACTATGAGACTTTCCGTCGTATGGGTCTGACGGATAAGAAGTTAAGGCAATCAAATACAGTGTTTCATGGAGTGGTCCCAGGTAAGTCGGCTTATCCGGTTGGAAAGATTGACTTGGAAGTTACTTTTGGGGATGAACATGATTCCAGGTCAGAGATGATAACTTTCGAAGTCGTCAAAATCAAAAGCCCTTATCACGCTCTGTTTGGAAGGACGGTTTATGCTAAGTTTATGGCCAGGCCCTGTTATGTTTATCTGCAGCTTAAAATGCCGGGTCATAAGGGCACGATCACGGTTCATGGGAGTCGCAAGATAGCAGTGGAATATGAAGAGGGAGATGCAGCCTATGCAGAAGCCGTTTGTGCCACGGAAGAGTTGAAATATTACAAAGATAATGTTGATCCGGCAGATATGACTCCGCTGAAGAAGCCAACTACAGAGCATGATCCGGCTTTAAAATTTAAATCGGCAGAGGAGACCAAGCAAGTTGATTTTGTACCTGGGGATTCTTCTAAACAGTTCACTATCGGCAGAGGAGACCAAGCAAGTTGATTTTGTACCTCATGATGCCACTGTTGGGGATCGTTGCAGAAAATCAAAAAAATTCCTACGCATCACCAAGATCTATCTATGGAGTTTACTAGCAACAAGAGGGGAGTGCATCTTCATACCTTTGAAGATCGCGATGCGGAAGCGTTGCAAGAACGCGGCCGGTGGAGTCGTACACGAAGCGATTCATATCGCAGCCGAATCCGATCTAAGCACCGAACAACGGTGCCTCCGCGTTCAACACACGTGCAGCCCGGCAACGTCTCCCGCGCCTTGATCCAGCAAGGAGAGAGGGAGAGGTCTGGGAAGACTCCATCCAGCGGCAGCACGACGGCGTGGTGGTGATGGAGGAGCGTGGCAATCCTGCAGGGCTTCGCCAAGCACCGCGGGAGAGGAGAAGTAGTTGGGAGAGGGGGAGGGATGCGCCAGAGCTTGGGTGCGGCTGCCCTCCCACCCCCCACATATATATAGGGGCAAGGAAGAGGGGGGTCGGTCCCCTTAGATTGGATCTGACGAGGGGGCGGCGGCCAGGGGGGTGCCTTGCCCCCCAAGGCAAGGGGGGCGCCCCCCTTAGGGTTTCCCCCCCAAACCCTAGGCGCATGGGCCATAGGGGGGAGGCGCCCAGCCCACGTAGGGGCTGGTCCCTCCTCCACATACAGCCCATAGGGCCTTCCGGGGCAGGTGGACCCTCCCGGAACCCCTTCGGTGGTCCCGGTACAATACCGGCACCCCCCCCCCCCGGAATTATTTCGGTGACCGTATGATGACTTCCCATATATAAATCTTTACCTCCAGACCATTCTGGAACTCCTCGTGACGTCCGGGATCTCATCCGGGACTCTGAACAACATTCGGCAACCACGTACTACATTCCCTATAGCCCTCGCGTCATCGAACATTAAGTGTGTAGACCCTACGGGTTCGGGAACCATGCAGACATGACCGAGACATATCTCCGACCAATAACCAACAGCGGGATCTGGATACCCATGTTGGCTCCCACATGTTCCACGATGATCTCATCGGATGAACCACGATGTCAAGGATTCAATCAATCACGTATACGATTCCCTTTGTCTATCGGTATAGTACTTGCCCGAGATTCGATCGTCGGTATACCGATACCTTGTTCAATCTCGTTATGGCAAGTCTCTTTACTCGTTCCGGAACACACCATCCCGTGACCAACCCCTTAGTCACATTGAGCTCATTACGATGATATCTTACCGAGTGGGCCCAGAGATACCTCTCTGTCATACGGAGTGACAAATCCCAGTCTCGATTCGTGCCAACCCAACAGATACTTTCGGGGATACCCGTAGTGTACCTTTATAGCCACCTAGTTACGTTGTGACGTTTGGCACACTCAAAGTATTCCTACGGTATCCAGGAGTTGCACAATCTCATGGTCTAAGGAAAGGATACTTGACATTGGAAAAGCTTTAGCATACGAACTACACGATCTTGTGCTAGGCTTAGCATTGGGTCTTGTCCATCACGTCATTCTCCTAATGATGTGATCCCGTTATCAATGACATCCAATGTCCATGGTCAGGAAACCGTAACCATCTATTGATCAACGAGTTAGTCAACTAGAGGCTCACTAGGGACATGTTGTGGTCTATGTATTCACACATGTATCACTGTTCCCGGATAATACAATTAAAGCATGAACAATAGACAATTATCATGAACAAGGAAATATAATAATCATCATTTTATTATTGCCTCTAGGGCATATTTCCAACACCTTCCTGTCGGGTGCCCCCGTGGTCGTCTTCCCTGTCGCTGTCACGCGCATCGGGATGAACATCCTCCGCTACGTGGCCGTCGGAGACGTAGATCCGCCCTCCCGAGGAAGTCATGGTCCCTTCCACGGCGACCCAAGGTGTAGTTGCAAAGGTTTGGTCGATGGTGCTGGTGAGCCGGTTCGTGCTCAGCTGCAGCTGCTTAGGCTCGACAATCAAGTCGGGCCAAGGTGGATGAAATGTTGTCGGTGAGAGGGTGGGCTCCTCACACTAGCTGAGCTCCCGCGGTCTTGGCAAGGCCGAGCATGGTGCGGCCAGAGTAGTTGTGGATCTCACGCGACAGCGGCCCCCACCTCTTTCTTAAGCCACTGCGCGGCTCCCGCCTTGGTGGAGCTCGAGTGCGCCGACAGGCATGCCAGCACCAACTCCACCGCGCGCTCGCCTGCGTCGGTCGGGGCACGAGTAGCAACAGCTCCACCACGCCTCCCCTGCAGATGGGGCTGATTGATTTTCTAGTTTTGATTGAAGGGTCTCTGCGCAAAAAGTAAGGGACTGTTTTGTAAATTTAGACTAACCCCATCTAACGCCGTCTCGCGTGAATAGTTCTGCCGCGTCAGCAAAAGCGGGACCCACCTATCATAATCATGGTCAAAATGACCTAAGTCGCCAACTAGTCTTATTTGCAAAAAAAAAAAAAAAGCCTTGGAATTAATTATTTTTGACACAAAATTATAAGAGTGTGGTTTCTACAATCCTAAACCTTCAATGTTGATGGTTTCTGCAATTCACTCGTACCAAACAAAGCATAGAAGATGCATGCAATTGGTGAAAGCAGCCGCAAAGTGCTAGTGGAGCACATACACGCATCATGCAAGAGTTAAACCAAAAGTGAGAGCTAAGGTTTCGGATGATAGCATCCGCGTACGGCCAGCTTCTAGTGGGCAGGACAAAGTGGACGTGTGACTACAACTTAGCATATATACTCCACTAGTCGACGATCACAGCAAGACTTCAGTGTGAGAAAAGAGGTGATCATGTCGTGCATTACACTTGTCGATCTCTTGGTTCGACGCCTAACACGACAAAATGAATATGGGCTTCCTTTGACGATCCAAAGCAGATGGTTGTGGTAGTAGTACATCAACTGCAGCTTGAACTTCAGCTTCCGGTCACCAAACACTTCAAAGTAGCTTCCGGTCTAACTTCGGATTCCTTCCGTTCAGTAGTAGTACATCAACTGCAGCTTGAACTTTGGAAATATAGAATAACAAAACTTAGCAAATATTCCAACAGATAATATTCTGAATTTAATAGAAGTCAACCCATAGCAACGCACAAACACATTTGCTAGTAACTACTCCCTCCGTCCCATAATGTAAGATGTTTTTGTAAGATATTTTAGCTTGCAAAAACGTCTTACATTATGGGACGAAGGGAGTACTATATAAGTGACCCCTAAAAAAAGTAACTATAGCCGCTGCCTCCTGGTCCTCCAAAAAAAAGGTAGGGTTCCTGCCTCTCGTCGATGTCGCCGCAGGTCCGCCTCGTGTCTCCGGTGACTTTAGGGTCATGGGACATGGTGGATCCTGGTAAGGACCGATGGGGGCCTTCGGTTTTAGTCGTTTCTTTTCGTTTTGTTAGGGTTTTGTTTCCTACTCAGAAAGATGAGACGCCGGCGGCTCCCTAAAGATTGAATAAAGGTCTCCCGCCTAGCCCCCGTTCCAGTGGTGCGTCTAGTATCGTTGGTGGGTGTGTGAAGGTGTGTCTCCGACGGATATATCTTTGTTGGATTTGCTCGGATCTCATTGTTGTTCGTTTATGTTTGTGTATCTTTGGGTTGGATCCTTTCGATCTATGTTATTCTTCAATGACGACGGTTATTGTTCTAATACGCTGGTCTTATGGGGCCTTGGCACGACGACTTCCCGGCTGTCTACTACAACAAGTTGTGCCCGACCCCGGCGATGGAGCGCCTTCGGCTCGCTTCAATGCTTATAATCGCCGCTAGGTGGCCTATGAATCTGGATGTAATTTTTTTATTTATGGTGTTCGTTGTACTACCATAATTGAAGATGAATAGATCGAATATTTTCTCGAAAAAAAAGTAACTATATAGGAATTCCCTATTAGCCGCTCGTCGCGCTGAGCTGTTGACACAACACACAGAGCTGGCGATCGAATGGCGACCTGGGCCGACCCATGAATGTGTTCCAGCATTTTTTGGTTCGGAACATTCTAGTGTTTTCCAACCAGATTTTATAGTTTTGGGAATCTTCTAGAAGGTTTCTTGAACCGTTTTTTTATTACACCATTTTTTCATGTTTCATGTTTCTTTTTTCTTTTTGGTTTTTCTGTTTATTTGTTTCTTTCATCTTTCTTTTTTGCTTCTTTTTTACTTTTCAAGTATATTTTAATAAGTTCATATTTCAAAAATTGTTCGTAAACTCAAAAAATGTGCATGCCTTTAGAAAACTGTTCAAAGTTTAAAAATGGTTGTGTTTTCAGAATCTGTTCATAAATTCAAATAATGTTTGCATTTTCCAAAAAAAGTTCTCATTCTTCAAAAAAATCAGAATATATTTTCAAACTTTTCAAATAATGGCCGGGATTTTGAAAAATGTTCCTGTTTAAAAAAATCACAAATTACATTTTTTTAAATACTACAATTTTCCACATATTGCAAAAGTTGCTTCCGTTTTTAAATTTTGTTGACCAATTCAAAAAATGTTCGGAGGTTTAGAAAAAAAGTTTCTATTGCAATTTGTTGTTCACCTATATAAAAAATGTTCGAATTTTCCAGAATTGTTCAGGATTTTCCAATTGTTCACAGTTCAAAAAATTTGTTCCAAATCTAAAACGTCGTCCCTGTTTTTATTTTTTTTTCACTAATTCAAAAACAATTGCACGTTTTCAAAGCTTGTTCTGGAATTTTGAAAAATGTTCAAGTTATAAATAAATTCTTTATAATATAAAAATACGGTCCATTTTTTTTAGTTTTGTTTACTAATTCGAAAAATGTTTGGGGAGTTCAAAATTTCTTCATAGTTTCAAGACATGATGATAAATTTTAAAATTTGTTCACATTTGTTAAAAAAAAATTGGAACATAATTAAAGTGTTCGGAATTTTAAATATTATTTGCGATATTTTAAGTAATGTTCATTTTACGCCGGTAAAGTTAGTACATACTTTACAGTTCGCTCTGTTCATTATGTCAACAATGTTCAATAGGTGGACTGGTTAGCTGAATTCATGCACAAACATTAAGTATGTAGTTCGATTACCAGCTTGCCGGAAGCAATGTTTTTTGCGCTTTTTTCTCCCGACAGCTCGCTTTGTTCAACTCGAAGGGAGGTCTGTTTGCCGCAGAATGCTGCGAATAGGATCCTCCAACTATGTATCTAAGTGTAATTCCTTTGACTATCTCCAATGCTTCTAAAAAACTAGTTTCCCTATACACCTTGAAGAAAGAAATCTGTCCATTCTTAATCAACAAGATTAACTGAGCTCGTGTGGATAATAAAATCCAAAAAAAGCCATTAAAATTTTAAAATTTCTGAATTTTTTGTTAGCAAACTTTGGTGAATATTTTTAAATTATTGCAACGTTTCTTCACAGAATGACATTCGTGCAAGTCTTGGCAAAAAGACAAAATCGATGCTCCAAAAAAGTTATTTTCAAAAGCATTTTGGAGTTCTGAATTTTTTGCATGACTTCCACAAATGTAATTTCATAATAAAACTTTGCATGCATTGCATATTTTTTTATCGAAGTTTGTCACAAAAATTCAGTTTTTACTTATTTATGTATTCATTTTTATGGATTTTACTGTTCACCTGAGCTCGAGCTGTCTTTTTTTTAGTAACGAGCTCGAGATGTTTGCTTACGGTTACGGCATAGTTTGAGCCCTGAAACTCTGATTGGTACGTACGGTTTAGTTAGCAGTCCAGCGGCCCACGGTCCGGCCAGCCCAATTCCCTCGCACGCGGCGCCTCACTTCTTCTTCCTTTGCTCATCTCAATCGAATTCCTCCCCTCTTTCTTTTTCTCTCTCTCAAAAAAAAAAGAGACTCCTTTCGCCCCTCCGCGACGGCGAGCCGCCGCCACGCTCCGCCCTAGTCCCTGCTACCTGGCTGCTGCGCCCCTTCCCCTAAAAAGGAAACTTATTCTCCGTCCGTCCTTGCGCCCGCGACCGCCGCCGCCGCTGGCCCTCTCCCGGCGGTCGGCTCTGTGTACAAGCGCTGTCCTGGTGCTACACGGCAACCGCACGCCGCCTCAGTCCGGGGACAGCTCGCCTTCAGTTGCCCGTTCCGCCGCCGAGTGTATGCCAAGATGCCAGGTACGAATTCGGACCTCCCCATCCCTCCCTCGGTCCGGCCCAAATACGTCGCGCGCGATTCGTGGCCCCTGTTTCCCAAGCTGACTCCTTGCTGTGCTCTTCTTGTTAATTTTGTAGCCGGGGAGAAGGAGGAGAGGGTGACCATGGAGGTCACCGACGAGATGCTCAAGACCATGGAGGTCGGTTTGGCCTTCCGGGACTATGTAAGGCCTTCAATTCGTTTCTCTTAGCTCTGATTAGGACTATGTAAGGCCTTCAATTCGTTTCTCTTAGCTCGATTAGAACTATGAGCTATCCCTTTTTGCTTGATCTTTTCTCGAAAAGCAAGAAGCTCATGCGGGTAGCTGATTGTCTTAGGGTATGTTTGGATTGCCACCAATGTCTGCCCTACCAAATTTTGTTCATGGCCAAAACATTGGTCTTTGTTTGGGTGATTGCCAACTTTTAGGCATGCCAATGCTCCTTTGGCAATCTTTTTCATTTTTCTAGCCAATGCTGGCCAACTTATGGGCAAGCAAAACCTCAACCAAAATCACAAACCAAACACACCCTTTGTACTGGAGCAACTTACATTGGTCCGAAGAAATTTGTACTAAAGCAGGGACAATTAATGTGAATCGGAGGGAGTGTTAGGTTTCGTAAAATAGAAAAAGTAGTGCTTTTGCATTGATTGGAAGATGTATAGAAATAGTGTCTCGAGTAAGGACTTGGCTAATCCAAATTCCAAAGGTGTAGAGATGCTTAGGGATTTAGTTTAGATTACTGTACACAAATGGATTCTGTCTTTGTTTACTGCAAGAATGCAAATATACAGAGTTTGGAATGTACATTAGACATTATAGTGACTAATGAGCTTGTTTTAGTAGTCCTTTTGTTACATTAATTGGATACCATAAAATCAAGTTACAAACATTGTTTTGAACTAACTAAGAACAGATTGCTGAGCTTAGAACATAACAACAGCCACCTCGTAGAAGTGAGCTCCTAATTTTGTATTTGAAAAGCCTCTCCTTTCAAAGAAGCATGCATATGATGAATGTTTATATTATTTTTCAGCTTACATATAGCAACTTAATTTCACTTTACCCTGGTATGTTTTCCAGATCATGCCATATTTCACTTTACCTATAGTAACTTGATATTGTACTACACAATAATTTTATGGCAGATTGGCAGAATTAGTTCTATGGATTTCCACATGAAGGCAACAAACTATCTTGTGACAGCCAGCGACGATGAATCAATACGGCTATATGACATTCAAAATGCTGTGTGAGTACAAATCTTTACTTAATTTTCTTTTGAATTTCATGTTATATTATCAAGTAAAGAGCTTGATTAGATATTATTAGGCACAAGACACAATTTCCTAAGATCTAACGTTGATATTTGGTTTGCTAGTTGTTCTGCTCACTATATAATACATTATGTTATTGTTAGATTTGTTTAATATGCAATGGTTTGGCTTTTGAAAAGGATTTGTTCGACAACTATATGTGGTAGAACCAAATATTTCAAAGCAGTCTAATAACTAATTACAGATAGAATTTGATATATCTGATCAGGGGATGCACTTGACGGCACTCCAAGTCAGCTGTCACCTCTCCTAGTATGGAAGTGACTCAATGCATATATACTATTGTAGTAATTGTAAATTTTTTATGCAGTCAGTAATGCATTAGTCCGTGATATGTATTTGATTTCTAACGAAGTTAGGAATTTCAGATGTTTGAAGACCATTAATAGCAAAAAGTATGGGGTTGAACTGGTGTGCTTCACTACTAACCCAACTCTTGTCTTGTATTCCTCGAAAAATGGCTGGGATGGTAAGTAATACCTTCTATTCGCTTAAGAGTGATTTTAGACCTATACTGAAAAGAATGCACTTTTGCAGAATCTCTGCGTCTACTCTCTCTGAATGATAACCGGTTTGTAAGATATTTCAAAGGCCATCTTGACAGGTCCGTTGTACGCAAGACAAATTATGGCAACATATTTCAGTTAATCTAACGCGAACAGAAAGTCCTTATGCTTTCTGCCTTTTCCAGGGTTGTTGCTATGTCGTTATGTTACGAGAAAGACAGTTTTCTCTCCGGTTCACTTGATCGAACTGTTCTCCTATGGGATCTGAGGGCTGACAAAGCACAGGTACAGCTATTGATACTGTAAACTAGAAAATGCTACTCCCTATGTACCAAAATATAAGATGTTTTTTGACACTTGTCAAAAAAAGTCTTATATTTTGATACGGAGGGAGTATCTAATAAAACCTCTTTATGATTGATCTCTCGTCCATTTAACTTAACAAGCTGAAATTACAGTTAACAGAGCTATTATGGATTTGTTTCTACTTTTTCTTTTCTCTGTTAAACCATCTTCTTAATCTCCTTCAGATGATTATCCTGAAGCCAAGTATATCATGTAACTACAGTTGGGATCGAATCCTTAGCATTCCTGTAATTGTCAATATTTTTTGTTCTGGGATGATCATTATTGGATTCACTGTATTCCTATTTTAAAGGCACAAGGTGTCTTGGATGTGGTCAATTTATTTATCTGGATTTCTTAACATCTATAAACACATATGGTGGCGTCGTAGTTGAAGTATTTCTGACTAGTAAAATGTTCCCTTTGGATTTTGTAGGGCTTGCTGCGTGTGCAAGGGAGGCCTGCAGTTTCATATGATGATCAGGGTTTAGTGTTTGCAATTGCTTACGGTGGTTATGTAAGGATGTTTGATGCTCGAAAATTTGAGAAGGTAGTGGTGATTGAATGTGTTGTTTGACTTGAATTGTTCTATACATTTTAACTATCTTACATCCCTGTAGGGGCCTTTTGATATTTTCTCCGTTGGTAATGATGAATCAGAAGCCAATATGATAAAGTTCAGCAGTGATGGAAGGCGGCTTCTTTTAACCACCAAAGCAGGGTTTATTCATGTGTTAGATTCATTTCATGGCAACAATGTAAGCACTTGAACTACTGACTGTAATTTGAATAACGCAGGCTAAAGGACTTAGAAAACACTCGTATGACCTTTTTTTT
>LR738712.1:69315885-69326740 GCA_902687465.1 Secale cereale
TTTTTTTTTTTTTTTTTTTTTTTTTTTTTTTGCAGCTAGCAACGTTCAATGTTAAGCCAGCTCTAACCAATTCGACATTGGAGGCATCATTCAGCCCTGATGGAAACCATATCATATCCGGTTAGAAACCTTTCCCTATCATCACTCCATTTTCTTTTACTAACTAAACCAGTAACCTATTCTTTTCTTTTTTTTTGTTCTTGCAGGCTCTGGTGATGGTAGTGTTTATGCTTGGAGTGTTAGAAGTGGAAAGAAGGTATGGAAGAACCTGGCATGTAACTTTTACAGTTAAGTCATCATTTATATGTTTTAGTTGCTTAAATGATATACAATATACAATGATGGCCGGGCCTGCAGGTTGCGCGCTGGGGGAGCACAGATAACGAGCCACCACTGGTTAGGTGGGCTCCAGGATCGTTGATGTTCCTGACTGGATCTTCAGAGCTATCCTGCTGGGTCCCGGACCTATCCAAGCTGGGATCGTTTGCCGTTACCAAGTAAACTGATTGTTCTTGTAAGTTTGCATACATTACTTTTATCCATCTGCATAAGAGTAATTTGATTTGTACCAAGTCCCAACTTCTGGAACTAGAGAGATATGCCATTGAAAAGAAGACTGCTTGGACAAATGCCATAGCAGAAGTGCAGATACAGTTGCCGAAATGCCGTATTAGCTGGATATTGGGTTTAAGTTGCCATAGTGGCATCTGGATGTGTGTGGCATTTGTCCAAGATTTTTTTTTTTTATAATGGCATTTCTCAGTTATGGCAAGTTGGGAGATCCCTTGATTTTCCCATGTTAAGAAAAACCTTGTTTGCTG
Source organism: Secale cereale (assembly GCA_902687465.1). NCBI lineage: Eukaryota > Viridiplantae > Streptophyta > Magnoliopsida > Poales > Poaceae > Secale > Secale cereale. The sequence continues at coordinate 69,316,707 of LR738712.1, forward strand.
TAGATGCTGACATTTGACGGATGAATGCGGCTTATCAAGTATGCATATCTATGTAGCAAGGATGATCAACTTTCCCCGGCTGTGAATATGAGGAAGAATAAGCTGTAGCACATTGTATGTCTAGATTGTGGCCTCTCATCTCTCATGTATCATTAGGGTTACCGTGACACTGTTTGCCTATGTATAATTGTAAAGTAAGCTCCTCATTGCGCACAGATGTGATACTGGATTGAAACTATGAGTTGTGTGAACAGGTTTTAGCAATTTATCGTGTTTTTATTATACATCCATTTTTGTCCATTTTGATGACAAGTATTTTCGGACGGAGGGAGTATCATGTAGCACTGCACTGAGTATGATGTCAGTAGCTGATATTACTGTTTTGAAGTGTGAGCTTGCCAAATTTACCTTTGCAACGAGGTGAAGTGGTCAAATTAATATTTGAACAAGCAGATTTGTTTTACTAAGTGGTGCCAAAAACACTAGTAACGTACGATGCGAAAACAAGCAGAAATTTTGCGAAGCTAATCAATTTGTACTGATATACAAATGCTGCTGAGCAAATGCACAATGCAAAAAAGTTAGCTTAGTCATTCCCTTGGTTTCTGCCGGTCATGGTTGTTTCCATGCCGCTATGCTGCTCACTTGTGCTAACAGGCCTGCGAGGAAACTTCTGATCTCAGATCGCCGTCGGCCGTCGCCTGGAGCTGCGCGGCATACTGCAGGTTCCACAGAACCTCTTCGATGGAGGGCCGGGTCGAGGATTCGACGGATAGGCATTTGATCGTGATGGAGACCACCATTGACAGTGAGTCCTGCGAGGAGGTTCCGAGCACGACCGGGTCCAGAACGTGCTCGCGCTCTTCCTGGCACGATATAGACAGAACCTGCAGATAGAGGCAAAAATAAATTCACAGTGAAATCAGAAAAAAAAATGGCAGTAAGTTTTAGTACAAACAAAGCACGTCCGTGCCGGCTTTAGAATGTATGATAATTCTGATAATTATTTTCTTGGCAACTTCAGAGGCAACCCCTTTAGTGGACAGACTGCAACCAACTCAGATCTTTATAAGAGGTTCAGTAGAGATAAAAGATACTTTCAGTCCCTGATATCTCCAAGAAATCTAAGCCAACACTGCAATCCCTTTCTGGGTAGGCAAGTAATTGTGCTATAACCATGTTAGCAAAAACAAATGTGTATCAAGATGTTAGCAAAAACAGTGATAAACCATAGGAAACCCTGTTTTCTTTAGTTATCAACAAGATGAAGCATTAAAACAAATTTGTATTGTAAAGCCAAATAAAATATGGATGGAAAAACATAGGATTGGAGTCATGCTTGTGAAATCATTTTTTTACTGTAGGCTTGTGAAATCATTGTCATGTAAAACCAAGAAAACAAGCGTACCGAGTATTGCAAAGCCAAATAAAACATGAATATGAGGCAGGGACTCATCTAAATCTTCACTAGAAAGCAAGAGGGGGAAACATACCAGTTCACTTAAAATAAAAGGATCTCCTTTTCTATGCAACTTTGAGCCCATAAGTGCCTCAAGTACAATGCAACCAAAAGAACATACATCATCCTGCAAAGTTTCCCTGCAAAAAACATTAATAGACATTACGGTTTCGGCATGGCTGAGCATCAGTTTATAGAATGCTTCAACTCTGTAGCCAGATTTGCCTATCTATTTTAGTAAACTGGTGCAATGTGAGATGACTCAGCGACTTACAATTCTTCAGCATTATTTTGTATGTATCTCTGCCCTTCTCCTATTGCCTGCAAACCCAAAGAATTATTGGCATTAAAAACAAGCATGGACTTTCCTCAATGCACATATACTAAAACATAGGGGATCAAACATGATATGGTAATTTCGTTTAAATGGGAAGCCGACCTCATGTTTGTATATCTCCTCTGTGATTATGGACAAACCATAGTCGCTCAGCTTTGCAATATGGTGTTCATCAAGCAAAATATTAGAAGTTTTCAACCGGTTATACAAGGAACCAGGAATTATTCCTGTATGTAAGAAATGAACAGCCCTTGCAATGCCGATCAGCACATGCAGTCTATCACACCATTTCAGTGTTTTCTCAGGAGTAGAGCCTGCCAAGAAAGGCATGCACAAATAAAAAATTAGATAATTGAATTGTTATCAATTCATAACCTTAATTATCCATATTTAGGTGTAGTTCCTTACCAGAAAGATAAGAAGACAGAGTCCCATTAGGTACATATTCATAAACAAGAAAAACCCTTTTTACACTTGACTCATCAACTGCGTTGTCAATACAGTGCCCCAAGAGGCAAACCAAATTTGGATGGCGAAGCTTCGCAAGTAGATCTAAACGAAGCTTTAGATTTCTTATTGAATATCTCTGGTGCAATGCCAAACATCTTATTGCAATCACGGTTCCATTATCTAGTTTTCCCTTGTATAGCTGAAGATCAAGGAAAGAAAAGTGCATGACCACCAAGCTGTAACAAAGGCAACACAAAAATAGTATGGCTATAGGAACTTGAATGCGAGGAAAATTTCCAATTTGCATCACTACGAAGTCGAGTAATTATATTGTTAACATTTTAAAAGATATGCATCTAATATTTGATGTAAATTCGAAATTAAATTGGTGAATCTATGAACAAATAAGCAAACCTTTCCAATGGATCCCTCGCCTAAAAATGCTGATCGTTCAAAGCATTTTGTTGCTTCTTTTAGCTCTTCTAAAGAAAATACACGATGTGTGGGCATTATTTGCGACCCGAACTTCACAGCCTGCGATATATACCCTGCAATGAAGAGAGCTACAAAATGATTCAAAGTGACACCAAATAAAGAAGTAAAACGTTCTCTTCTTGCTCCTTCAGGGAGGTATTTGCAAATAGGATATCAGAATTTCTTCAAAAACATGGAAGTACCACCATCATTATGCCGTTCAGCTGAAGCACATTTGGATACAGTTACATGTAGAGTAGGTATAAGATGGGAACAAAGGCAGGATAGTTAACATGTAAAAGTATGTGGATTACCATTCTCTGTATAAAGCATCTGAACTTGCAAAATATCACATTTGCTTCATCTAAAGAAGAAAGAAATGGACTGGACTCCACGCATTTTCGTAAATAGAAAAGCAAACAATGGGATTCATACATGGCACATGTCAACGTCCAGTAAAACCTCGGGGGAGGGGGTATAAATGCAAAATTACTGGGGAACAATTCTTACTTGCACTTTCTAGCAGTTCGGAGGACATTCCTGGAGTCGAATTATCTTGCATTTGCTTTTGCAGTAACTGTTGTTCTGCTGTAACTCTCTGACAGTTTCTTTTGTTTGATGCCATTAATAGAAGAGAAAGAACAAGCACAATCAGCACTATACCGACAATAGTAATCACAAGCCCAACATCCTTGCTTGATCTTCTCCCCTTATGAGGTTGTTGGCAATATTTAGCTTCATGCTGGTGTTCAGGGTCAGCACTAAAGCAATTCCCGTCGAACTTAACAACCCTGTTATTCAAGTTGGCACTTAGACAAGCAGGCAGGTCACCTGTGATTCGGTTAGTAGACAGATCCACAAAGCCCAGGGTGCTGCTGCATGTTAAACTACTCGAAAGTGATCCGCTGAGCATGTTGGCTGCCAGGTTCAAATAACTGATGTTTGGGAGATCAAAAAGTTCTTCAGGAGGACTGCCCTCGAGAAAGTTGAATGAGAGATCGAGGTGTTGGAGCCTTCTCAGTTGACCAAACTTTTCAGGAATTTCACCCTTGAATGAGTTCTTGCTAAGCAAGACTGTGACCAATGATGTAGGCATGCCCGGAAGCTCTCCATCTAACTCGTTGTCCCTCAAATCCAACATCTCAAGTTTTATTAAACTATCCAAAGCTGGAACCTCCCCTGAGATATTGTTGCCGGCAAGAGCTAGCTCGGTAAGCATTGTAGCTTTACCAACTGATGCCGGTATTGACCCCTTCAACCGGTTACGCTGCAAACGAAGGACCGTGAGGTTCGAGAGCGAACCAAACCAGTCTGGCACGGTTCCATTGAAGTAGTTAGCATCCAGTGTCAGGGTCTGAAGCCTCGACATGACCGACAGCTTCGGAGGGATCGACCCATACAGGAAATTTGAGCTCAGATCAAGCACTTGGAGCGAAGACAGCCGGTGAATCTTGTCGGGGAGAGGGCCCCATAAGCCCAAAGACACCAAGATCACAACCCGCAAGGTAGTCAACCTTGTCAGCGTGGTAACGAATGAATCGATAACAAAGGCTTGAGAGAGGCTAACATTTGGAAGAGGATAGCCGCTGAACTTTGGTGGCTTGGTGATCCTATCACCGACGATCTTGAGCTCCGTAACGGCATCCCCCTCGCATGTTACGGTGACCACCGAGGTGGGCTGAGTGTAGCAGGGGTTACCACTTGGGTTATTCCAGACCTCCAGCTGCCTGGGGTACTCCAGCTGCTTCCTGAGCTGCTGCAGCAGCTCACTTTCTGAGGACTGCTCGCTTGTTCGGAATAACATCAAACAGGTTATGGCCATCACAAGGACACTGGACTGCCAAGCCATTGGAGCCCAGCTTTGTGCCCCAGACTGTATCCTATTTCACCTGTCTGCCTGTGTATCTTGGCAAGTTGTGCGCTTTCCAATTTCTCAACCAGGAGTTTCAGAGTCTCAGCCAGGGCTTTGATACTGAAAGGTGGGATGGAGAACCGCAGCAGCAAAATTGCTCGTTGAAATGACTTTGCTTTTATTGATCTCACAGGACAGTTTCCTGCGCGAAAATTAACAGTTTTCAATAAGTTAGTGAGGACGAAATAATGAAGGCCAAAAGCAAATGTGTCTTATCCTAGTAAAAAAAAAGGATAGCAAATCTGTCACAGAAGCTGATTCGCATAATATCGCTCACCGTAGAAACACCCCAAACTATTTTGGCGGCGGGGGTTGCGGCAAATCTCAAACAAGGTCTAGTCCAGTTTGAACGAGAAAGGCAGAGGGAATGGTTTTTACTACTATACTTGTTAGCAGTAAAAATACATTTGAAGGTGCAGGCTTGTAAAACTGTTTGGACCCGACAAAGGAAATGACAACTGCAGGTGGGGGAGCATTCATTTTCAATAATTGCACAGCAGCAACTACAGTAAATTGAACATATCCTACTTCAAATGCAGATACTACTATCTCAAACTCGCTGGTTAATTCTTGGGGGGGGATGTTAAAACTCGTCTTGCAAGCAAAAACCAGAAGGGGAAAGAAAGTAAATGACGAACAAGTAAGACAAATCTGAGCTAGCAAGCAAAAACTGTAGGAAACAAAACAGCCAACAAAGGCAGCGAACTTGAAGGCAAAACGAAAATTGCGGTAGGGAAAGGAAAATGTAATAATTTCTTTGTGTGCATCTTTGGATGTTCTCTTCCTATACACACAAATTAAAAAAAAACTCAAAAATGGAAGCAAGGCTCTGGTAACTGGTAAGGCAAGAGTGATGTGGCACCTGAAGCAATTTGAAGTTTCCGGATAGAGATGATACACACTGAGCTCAGGTCCAAAATAAGAACAGAGAGGAAATGGGGACTACGGGGGTGGGGAGGGAAAATGCATAGGCTTCAGTCCAAATCAAACAAAGAAACAGGGCAAGAAAACTGCAAAGAAGCATGGCAGGAAGGGTAACAAGAGCAGAAGCATAGTTTATTAACGCTGGAAATTATATATCCACCTGAGAGAAACAAGCAGAATCTCTGACCTGAATGCCGGCCGCCGAGGGTTCCCCGAGAACCGCCGCCGCAGGAGCTTCCCCTCCTCCTCCTTGCTCGCCCCCAAGGTCAGGAGCGGGCAAGAATTAAGGGAGGGAGAGGCGGGGCAGGTGAGACGCGCGGCTGCCCGCGGCGCGAGAGACGCTGGCTGCTGGTTGCTTCAGGGCCCCAATGCACATGGGATCTCTCACCCGCCTCCCCCAGCAAGCGCGAGCCGGCGACCGGCCTCCAGCCCTCCACCTGCGCGCGCGCGATTAATGGCCCGTCGGCGGGGTGACAGACGCTCGCTCACACAGCCGAGCCAACGCTACCCAGCTGCTGCCTACCGGCTACCGCTACCGCTACACCTCCTCACCAGGGAGAGAGATCAATCGAGCAGAGCAGAGCAGCCATCCTCCATTGTTACTGGTTTACAGTGCTCGGGACGGGGCCTGGCGATTGGCACTGGCGGTGGCAGAGCGAGCAATAAAAGCACGGGGCGGGGGCGGAGGCGGAGTGGTTGGGGCAGCCAGCAGAGTAACCGCTTTAATGTCTTTTTTGACTGCGCCGCGCCTCTGGGCGCGGGACTGCCGACTGCGTGCGAGAGACGGGGGGAGTGAAGGCTGCCGGCCCGTCCAAGGAGAGCTCGTCTGGGATCGTCTGCGCTCGTCGGTCCTGGTGATCGGTGCTGGATATGGTCTCTGCTGTAGCAGTGGAATTTTGCCGTAAGTTTTGGTTAGATGGGTTGATCTGATCTGATCTGGTCGTTGTCTATGGTCCACGGTTTTGGTTGGACGCTACGAAGGAGATTGTCCTTGTATTTTTCACGCTGGCAGTAGACGCGTACATAGGGATGGCAATGGGGCAATCCCCTATGGGGATACCTACAACGTTCCCAACCCCATCTATTCCCTATCATCCCATCCCCATCCCCGTTTACATGACACGGGATGAAATTTCCTCATACCCATGACCCACTGGGGAACGGGGCCCCATTAGGGTCCCCATCCCCATAAACAAATACTCATATACATAATATGACACTCTATAATTAACATACATAAATGGTGTTGTTCTTGTCCTGCTAATGCATATCTAGGTCGTACTAACTTCTTGGTCATGGTGGCAGCTGAGATGAGGACGTGAGATAGGTTTAATGTTATTTTCTAGAGTTTTTTTTGTTTTCGCAAGTTTGTTTGTGAATATTTTAAGGTTGACCGCAGTGAATATTTTCTAGATAGGTTTAATGTCCTAGAAAAACTAACCGGGTCCCCGGGTATTGGTTCTGGGGAATAGGATATCATCCCCATCCCCATTGTACCCTATGGGGAATAAATTAGTTTGGTAAATATCCCCATGGGGATGTTTTTCGCCCATCCCCACCCCCTAATAAATGAAATCCCCATGAATTTGGCGGGTATGGGGCCCCGTTGCCACCCCTACGCGTACACGAAGGGTGCCCATTCTTGGTCCAGAATGCAGAGGTGTGTGGTACTTCTCCAATGTATGTATCCCGCGTAACTATCATTTTTTTATTGAGAAAAGTTACTTCCTCCATCTCATAACATAAGACGTTTCGTTGCACACCTTTCGTCCGTTTTACAGGGACGTGGGACGGAGGGAGTATCAATTTTTTCCTAAAGTTTTGTTAAAACTCTACCACATTATGCCAGTGACCGGTTTATATAACCAAACTAAATGCGGTTATGACACCCGTGGTCCACCGGTCAAGGCTGACGTGGCATAAAAGTCGACTTTGTCACGGTAGACTGTTAAGTTGGTTGTTATGATAGATGGGCCCCACATGTCTGCATCAAACCTCTTCTCACTCAAAACATTCTTTCTCTAGGACATTTCATCGAGCAACTAGTATGCATGCCAGAGCACGGTCTGCTCGTCCCCAACTCCCTGTCGCCGCATGCTGTTGGCCGCCTAGGCACTTCCCCGTCGCCACCCCATGTTGCCACTACTCGTCGCCATAAGCAAACGCGCCTACCTCCACTCCTCGCGCACCACCACTCGACCCCACGCACATCCAAGGCGTCCTAACGCTCCAGGTCTACCTCGCCACGTAGTGAGATAGAAGAAGGGAATCACGATCAGGGTCGCTAGGGAGGATGACTTCTGCTCCATATACCATGGAAAAACAGAATGCATCCAGTAGACCGATTTGGCGTTGTTCTCAGGCTCCAGAGGACTGGGGAAGTTCATTAATCCACTTCGTATCGGCATTCTCCAATGATTTAATCAATCTTGATTTCAGACTGTCGCGGCGATTCATTGGCCCATTCGACCTGCCCGTTGGAGCGCGGATGTGCCACAGAAGTAGAGTCGTGTTTGATACTGCGATCTCTTCAATAATCTTTGAACTTCTTGCTCTAATTTTTCCCGTTGTCCGTTATAATGATGTGGGGCATTGTCGTAACGGTGTATGATGCAGATAAGAATTTGATGGCTGGTTCAACAGCTTGGCTGGTTATCGGCTTCGATTCGACCCCCTTCATGAACTTGTCGACCGCTACAAGTAGATATCTAAATCCTCCTTTGGCCTTCTTTAGAGGTCCAACCATGTTGACCGCAAAAGGCCATGCAATTGGGACAATTTTGAAGATTGTCGTCGGTAAACAGTTGACCTTAGCGAAGCGCTGGCATCCCAGAAAGTTCTTGACTATGTCGTCTACGTCTGCTTTACCATAATTCAATAAAAATCATGTCGGTAAGCCTTGCTTACCTGGGTCCGAGATGTTGTGGTGGTGTCCGCAAGTGTCGACATGGATATTAAGCATGATTTCATTGTCTTCTTCAGGAGAGACCCAAATGCTGGAAGACATCGGTGATGGTGTGCTTGTACAACTCTCTGTTGTGCTCGACGTAGGCTATGGTGAAATATGCATCAGGCGCATGTCTTGTCCGCGGGGAGCTCACCTTGAATGTCATAGGTCACGATGGCATTGGTCCAGGATGGAATTACCACCATGCTTTCATGGGATGAGCATGTTATCTCGGCCTTCGAGCCCCCGGCCTCGGTGATGCAGGGCTCGAAGTCCACGGCCTCCAAGGCGGGTTCCTCACTACTGCAGGATGCTGCTAACGCAACACTACGATCAGAGACCATTTGACGAAACTGTGTGTGATGCATTAATCGCAAATGGTGATGTAAAATAACGATCAAAAAGGTGCTAAACGTCTGCGATGAAGGATACATCAAACACGGTTCAGATTGTATTGGCGTGTGCGATGAGGGGCATACGGTTCTGTTTAATAAACTGTTTGCGATGAGGCAGAACAAAATAAACGAGCAGCCAGATGAAGGCGTGTGTGATATACGACATATAGTTCACTCGAATAAACTGTTTGTGATGAGGCGGAATAACAGAAACGGACATCCAGATGAAGGTGTGTGCGATATACGGCATACAGTTCACTCGAATGAACTGTTTGCGTTGAGCCAAGAGAACAGAAACGGTTCAACTTAACAAGATGTGTGTGATACGCCGCAAACATGTCTGTAATTGGAAACGTGTGGAACCTTCTTCAAGCCAATCAACATGTGTTAAAAAAAATGTCAAAAATTACAAAACAAGGACATCGAGGTTAATTCAACTAATATGATGGAGCACTATATACATTCAACGCAATTAAATGTTTATAGTGATCCATCAAATCAGTTAATTTAACATCGAGCCCACTTCCCATCCGGTTGTTGGGGAACGTAGTATTTAAAAAAAATCCTACGATCACGCGAGATCTATCTAGGAGAAGCATAGCAACGATCAGGGATAGTGTGTCCACGTACCCTCGTAGACTGAAAGCGGAAGCGTTTAGTAACACGGTTGATGTAGTCGAACGTCTTCGCGATCTAACCGATCCAAGTACCGAACGTACGACACCTCCGCGTTCAACATACATTCAGCTCGATGATGTCCCTCGAGCTCTTGATCCAGTTGAGGATGAGGGAGAGTTTCGTCAGCACGACGGCGTGGTGACGATGATGATGAAGTTACCGGTGCAGGGCTTCGCCTAAGCACTACGACGATATGACCGAGGTGTGTAACTGTGGAGGGGGCACCGCACACGGCTAAAACAATTGTCAACTTATGTGTTCTAGGGTGCCCCCTTGCCTCTATATATAAAGGAGCAAGGGGAGGCCGGCCGGCCCCCATAGGGCGTGCCCCAAGTGGGGAGCCCTACTAGAACTCCTAGTCCTAGTAGGATTCCACCAAGAGGGAGAGAGGGGGAAGGAAGGGGAGGGAGAGAGGGAGAAGGAAAGAGGGAGGGGGGGGGGGGGGGCCCCCCCCCCCC
>LR738712.1:69326903-69342500 GCA_902687465.1 Secale cereale
GTCCAATTCGGACTCCTCAAGGGGGGGGGCAGCCCTAGAGGCCCTCCCTCTCTTTCTCTCAAGGCCCATGTTGGCCCATTAGTTCCCCCGGTGGTTCCGATAACCCTCCCAGCACTCCGATAGTTACCCGGTACCCCCGGAACTCATCCGGTGTCCGAATATCATCGTCCAATGTATCATTCTTTATCTCTCGACCATTTCGAGACTCCTCGTCATGTCCGTGATCTCATTCGGGACTCCGAACAATCTTCGGTCATCAAAAAACACATAACTCATAATACAAATCGTCATTGAATGTTAAGCGTGCGGACCCTACGGGTTCGAGAACTATGTAGACATGACCGAGACACATCTTTGGTCAATAACCAATAGCGGAACCTGGATGCTCATATTGGTTCCTACATATTCTTCGAAGATCTTTATCTGTCAAACCGCATAACAACATACGTTATTTCCTTTGTGATCGGTATGTTACTTTCCCGAGATTCGACCGTCGGTATCATCATACCTAGTTCAATCTCGTTACCAGCAAGTCTCTTTACTCGTTCCGTAATACATCATCTCGTGACTAACTCATTAGTCATTTGCTTGCAAGGCTTATTATGATGTGTATTACCGAGAGGGCCCAGAGATACCTCCGCGACATTCGAAGTGACAAATCCTATTCTTGATCTATGGCAACACCACAAACACTTTCGGAAACACATGTAGAGCATCTTTATAGTCACCCAGTTACGTTGTGAAGTTTGATAGCACACAAGATGTTCTTCCGGTATTTGTGAGTTGCACAATCTCATAGTCAGAGGAATATGTATAAGTCATGAAGAAAGCAATAGCAATAAAACCAAGCGATCATTATGCTAAGCTAATGGATGGGTCTTGTCCATCACATCATTCTCCTAATGATGTGATCCCGTTGATCAAATGACAACACATGTCTATGGTTAGGAAACTCAACCATCTTTGATTAACGAGCTAGTCAAGTAGAGGCATACCGGGGACACTCTGTTTTGTCTATGTATTCACACATGTATCAAGTTTCCGGTTAATACAATTCTAGCATGAATGAAGACATTTATCATGATATATAAGGAAATATAAATAACAACTTTATTATTGCCTCTAGGGCATATTTCCTCCAGTTTCCCACTTGCACTAGAGTCAATAATCTAGATTACATAGTAATCATTATAACACCCATGGAGTCTTGGTGCTGATCATGTTTTGCTCGTGGAAAAGGCTTAGTCAACGGGTCTGCGACATTCAGATCCGTATGTATTTTGCAAATCTATATGTCTCCTTCCTTGACTTGATCGCGGATGGAGTTGAAGCCTCTCTTGATGTGCTTGGTTCTCTTGTGAAATCTGGATTCCTTCGCCAAGGCTATTGCTCTAGTGTTGTCACAAAAGATTTTCATTGGACCCGATGCACTAGGTATTACACCTAGATCAGATATGAACTCCTTCATATAGACTCCTTCATTTGCTGCTTCCGAAGCAGCTATATACTCCGCTTCACACGTAGATCCCGCCACGACACTCTGCTTGGAACTGCACCAACTGACAACTCCACCATTCAACAAAAATACGTATCCGGTTTGTGACTTAGAGCCATCCGGATCAGTGTCAAAGCTTGCATCGACGTAACCATTTACGACGAGCTCTTTGTCACCTCCATAAACGAGAACCATATCCTTCGTCCTTTTCAGGTATTTCAGGATGTTCTTGACCGCTGTCCAGTGATCCACTCCTGGATTACTTTGGTACCTCCCTGTTATACTTATAGCAAGGCACACATCAGGTCTGGTACACAGCATTGCATACATGATAGAACCTATGGCTGAAGCATAGGGAATGACTTTCATTTTCTCTCAATCTTCTGCAGTGGTCGGGCATTGAGTCCGACTCAACTTTACACCTTGTAACACAGGCAAGAACCCTTTCTTTGAATGATCCATTTTGAACTCCTTCAAAACTTTATCAAGGTATGTTCTTTGTGAAATTCCAATTAAGCGTCTCGATCTATCTCTATAGATCTTGATGCCCAATATATAAGCAGCTTCACCGAGGTCTATCATTGAAAAATTCTTATTCAAGTATCCTTTTATGCTATCAAGAAATTCTACATCATTTCCAATCAACAATATGTCATCCACATATAATATCAGAAATGCTACAGATCTCCCACTCACTTTCTTGTAAATACGTGCTTCTCGAAAAGTCTGTATAAAACCATATGCTTTGATCACCTCATCAAAGCGTATATTCCAACTCTGAGATGCTTGCACCAGTCCATAGATGGATCGCTGGAGCTTGCACACTTTGTTAGCACCTTTAGGATCGACAAAACCTTCTGGTTGCATCATATACAACTCTTCTTTGAGATATCCATTAAGGAATGCAGTTTTGACATCCATTTGCCACATTTCATAATCATAAAATGCGGCAATTGCTGACATGATTCGGACAGACTTAAGTATCGCTACGGGTGAGAAAGTCTCATCGTAGTCAACTCCTTGAACTTGTCGAAAACCTTTCCCAACAAGTCGAGCTTTGTAGACAGTAACATTACCATCGGCGTCAGTCTTCCTCTTAAAGATTCATTTATTTTCAATGGCTTGCCGATCATCGGGCAAGTCAACCAAAGTCCACACTTTGTTCTCATACATGGATCCCATCTCAGATTTCATGGCCTCAAGCCATTTTGTGGAATCTGGGCTCATCATCGCTTCCTCATAGTTCGTAGGTTTATCATGGTCTAGTAACATGACTTCCAGAACAGGGTTATCGTACCACTCTGGTGCGGAACGTACTTTGGTTGGCCTACGAGATCCAGTAGTAACTTGATCTGAAGTTTCATGATCATCATCATTAGCTTCCTCACTAATTGGTGTACGAATCACTGGAACTAATTTCTCTGATGAACTACTTTCCAATTCGGGAGAAGGTACAATTACCTCATCAAGTTCTACTTTCCTCCCACTCACTTCTTTCGAGAGAAACTCCTTCTCTAGAAAGGATCCATTTTTAGCAACGAATATCGTGCCTTTGGATCTGTGATAGAAGGTGTACCCAACAATTTCCTTTGGGTATCCTATGAAGACACATTTCTCCAACTTGGGTTTGAGCTTATCAGATTAAAGCTTTTTCACATAAGCATCGCATCCCCAAACTTTAAGAAACAACAACTTGGGTTTCTTACCAAACCACATTTCATAAGGTGTCGTCTCAACGGATTTAGATGGTGCCCTATTTAACGTGAATGCAGCAGTCTCTAAAGCATAACCCCAAAACGATAGTGGTAAATCGGTAAGAGACATCCTAGATCGCACCATATCTAATAAAGTACGATTACGACATTCAGACACACCATTAGGTTGTGGTGTTCCAGGTGGCGTGAGTTGTGAAACCATTCCACATTGTTTCAAATGAAGACCAAACTCATAACTCAAATATTCGCCTCCGTGATCAGATCGTAGAAACTTTATTTTCTTGTTACGATGATTCTCTACTTCACTCTAAAATTCTTTGAACTTTTCAAATGTTTTAGACTTGTGTTTCATCAAGTAGATATACCCATATCTGCTCAAATCATCTGTGAAGGTCAGAAAATAACGATACCCGCCACGAGCCTCGACACTCATTGGACCGCATACATCAGTATGTATGATTTCCAATAAGTCAGTTGCTCGCTCCATTGTTCCGGAGAAAGGAGCTTTAGTCATCTTGCCCATAAGGCATGGTTCGCAAGCACCGAGTGATTCCAAAAGTCCATCAACATGGAGTTTCTTCATGCACTTTACACCAATATGACCTAAACGGCAGTGCCACAAATAAGTTGCACCATCATTATAAACTTTGCATCTTGTGGCTTCAATATTATGAATATGTGTATCACTACGACCGAGATTCAACAAAAATAGACCACTTATCAAGGGTGCATGACCATAAAAGATATTACTCATATAAATAGAACAACCATAATTCTCTGATGAATAACTGTCTCGCAACAAACAAGATCCAGATATAATTGTAATGCCCAGGATGGGACTATATCTCCTACGTGTCGAGGCACGACTTAAAGATATAAGCCCATCCTAGAATGATCTCAAGTTTGGTATCTTTGCACGACTCATGTAAAAGAGGGATTAAAAAGCAAAAGGAGATAGTTGGCTTACACTCGCCACTTCACACAATACATTACATAAGCAAGACATCATTCAAAACATCACAACCCGACTACGGGTGAAGATCCAAAAGAAAGATACCAAAACAACATAAAGCCACAGGCCAAGATCGAATCCTAGTAGAAGCCACTACTGAACATCGAAACGTCACAAGCAAACGGCCACACTCTTCAACGAGCTCCTGGTGAAGCACTGAACCAACGCCTGCATCAAACTCGGCTGAACCTGCAACTGGTGTGGTGAAGTAACTGTGAGCCACAGAGGACTCAGCAATCCCGTTCCCGGGTAACAAGACTATTTAAGCCTTGGGTGAGGACAAGGCTGAAGGAAGAATATGAGGTGAAGGAACAAACAAGAGTCTGCAGCAGCAACTAGCACTAACTTACGTAAAAGAGAGCGAGAAGAGAAGAGCATCGGTCGAAAGATGATCACGAAGTGATCCTAGCTAAAGCCGGTCAAACATAACCCCACCGTGTTCAACTCCCGAATCCCTATTCGGAAATTGACAGTCACGGTACACACGCTGGTAGTGTATTGGAAACATTGTGTCAAGTTATCTACAACCGGAATTAACAAGCTCCCATCTGCCACATAACCGCGGGCACGGCTTTCGAAAGTTCAAACCCTGCAGGGGTGTTCCAACTTGGCCCATCACAAGCCCACGATCCGCGAAGTCGCAACTCCATAGTTGGGAAGACCCGAGTATTCTCGGAATCCCGTGCTCAAGTTAAACCGATCTAAGGTAAGGCTAATCCAGCAAATCCTCCCGGCGTGTCGACACCCTGATAGTAGCCGCGCGTATCTAGGTCTCAGGACACGACCGGATGGGCGAAGCTACAGGACCCAAATACCTCGGGTTGCCCCAAGGCGGTTCCCGCAGGCTCCCCGTTTGGGACCAACACCATCGGCACTGGCCCCCCCTGCTATGTAGAAATAAAGGATCCTCGAGGGAGCGACCCTCTATGCAAATTTAATTAATTAATTAAGTTGTTATTATGGGCAAATAGTACCAAATGTTGGGACTTGCTGGAAAAGACTTAGCACTTAGCGGTTTATCAAGGGGGTCCCATACACCCCAACCGTGTTAGGAACGCATAATCAAGGAACATAACACCGGCTTATACGGATCCTAACGGCATGAGTGGAACAAAACACCAAGCAAAAGGCTTAGCCTTCCACCCTGCCAGTATATAGATGATTTCATTTTTAAGCATTTATATAGTGTGATATAACCCAACCAAACTTCAACATGAAGCAAGCATCTTCAATCTTCACCTGCAACTAGCAATGCTATAAGAGGGGCTGAGCGAAGCGTACTTAGCCAAGCAACGGTTTGCATAGGTAGGTTGGTTAAACATGGCAATTGGTTACAAGTAGGAGGCTGACAAGAAGACATGGGCATCGAGGCAAAACTATAGATCGAGACTTCTAGCAAGAGGCAAAAATAGTAATGGTATCCGGGTTCGGTCATCTTGCCTGGGATTCCACAAGGGAGAAGAACGGATCCAAGAAGTAGACGGAGCAACACAGTCGAGAGGAACCTCACAACTCCGGAACGAAACCGAAGCTAACAAGAGAAGCAACCGGAAAGAAAACAAACAACACGGTAAACACACAATCATAAGCATGTCATGATGCACAAGCAAGCATGATGCATGTCCGGTTTAAATATGCATGTCATGGCAAGGTGCACAAACAACACTACAAGTTAAGTGGAGCGCAATATGCAACGAGTTGCATATTGACGAAACACCACATTTAATTATTTAGTTGACTCTCGTTATTTACAAGACAAGATTAAATGTTTGTAACATGGCAAGAGGTGAAGCAAAAATAAAACTACACTATTAAGACATTTTAAATGAGGCCGGAATTAACAACAACATATCCGGAAAATCCCCATAAGCATGTTTAATAATTATAAGCAAACAACATTAAACATTTTAGTGTTGTTAACATGATGCGGATGACATGATCAAGTTTATGCAAGTTTATTAAAAGGTTGACAATTAACAAGATATGAAGCATTTGTCACCGTGGTGGAAAGAAAGGGTGCCACGGCAACGATCCGAAAATGATGCAACGCAACATCTCGGTTCCGGTAACTCGTTGAGAGTCCGGGCAAAAGAAAGATGGCAAGAGCGAGTCAAACGAGATGAAAAGGTGGGGTGATCCCGTTGCCGGGTTCCCACGAGTCGGCGACGCGGCAACCGAGGAACATGACAAAAGGTGGAACGGGCACGAAGCACAACACGGGAGACATTCATACAACACAACAAGCATACATCACACGGGTCACGTCTCGGGTTATACCTTCGAAACAATTGTTTCGGGATGGTTCGCGATCGTAGAGGAAGTAGTGGAAGTAGTTGTACACGAGTCGTGGTACACGGGGCGACGGTAGTGGTTCACGGCGACGTCGGGGTACACGTGTAGTGGAAGTAGTTGTTCCGTTCGTCTTGGCGGTAGTTGTACTCGGGCGACGATAGAGGAAGTAGTGGTACTTGGGTCTTCCGGCTAGGTTAGTTGTTCGGGCGTCGAGGTACTTGACAAAAGGTTGTGGTCTCGAACTTGTCGTTTTTTTTCGTAGATGAACGGGTCGTCGAGGTACTTGTCTCGAAGAGGTACTTGGTCGGGTCGCCGGTAGACGTTCGGTCCCAAAAGAAGATAGACTTGTTGTTTTCCTGGTTATCTGAGATTAACAACACAGCAAAATACAACAAAACCCAAAACTACAGCAAAAACGGGACAGCGGCGAGGTCAGAGACTGAGAGCTGCTGGAGGGGCGCCAGGCAGGGGCGTGGTCACCGGAGTGGAGCTGTTTGAGGCCGCGCTGGATCCGGTGCTGGACTCCCGCGGCGACCTGCGGTAGCTGGAGGAAGGGGCGGCCGACTCGCGGCTCCTGGAGACGAGGAAGGGCCCGGGGCTGGAGAGCTTGGGCGCGGGCGCGCGCTGGATCCCCGCGGCGACGGGAGGACGAGGAGCCGCCAGCTGGACGAGGGACGGGCGGCCAGGGTGCAGCGCTCGGGGTCGCTCGAGGGACGGCGTCGAGGCGAGGCAGGAGGGCGTCTCGGGGTCGCGTCGGGCTCCTGGCCTTGGCGCTAGGGAGAGAAGAGGGGCGCCGGAGGTCGCGGCTGGAGGACGCCGAAGGACGGCCGCGCGGCCTGGCTGGAGGGCCAGAGACGAGGAAGCGGGGCCTCGCCGGCCGGAGGAGCGAGCGCGACGCGGCGGCAGCCGACCGGGCGGGCGCCATGGCCGGAGGGACGGGGCCGAGGGGAACGGGGCGACGCTCGGGCCAGGGAGCAGGAACCGCGGGCGAGGGACGGCGGCTCCTGGCGATGGGGTTCGAGAGGGGTACGAAGGGATGGGCGACGGCGTTGGCTGCGGTCGAGAGGATCGAGAGGGAGAGGCTCGGTCGATGGGAGTGAGTGCGGCGGCGGCTGAGGGAGTTGGGAGGAGCGAGGCTGGGAGCCTAGGGTTGGATAGGAGAAGCTGGGCCGGTTTGGGCCAAAAGGGAGAGGGAGGAGACTTGGGCCAGAGAGAGAGGGAAAGGGGGAGGTCCAGATGGGCCTAGGCTGGTTGTAGAGGCCTGGGAAGGCAGGCTGGGCTGCTCCTTTTCTGCAACTCTTATCTCATTAAAAGAAAAAGAGCAAAGGAAAAGAAAAGTCCAGAGAGTTTGGAGATGATTTTGACTGAGATAAAAATATCCCTACAACCCTGGAATTGTGGGCTATTTTAATAAAGTGCTTTGGCAATTTTTAGAGACTACAAATTTATGCGAGTTCGGAAATAACTCAAACTTGCATAAATCTTTAGGCCAACCAAGCACTTCCAAAAGACATGAAAAAAAAGGAGGAGGAGGTCTTGGCAAGGGATTGAGAAGGGAAAAGGCATGGGGAAAAAAATGCACGTGTGTTGCGGGTAATTCCAAACAAATGGAATATTATAATATAGCTCCCTAAAATAATGAGAGACTTTTATATGTTATAAAGAGAAGACATCTTCCCTCGATTTAAATGGACCGAAGGTCCACACGAATTATTTAGGTTGAGATGCAAAATAAAATAAAATGACATGATGGCATGATGATATGATGCAATGCGAAACAATAAATAAAACAAGCACAAAGAACACACGGGCAACCCGGAACATCTGGAACCTTCGGGAAACTTCTGGAATCTTCTGGGACGTCAGTCTCGGGCGTCACAACTCTCCCACACTAACAGAGGATCTCGACCCGAGATCCTAGAGATATCACCGGGTAAAAACGGAAGAGGAAGAGGTAAAACAAAGTTGCTTCTTTGACAGACGAGTGAAACCAAAGAACCTTGAGAGGTTTAAACAAGTTGAAAGAAAGAAAGCAATGGAGATGAATGAAGTTAAGAGCACTCCGGTAAGATGAGGAACAAGGAACATACGGGAACCTTGTAGGTTGAAGGACAAGAAACAAGAGCTCACGGGCCAAAAGAATATGAAACTGCAACTGTATAGCCAAGGAATAAGAATGACAGAATTCGGACAGCACTCCGTCTGAAAATGGAAGGAATTGAACAAAAACTTGAGAAGATGGATGATACTTGATGAAAAGAACAACATATAGCCTCCGGAACAATTAAAGAATGGCACAAGGCGTAAGAAAGATTCAGACAGCACTCCGGTTGAAAAGAGAGGCAAAACATGAAAGGATGACGGAACTAGAATGAAGAATACAACACTCCGGTTAAATTATAAGCAAGGGAAAGAACATGATCTCGATAAAAATGAGATGATGGTTAAAGAGAGCAATATCACAAAGCCTCCGGAATGAAAGAATAGAATATAGGTCAATGAAAGAAATGAACGGAGAAGAAAATGACAACTTCTCTCAAAATTAAATTTGAAAGAGCATCTTACGAAGAAGGGTTGAACAGAGTTGTTGGAATTTCAACAACGAGAAGAATAAGCTTGATGTGGGCTTATGGAAAACATCTCAAAAATTAAGATGTGACAACCAGCCACTGACGGAAACAATTGATTGGATTGAGATGAACAAGGAGACGAGAACTTATTTCAGCAGAAAGATAAGTGAAGAACTTGGGTCATTATAAGCACCATAATAGCAACAATCCTTAGGGAAAGCTTTTAAGTGAAATACAACCCAAGATAACTCCAACGAATAAATTGAAGGGTTGAAAAGATCTCCTGAACAAGGACAATGATGGGTTTAAATATCTCATTCTTGACAACTTGTGAATCATGAAACATGAAGGAATTGTCAAGGATGACATAACACCATCTGAAACGATAAGGTAGACAGGAATGCAATTGGAAGCATGAAGAAGAATGCTTGAGCTCCAACAAAAATCTTGATGAACACTTCGAGGATGAATTAAAACAAGATGAACCACCATGAGAACTCCGGTAATGAAAGCATTAGAAGTGAAAGATGAAAAGAATAAGATTCAAGGCCTGCGATGAATAGATTGAGCTTTGGAATGATATAATAGAAATAACTTGAAGCTCCGGAAAACAAGATGAACAACTTAGAACCGAGAATATGATATGATGAACAAGCTCCAGACAAAAGAATTAAATCACCTGAAGGAACAAGAATAAGAATTATGCTATGCATCTCCTTCACCAATTTAAATTGATGACAACCAAAAGATTTGGCATACTACTTATTCTCGTTGCAAAGAATTAAAGATAGATCTCGCACAAGCTTGGGTAATTCTTCAACGAAGCACCGGTAGGATTATGAAAGAACGAGTGAATTAAAACGATAACAGGGAAGAGTAAACTTGAAAGAACCACCGTAAAAAATATGGAGACGAACGAAGAGACATCAATGAAGAATATTTGTAGGACGAAGTTGAAAACTGAGAACGAAGAAATCTTCTGAAATGATGGCCTTCGGAGGGTCACAAAGAAAAGAATTCATGAAAAAGCTCCGGATGGCATAAAAGGGTTCCTCACAATCAAAACGATAATGAGGATGGCGTGAAGCTAGAACCACGAATCTTCAAGAAGAACGGGCCAAGATTTAAGAGAAACACTTCTCCGATCTTCAAAAGCTGAGAATGAAGACGAGAAATGTCATAAGAATTGTTGAGCACTCCGGAATGAAGAATTAAAAAGGTTGAACCAACGATGGAAAGAATTTGAAAGTAAACTTGGAGAAGGCATATGACTGATGGAAATCATTCTTACATCACACTTTGAAAAGAATTTGAGTATAACTCCGGAAAAGAAGAGTCAGGTAAGATCCTGGGAAAAGACCTGTGGGTTAAGGCCCACTCAAAGAAATCACCGTTGGAAAAGATTGCTTAAGAGATATTGCACCGGTTGAATTAAATGGCTTGAATAAGATGATAATCCTCAAAATGGCTTGAACGGATTAAGAATGGAATTATGAATCTTCAGCACTCCGGATAAGAATAACAAGAGGAGAATGATTAATTGGTGCACCGGAATAAGAAAGCATTATGAAAAGAGGAAAAGGATAAGATCAACACCGAAATCTTGAATTACATCCACCGAAAGAATGTAAGAACAAAAGAATGATGAACTTGATGCTCTTGAGCATCTTCGCGATAAATCACCGGATAAGAACATTGAAGGAAAAGAATGAAGAAACATCACATGAATAAAATGGATACTTCATCTGAGAATTTCTGGCTCCATGCAGAAAAGGGTGGGAGGGTGGGGAAAACAAAAACAACTTGGGATGATTGAAACATACACCGGTTGAAAAAGAATTTAACATGAAGATCTCGAAGGTCAAGAAGGACTAGCACTCCCATAGAAATATGAGAATACCGATTAAGAAAGGTATGGAATCAACATTTGACATCGAAGCAACTCGAATACCAGAATCAAAACAAAAACAAAGGGTAGATATGCAACATGATCTTCACAATATCATCCGAACAAAGGATTGAACGAATGAATTCTGTAGGTACATCACTGGTCGAGAAGCCACTTGGAGAACAAAAAGTAAATAAAAAGGAACAAGGATCAGATAGAACACATACAAGATAGAAGCTTCGTTCCGCATCTTCGTGCTGAAAGCTCATGGAACATGTTACAAAAGGGTTTTGCAATCCCCGGATCAGCATAGCCAAGGACCCTTTAAGATGCAACTCCCGATCAGAACAAGTCCATAAAACCACTTCACTCAATGTAGAACCCCAAACTTCATATCGAGCATCCGTTGGAAGAATGCCTAGAACTACTAGATGAACCCACCTATAGATTTCCGAAAGTTTCCAGTTATGCAATCAGGTGTTGGGGATACACGGGAAGCACCGCGCAATCAACTCTAAACCTACATCCAGGTGTATCCATCCTTCAACACATAACCAGTCTTTCTCGGAAACTGTTTACCTCGGACCTTCGAAAACGCATCCACTATAACAAGCTATGGCAATACTCTCGAACTACCTCCCCAGTACTGGGTGATGTCGGGGTTATCTTGCCACTGGCCGTATAGGAGAGATTTTCGATGTCGGCCGTCTTAAGTATTTAGTACTGCCGCGATATGCTTGTGTCAATGATACCCCGAAGCTCAACTCCTCGGGAACAGGAGGCATCGAGAACAATATCCTTGTCACAAGAACATCGAAACAATCCCAGAATACTCGCGGGATCCTAAAAAAAATTTAGTGCAATTTTTGAAAGTAGAAGAGAAAAGAGTAATCGTCAGGAGTCCTCACCAGAGAGAAAAGGGATGAGAAGCAAAGAAATCCTACTCTCCGATATAATATAGGACTCAAAAAGTTTTCAGTGTGTGCCTAGACTCAACCGTCAACGATTCGATCAATCAGTGGGGGCTTCTAGGTCGGAGAAGGCTCTGATACCAACTTGTAATGCCCAGGATGGGACTATATCTCCTACGTGTCGAGGCACGACTTAAAGATATAAGCCCATCCTAGAATGATCTCAAGTTTGGTATCTTTGCACGACTCATGTAAAAGAGGGATTAAAAAGCAAAAGGAGATAGTTGGCTTACACTCGCCACTTCACACAATACATTACATAAGCAAGACATCATTCAAAACATCACAACCCGACTACGGGTGAAGATCCAAAAGAAAGATACCAAAACAACATAAAGCCATAGGCCAAGATCGAATCCTAGTAGAAGCCACTACTGAACATCGAAACGTCACAAGCAAACGGCCACACTCTTCAACGAGCTCCTGGTGAAGCACTGAACCAACGCCTGCATCAAACTCGGCTGAACCTGCAACTGGTGTGGTGAAGTAACTGTGAGCCACAGAGGACTCAGCAATCCCGTTCCCGGGTAACAAGACTATTTAAGCCTTGGGTGAGGACAAGGCTGAAGGAAGAATATGAGGTGAAGGAACAAACAAGAGTCTGCAGCAGCAACTAGCACTAACTTACGTAAAAGAGAGCGAGAAGAGAAGAGCATCGGTCGAAAGATGATCACGAAGTGATCCTAGCTAAAGCCGGTCAAACATAACCCCACCGTGTTCAACTCCCGAATCCCTATTCGGAAATTGACAGTCACGGTACACACGCTGGTAGTGTATTGGAAACATTGTGTCAAGTTATCTACAACCGGAATTAACAAGCTCCCATCTGCCACATAACCGCGGGCACGGCTTTCGAAAGTTCAAACCCTGCAGGGGTGTTCCAACTTGGCCCATCACAAGCCCACGATCCGCGAAGTCGCAACTCCATAGTTGGGAAGACCCGAGTATTCTCGGAATCCCGTGCTCAAGTTAAACCGATCTAAGGTAAGGCTAATCCAGCAAATCCTCCCGGCGTGTCGACACCCTGATAGTAGCCGCGCGTATCTAGGTCTCAGGACATGACCGGATGGGCGAAGCTACAGGACCCAAATACCTCGGGTTGCCCCAAGGCGGTTCCCGCAGGCTCCCCGTTTGGGACCAACACCATCGGCACTGGCCCCCCCTGCTATGTAGAAATAAAGGATCCTCGAGGGAGCGACCCTCTATGCAAATTTAATTAATTAATTAAGTTGTTATTATGGGCAAATAGTACCAAATGTTGGGACTTGCTGGAAAAGACTTAGCACTTAGCGGTTTATCAAGGGGGTCCCATACACCCCAACCGTGTTAGGAACGCATAATCAAGGAACATAACACCGGCTTATACGGATCCTAACGGCATGAGTGGAACAAAACACCAAGCAAAAGGCTTAGCCTTCCACCCTGCCAGTATATAGATGATTTCATTTTTAAGCATTTATATAGTGTGATATAACCCAACCAAACTTCAACATGAAGCAAGCATCTTCAATCTTCACCTGCAACTAGCAATGCTATAAGAGGGGCTGAGCGAAGCGTACTTAGCCAAGCAACGGTTTGCATAGGTAGGTTGGTTAAACATGACAATTGGTTACAAGTAGGAGGCTGACAAGAAGACATGGGCATCGAGGCAAAACTATAGATCGAGACTTCTAGCAAGAGGCAAAAATAGTAATGGTATCCGGGTTCGGTCATCTTGCCTGGGATTCCACAAGGGAGAAGAACGGATCCAAGAAGTAGACGGAGCAACACAGTCGAGAGGAACCTCACAACTCCGGAACGAAACCGAAGCTAACAAGAGAAGCAACCGGAAAGAAAACAAACAACACGGTAAACACACAATCATAAGCATGTCATGATGCACAAGCAAGCATGATGCATGTCCGGTTTAAATATGCATGTCATGGCAAGGTGCACAAACAACACTACAAGTTAAGTGGAGCGCAATATGCAACGAGTTGCATATTGATGAAACACCACATTTAATTATTTAGTTGACTCTCGTTATTTACAAGACAAGATTAAATGTTTGTAACATGGCAAGAGGTGAAGCAAAAATAAAACTACACTATTAAGACATTTTAAATGAGGCCGGAATTAACAACAACATATCCGGAAAATCCCCATAAGCATGTTTAATAATTATAAGCAAACAACATTAAACATTTTAGTGTTGTTAACATGATGCGGATGACATGATCAAGTTTATGCAAGTTTATTAAAAGGTTGACAATTAACAAGATATGAAGCATTTGTCACCGTGGTGGAAAGAAAGGGTGCCACGGCAACGATCCGAAAATGATGCAACGCAACATCTCGGTTCCGGTAACTCGTTGAGAGTCCGGGCAAAAGAAAGATGGCAAGAGCGAGTCAAACGAGATGAAAAGGTGGGGTGATCCCGTTGCCGGGTTCCCACGAGTCGGCGACGCGGCAACCGAGGAACATGACAAAAGGTGGAACGGGCACGAAGCACAACACGGGAGACATTCATACAACACAATAAGCATACATCACACGGGTCACGTCTCGGGTTATACCTTCGAAACAATTGTTTCGGGACGGTTCGCGATCGTAGAGGAAGTAGTGGAAGTAGTTGTACACGAGTCGTGGTACACGGGGCGACGGTAGTGGTTCACGGCGACGTCGGGGTACACGTGTAGTGGAAGTAGTTGTTCCGTTCGTCTTGGCGGTAGTTGTACTCGGGCGACGATAGAGGAAGTAGTGGTACTTGGGTCTTCCGGCTAGGTTAGTTGTTCGGGCGTCGAGGTACTTGACAAAAGGTTGTGGTCTCGAACTTGTCGTTTTTTTTTCGTAGATGAACGGGTCGTCGAGGTACTTGTCTCGAAGAGGTACTTGGTCGGGTCGCCGGTAGACGTTCGGTCCCAAAAGAAGATAGACTTGTTGTTTTTCTGGTTATCTGAGATTAACAACACAGCAAAATACAACAAAACCCAAAACTACAGCAAAAACGGGACAGCGGCGAGGTCAGAGACTGAGAGCTGCTGGAGGGGCGCCAGGCAGGGGCGTGGTCACCGGAGCGGAGCTGTTTGAGGCCGCGCTGGATCCGGTGCTGGACTCCCGCGGCGACCTGCGGTAGCTGGAGGAAGGGGCGGCCGGCTCGCGGCTCCTGGAGACGAGAAAGGGCCCGGGGCTGGAGAGCTTGGGCGCGGGCGCGCGCTGGATCCCCGCGGCGACGGGAGGACGAGGAGCCGCCGGCTGGACGAGGGACGGGCGGCCAGGGTGCAGCGCTCGGGGTCGCTCGAGGGACGGCGTCGAGGCGAGGCAGGAGGGCGTCTCGGGGTCGCGTCGGGCTCCTGGCCTTGGCGCTAGGGAGAGAAGAGGGGCGCCGGAGGTCGCGGCTGGAGGACGCCGGAGGACGGCCGCGCGGCCTGGCTGGAGGGCCAGAGACGAGGAAGCGGGGCCTCGCCGGCCGGAGGAGCGAGCACGACGCGGCGGCAGCCGACCGGGCGGGCGCCATGGCCGGAGGGACGGGGCCGAGGGGAACGGGGCGACGCTCGGGCCAGGGAGCAGGAACCGCGGGCGAGGGACGGCGGCTCCTGGCGATGGGGTTCGAGAGGGGTACGAAGGGATGGGCGACGGCGTTGGCTGCGGTCGAGAGGATCGAGAGGGAGAGGC
>LR738712.1:69342510-69357391 GCA_902687465.1 Secale cereale
GTAGAGGCCTGGGAAGGCAGGCTGGGCTGCTCCTTTTCTGCAACTCTTATCTCATTAAAAGAAAAAGAGCAAAGGAAAAGAAAAGTCCAGAGAGTTTGGAGATGATTTTGACTGAGATAAAAATATCCCTACAACCCTGGAATTGTGGGCTATTTTAATAAAGTGCTTTGGCAATTTTTAGAGACTACAAATTTATGCGAGTTCGGAAATAACTCAAACTTGCATAAATCTTTAGGCCAACCAAGCACTTCCAAAAGACATGAAAAAAAAGGAGGAGGAGGTCTTGGCAAGGGATTGAGAAGGGAAAAGGCATGGGGAAAAAAAATGCACGTGTGTTGCGGGTAATTCCAAACAAATGGAATATTATAATATAGCTCCCTAAAATAATGAGAGACTTTTATATGTTATAAAGAGAAGACATCTTCCCTCGATTTAAATGGACCGAAGGTCCACACGAATTATTTAGGTTGAGATGCAAAATAAAATAAAATGACATGATGGCATGATGATATGATGCAATGCGAAACAATAAATAAAACAAGCACAAAGAACACACGGGCAACCCGGAACATCTGGAACCTTCGGGAAACTTCTGGAATCTTCTGGGACGTCAGTCTCGGGCGTCACAATAATGTTCATGCTCAACGCTGGCACCAAATAACAATTATTTAGGTCTAAAACTAATCCCGAAGGTAGATGTAGAGGTAGCGTGCTGACGGCGATCACATCGACTTTGGAACCATTTCCCACGCGCATCATCACCTTGTCCTTAGACAATCTTCGTTTAATCTGTAGCCCCTGTTTCGAGTTACAAATATGAGCAACCGAACCAGTATCAAATACCCAGGAGCTACTACGAGCTTTAGTAAGGTACACATCAATAACGTGTATATCAAATATACGTTTGTTCACTTTGCCATCCTTCTTATCCGCCAAATACTTGGGGCAGTTCCGCTTCCAGTGACCAGTCCCTTTGCAGTAGAATCACTCAGTTTCAGGCTTGGCTCCGGACTTGGGTTTCTTACCAGGAGTAGCAACTGGCTTGCTATTCTTTTTGAAGTTACCCTTCTTTCCCTTGTCCTTTTTCTTGAAACTAGTGGTCTTGTTAATCATCAACACTTGATGCTCCTTTTTGATTTTTACCTCCACAGCTTTGAGCATAGAGAAGAGCTCGGTAATTATCTTCTGCATCCCTTGCATATTATAGTTCATCACGAAGCCTTTATAGCTTGGTGGCAGTGATTGAAGAACTCTGTTAATAACACTATCTTCATCAACTTTGACTCCAAGTTGAGTCATGTGATTGTAGTACCCAGACATTCTGAGTAAGTGTTCACTGATAGAACTGTTCTCCTCCATCTTATAGCTATAGTACTTGTTGGAGACTTCATATCTCTCAACTCGAGCATTTTCTTGAAATATTAACTTCAACTCTTGGAACATCTCATATGCTCCATGACGTTCAAAACGTCTTTGAAGTCTCGATTCTAAGCCGTAAAGCATGGCACAATGAACTATCGAGTAGTCATCAGACCACGTCTGCCAGACGTTCAAAGCGTCTACATTAGCGGGAGGGGGCTTGTCACCTAGCGGTGCTTCAAGGACTCTGTGCAACAATGAGGATAATTCTCAAGTTACGGACCCAGTCCGTGTGGTTGCTACCATCATCTTTCAACTTAGCTTTCTCTAGGAATGCATTAAAATTCAAGGGAACGATAGCACGGGCCATTAATCTACAACAACATAGATATGCAAAAACTATCAGGACCAAGACCATGATAAATTAAGGTTCATTTAATCATATTACTAAAGAACTCCCACTTAGATAGACATCCCTCAAGTCATCTAAATGATCACGTGATCCAAATCAACTAAACCAGGTCCGATCATCACATGAGATGGAGTAGTTTTCAATGGTGAACATCTTATGTTGATCATATCTACTATATGATTCACGCTCGACCTTTCAGTCTACAGTGTTCCGAGGCCATGTCTGTACATGATAGGCTCGTCAAGTTTAACCCGAGTATTCTGCATGTGCAAAACTGTCTTACACCCATTGTATGTGAACGTAGAGCTTATCACACCCGATCATCACGTGGTGTCTCGGCATAACGAACTATCGCAACGGTGCATACTCAGGGAGAACACTTGTACCTTGAAATTTAGTAAGGGATCATCTTATAATGCTGCCGCCATACTAAGCAAAATAGGATGCATAATAAGATAAACATCACATGCAATCAAAATATGTGACATGATATGGCCATCATCATCTTGTGCTTTTGATCTCCATCTCCAAAGCATCATCATGATCTCCATCGTCACCGGCTTGACACCATGATCTTCATCGTAGCATCGTGGTCGTCTCGCCAACTATTGCTTCTACTACTATCGCTAACTCATAGTGATAAAGTAAAGCAATTACATGGCGTTCGCAATTCATACAATATAGAGACAACCATAAGGCTCCTGCCGGTTGCCGATAATTTACAAAACATGATCATCTCATACAATATCGTATAACTCATCACGTCTTGAACATATCACATCACAACATGCCCTGCAAAAACAAGTTAGACGTCCTCTACTTTGTTGTTGCAAATTTTACGTGGCTGCTACGGGCTTCTAGTAAGAACCGTTCTTACCTACGCATCAAAACCACAACGATTTTTCATCAACTGTGTTGTTTTAACCTTCAATAAGGACCTGTCGTAGTCACACTCAATTCAACTAAAGTTGGAGAAACTGACACCCGCCAGCCACCTATGTGCAAAGCACGTCGGTAGAACCAGTCTCATGAATGCGGTCATGTAATGTCAGTCTGGGCTGCTTCATCCAACAATACCGCTGAATCAAAGTATGACGTTGGTGGTAAGCAGTATGACTATTATCGCCCACAACTCTTTGTGTTCTATTCGTGCATATCATCTACGCATAGACCTGGCTCATGATGCCACTGTTGGGGAATGTAGTATT
This sequence comes from Secale cereale, assembly GCA_902687465.1. Classification (NCBI taxonomy): domain Eukaryota; kingdom Viridiplantae; phylum Streptophyta; class Magnoliopsida; order Poales; family Poaceae; genus Secale; species Secale cereale. The sequence goes on from LR738712.1 coordinate 69,345,490, forward strand.
CCCAAAAAAATCCTATGATCACGCAAGATCTATCTAGGAGAAGCATAGCAACGAGCGAGGAGAGTGTGTCCATGTACCCTCGTAGACCGAAAGCGGAAGCGTTTAGTAACACAGTTGATGTAGTCAAATGTCTTCGCGATCCAACCGATCCAAGTACTGCACGTACGGCACCTCCGTGTTCAGCACACGTTCAGCTCGATGACGTCCCTCGAGTAAAAGTGCTACTATCCCCGGGTGGTTTTGGTAATTACTAACAACATATAGCTCATTGAACTAATGCTATTTCAAGATTAATATTTCAGGAAAGTTCAATGATTGGCATGGCATGGAGTAGGAATGTGGACCCGTAAAAATGCTAAGGACAAAGGATTGACTCAAACTCAAGACTCTACATTTCTCCATTTTAGTGATCCATGATCACATTGAGTCCATAGAAAAGCCAATACTATTAAAAGGGGATGAGGTGTTGCTTAATGGGTTGCTTCCTCAAAATGCTTAGTGATATGCTCCAAACCCTCAACCACTTTCTCACATCCACGAATGTCCCAAACCAAAAGTCAAACTCGGCCCCACCGAAAAGATCGATCCGGCGCCACCGAATTCATTTGACATAGCCACAGCCAGAAACCCTAATCATTTCGGTCTCACCGAAAGGGATCTCGGTCTCACCGAGATGGGATTGCAAACTCTCTGTTTCCCTTCGTAACATTTCAGTCTCACCAAGATGAGCGATCGGTCCCACCGAGTTCGCAATGCAAACTCTCTGTTTCCTCTTCGTAACGTTTCGGTCTCACCGAGTTTGCCTGACCAACTCTCTATTGTGCTTATTACAAAAATCGATCCCACCGAGTTTGTGTAATCGGTCTCACCGAGATTACGTTATGCCCTAACCCTAATGAAATCGGTCCCACCGAGTTGATCATATCGGTCCCACCGAAATGCCTAACGGTCACATAATGAACTAAATCGATCTGACCGAGTTCTCTGAATCGGTCCCACTGAGTTTGGTAAATTGTGTGTAACGGTTAGATTTTGTGTGGAGGCTATATATACCCCTCCACCCACTCTTCACTTGTGGAGAGAGACATCAGAACATACCTACACTTCCATCATTCATGTTCTGAGAGAGAACCACATACTCAAGTGTTGAGACAAGATGTTCCATTCCTACCATATGAATCTTGTTCTCTAGCCTTCCCCAAGTTGCTTTCCACTCAAATCCTTCTTCCACGATATCCAAATATGTGAGGAGCTGTTTGAGTGTTGGGGAGACTATCACTTGAAGCATTTTGAGCAAGGAGTTCATCATCAACACACCGTCTATTACCTTTTGGAGAGTGGTGTCTCCTAGATTGGTTAGGTGTCACTTGGGAGCTTCCGACAAGATTGTGGAGTTGAACCAAGGAGTTTGTAAGTGCAAGGAGATTGCCTACTTCGTGAAGATCTACCCCTAGTGAGGCAAGTCCTTCGTGGGCGATGGCCATGGTGGGATAGCCAAGGTTGCTTCTTCGTGGACCCTTCATGGGTGGAGCCCTCCGTGGACTCGCGCAGCCGTTACCCTTCGTGGGTTGAAGTCTCCATCAACTTGGATGTACGATAGCACCACCTATCGGAACCAAGACAAAAAACATTGTTGTCTTCACTTGCGTTTGCTCCCTCCAAACTCCTCCCTTTACCTTCATATGCAATTGTTTTACTTTCCGCTGCTACACTTTTAGAATTGCATGTGTAGGTTGATTGCTTGACTTGTGCTAAGTTGCTAAAATCTGCCAAGAACTAACGTTGGGAAAAGGCTAGATTTTTATTTAGTCAAGTAGTCTAATCACCCCCCTCTAGACATACTTTCGATCCTACAAGTGGTATCAGAGCTTTGGTCTCCATTTGCCGTGATTTCCATAGATTTGGTGATCATAGCCTTGGTTTCGCAACCTAGGAGAGTATGGCGTCTAGCAAGGGAAGTTACCACCGCAGAGGTCCTTATTTTGATGGTACTAATTTTGCTAGTTGGAAGCATAAGATGAAAATGCATATTCTTGGACATAACCCCACCGTTTGGGCTATTGTGTGTATTGGTTTGCAAGGTGAATTTTGATGGTACTAATTTTGCTAGTTGGAAGCATAAGATAAAAATGCATATTCTTGGACATAACCCCGCCGTTTGGGCTATTGTGTGTATTGGTTTGCAAGGTGAATTCTTCGATGGGAAGGAACCGAATCGTGAAGCTACCGCGGAAGAGTTGAAGATGCTGCAATACAATGCTCAAGCTTGCGATATCCTATTCAACGGATTGTGTCCCGAAGAATTCAACAAAATCAGCCGTCTTGAGAATGCAAAGGAAATTTGGGATACTTTGATTGATATGCACGAAGGTACCGACTCCGTCAAGGAATCCAAGTTGGATGTGCTTCAAAGTCAACTTGACAAGTTCAAGATGAAGGATGGTGAAGGTGTCGCTGAAATGTACTCTAGGCTTGCTCTCATCACAAATGAGATTGCCGGTTTAGGAAGTGAATAGATGATTGACAGATTCATCATCAAGAAGATCCTAAGAGCCTTGGATGGAAAATATGATACCGTGTGCACATTGATCCAAATGATGCCCAATTACAAAGAACTCAAGCCAACAAAAGTCACTGGAAGAATTGTTGCTCATGAGATGTCACTCAAAGATAAATAAGAGCTTCACAACAAGTCTAGTGGTGCTTACAAAGCCTCATGTGACGCTCCTACATCATCAAGTGAGAAACAAGACTTCAATGAAGGATTGAGCTTAATGGTGAAGAACTTCAACAAGTTCTACAAGAGTAGAAGCAAAGAGAGAAATTCCAAGTCAAGGTCCTACAATGACAAGAGATCTTCAAGCCGTGATCGAAATTGCTACAATTGTGGAAGACCTGGACACTACTGCAATGAGTGTACGGCTCCCCACAAGAGAAGAGAAGACTCACCTAAAAGGAGAAGTAGAAGAGAAGAATCACCACCAAGAGAGAGAAGGAGTAGAGATGATCGAAGACCTTCTCGAAGAAGCAAAGGTTCGGAAAGGAAGGAGAAGTCATCAAGGAGCTATACAAAATGAAGACATCAAGCTCACGTTGATGAATGGGCATCCGGTTCCAACTCCGATAACCACTCCGAGAGAAGCTACTACTCCGACTCTGAAGGTACTCAAGATGAAGGTGTTGCCGGAATTGCTCTTGTGTCAACCAACTCCTACGACATATTTGACTCACCAAATGAAGGAATTGGAAGATGCTTCATGGCTAAAGGCCCTAAGGTATCACACCCCGAGTATCTTGATTTCAATAGTGATGAAGATGACTTGCTAGGAGATGATGATTTACTTGTTGGTAGCAATAGTGATGAAACCTTTGATGAAAACTATGATGAAATTGCTATTAATCATGCTAATCAAGATAAAACGAATGACAATGATAAGGAGAAGATTGAGCATCTAACTAAAGAACTAAACACTCTTAGGTTAGCTCATGGAACTACCTTGGAAGATCATCGAGAACTTTTAATGACTCATGAGAAGTTACGCTTTGAAAAGCTCAACCTTGAGCAAGAGCATGAGTTCTTAAAAGCAATCAATGATGATCTTCGCAAGAAAAGTTCTTCTTACATTGCCAAGCGTTTACTCTTGTCTACCTACATGCCATAAGTAAAACCTAGCAACAAGAACAAGAAAGATTCTTCCTCTAGTAGTAACAACAATCATGCTAAATCCAATGATGTTGCCTATAGTAGTTCTCTTAATTCCACTAATGATTCTCTTAGCCAAGTTACACTTGAGCAAGAAAATAGCTTATTGAAGGGAATTATAGAGAAAGGTGTTTACAAGAGTCTTGCCGGGAGTAAGTAATTTGAGGAGATTGTACGCAAGCAAGGAAGACACCGGAAGAATCAATGTGTTGGTTTTGAACGAAAGTTCAATGCCAATGGAGTTGAGTGGGAGGAATATCAATACCCCAAGACGAAGTTTGTTCCTCAACAAGAGAAGTATGATCCTACTTCTTTTCAAGGGACAAAAGCACAAGATGATCTTCCACCACAAGACCACAAGCTAAAGGGCAAGGATAGGCTTCAAGAAGAGATTGATGCATTTGAATAAGCTCCTAAGGCCTTGGTCAAGTGGGCTCCCAAGACTACATCAAGTGCGACTACAACTCCAAGGATTCCCATCAAGATGGTGTGGATCCCCAAGAAGAAGAACTAGAGAGTTCTTGAGGGTGACTCCGCCAACATACTTCACTCATATCATTTTGGCAAGGACAAGTGCAAACAACTTCCATATCTTGCACTAGTTCAAGGAGTCACAAACCCTCTTGTTGGTAAGCCAAGGGACAAGGTAACCTAATGCTTTCATGGACATCATCATGTGTGCAATTCATTCTATGTCTATGGATATCTTTGTTTGTTCCTTGTGGGACTAACCCGTGTAGGTATTGAAAGTGCAAATCACTCCAATGGATTGCTCCAAATGATCTACAACAACATTGAGCATCTACATCTTCAACACCTACATGAAGTCATCATCGACAAAACCCAAGGTTAGTTCATCCCTCTTAGGGGGATATCACATCTAGGGGGAGATTTACTCTAACAATTGAGCTAAAGCAACTCTAATGATGTGAACACAACAATGCTTTATGTAAAAGTGGTAACCCCACTTGTGCTTAAACGATGAGTATGACCTACGATCAAATGTTCACACCTGACTCCTAAGTCAATCTACTCATATATAGATGACCTAGTCATCGCCAATTGCTTGATAGATGCTAGAATGGTTGTGCATGCTTTGCTACATGTTTCATTTGCTATCTTATTGTGTGAGCATGTTGAATGCATATTTTTCTCATTCGAGGACATCCAATTTGTTGCTTTGATTGTTTGGCTCTTTTTCTTTTGACAAATGGATGGACAAGAATTGACTGCTGATGTCATGCTGACGTCATGATGACGTCAGCATGCACTATTCTGGATAATGTTCTATTAAATTAATTAATTAAATTCCAGAAATTAATAATTTTTTTAGAAAATCATATCTTTTAAACCGTAACTCGGATGAAAATAATTTATATATGAAAGTTGCTCAGAACGACGAGACGAATCCGAATACGCGGTCCGTTCGTCCGCCACACATCTCTATCATACCGAACATGCAACATTCCCCTCCGTTTCATCTGCCCGCAAAATGCCTAACACCGGGAATACTTTCCCGGATGTTATTCCTCTTCGCCTGTACCACCGAACACTGCGTTAGGTCACACGTAGCACTGCGTATTTCCATGTTATGCTTTGTGTGCTATTGTTTGCTCTGTTATTTATTTGTTTCCCCTTCGTTGCTTATTTTCGGTAGACTCCGATACTGTGATAGACCCCGAGACCATTGATGCTTCGGTGTTCGACTACGGCTACGCTTCCGAAGATTCCTTTCGTCTGCCGGCTTCCAGGCAAGCCCCCCCTTTGATCACCAGATATCGCCTATTCTTCTTTCTACTGCTTGCATTAGAGTAGTGTAGCATGTTACTGTTCGGTTACTCCTATTCTGTTGCATAGCCTGTCATTGCTGCTACAACTGTTGATACCTGTACCTGCCATCCTAATGCTTAGTATAGGATGCTAGTATTCCATCAGTGGCCCTTCATTCTTGTCCGTCTGCCATGCTATACCATCGGGCCGTGATCACTCGGGTGGTGATCACGGGTATATACTATATACATGCTTTACATACACATGTTGATGATTCGGTGATGGGGGCTGAAGGGGCAGGTGGTTCCACCCAGGTAGTGGTGGGCCTGGGTTCCCGACAGTCCCCTGATGGATACTTTGTGGCGGAGCGACAGGGCGGGTTGCGACCACCTAGGAGACAGGTGGGCCTGGCCCTGGTCGTTGTCCGCAGTTATTTCATAATAACACGTTTAACGGGATCTTGGTATTTGATCTGAGTCTGGCCATTTGGTCTATACGCACTAACCAGCTACGTGGGAATAGTTATGGGCACTCGACGTCGTGGTATCAGCCGAAGCCTTCTTGACGTCAGCGACTTAGCGGCGCGCGCCGGATTGGACTGGAAAGCCTACTCTGGTATTAGGAGAGGCTAGGTCTGCTTACCGGCCGCGTACGCAACGTGCAGGTGTGCGTTGGGCGATGGGCCCGGACCCCTGCGCGCCTAGGACTTAAACCGGCGTGCTGACCTCTCTGCTGTGCTTAGGTAGGGCTGCGACGTGTTGATCTTCCGAGGCCGGGCATGACCCTGGAAAGTGTGTCCGGCCAAATGGGATCAAGCGTGCTGGGTTATGTGGTGCACCCCTGCAGGGAAGTTAATCTATTCGAATAGCCGTGTCCCTCGGTAAAAGGACGACCCGGAGTTGTACTCTGACCTCATGACAACTAGAACCGGATACTTAATAAAACACACCCTTACAAGTGCCAGATATAACTCGGTGGTTGCTCTCTCACAGGGTGACGAGGGGAGGATCACCGGGTAGGTTTATGCTATACGATGTTACTTGGTGAACTTACCATCTATTCTCTTCCACTGCTGCAAGACGAAGGCTGCGAGAAGCGAGGATACTTGTTACTTTCCAGCTACCCTCATCTTCTGCTGCAAGATGGAGGTTACGAGAAGCGTAGTCTTCGGTTGGATTAGCTATCCCCCTCTTATTCTGCTTTCTGCAGTTTAGTCCACATATATTACCCCTTTACACAGATATCTTTGCATATGTAGTGTAGATCCTTGCTTGCGAGTACTTTGGATGAGTACTCACGGTTGCTTTTCTCCCTCTTTTCCCCTTTTGTCCCTTCTTCTCGGATGACGCAACCAGATGGTGGAGTCCCGGACCCAGAAGATCCCGATGATGTTTCTACATGGAGTTCGGCTTCGAGGAGTGGTTAGGAGGTCCCAGGCAGGAGGCCTTGCCTTTTCGATCGTTGCTACTTTTGTGCTAGCCTTCTTAAGGCAAACTTGTTTAACTTATGTCTGTACTCAGATATTATTGCTTCCGCTGACTCTTGTGTATTCGAGCTTTTGTATTCGAGCCCTCGAGGCCCATGGCTTGTAATATAAAGCTTGTATTATTTAAATTTGTGTCTAGAGTTGTGTTGTGATATCTTCCAGTGAGTCCCTGATCTTGGTCGTACACATTTGCGTGCATGATTAGTGTACGGTCAAATCGGGGGCGTCACAAGTTGGTATCAGAGCCGACTGCCTGTAGGAATCCCCTTTCCATCTCCTTGGCCGAAGTTGAGTCTAGTCTTTGAAAAACAAATTTACTAACTTGTTGTGTGGCTTACGGGCCCACAACACCAATGGGTGGTATTAGGATCTTTTACTCCTCGTCTATAACTCTGGGACTCTGATCTCTCTTCTATTCGGGTAAAAAGATTTTACTAACTCTGACTCTAGGTTCTCGCAACTATTTCTCCCGGAGAGCCCTCATTACGGAAGGTCGCCTGCTTCGTCAGAAGATTCTAAGGATATCTCTCGATATTTTCCCGAGACCCTTGTGCTCATCGCCTTTGCAATTAACTGCCAATGATATATCCCTATGGATATCTTCTTGTACTCGTCATTCTCATGATCATTCCTCGTCGCTCTTGTTATTACAAGATTCCTCAAAATATTCTCCGTTGTCTCGAGAATCCTTTGAGTTTACTGTCTTGCAGTTTTATTTCACATGAAAACCCTTATGGTTATCTCCTCACATTTATCGAGGATCCGTTCTTCTCAATTGTTCATGTGTCTCACAAAGTTCATCGGGATACCTTTTGATCTTTCGCAAATCCTCTGCAGCCTGTTACTCCTGTAATTCTTGCCTGCTTGCATTATGGTTAATTCCATATGACTAGTAGTCTTCGTTAACATCCCTTGTCTTAGCCATTTTGAGCCTATTGATTCAATGTGTGCGTATGCACGCAGTCATCAGGTTATCCTTTATAAAATTATCTTTCCGACTCAGACGTCATTCCGGACATGAGTTGGTTCCTGGCAATTCAAACCTTTATTGATTGTACAACTAAGTGTTGTCAACTTATCCATCCTGGATCAGAGCGTCTGCTTCTGATCCTTCGTTTTGGAAACCATAATTTCTTTCTATTTAAGCTTCATACTAATCAGGTGAATCTTGAATCTGATGCCTCTGCATTCTTCTTCCTCTGAGTGAGTACCGATACTCACATCAGCTCCGTTGTGGATCGCTCGATCCTTTGTTGAAATATTATCCGACAGTGTCCTTCGTATACAAAAACCTCGAGAAGTTCTGTCCCTGATGCATAATACCTTCGGTAAATTGTATCCTCTTCTTTGACAACCATGCTCTCCCTTGGAGCTGGTGATACTTACTTTTGAAACTTGTGGTATATGTTACTAAGATGCCCGATGGGTTGAACCTATGCCTTCCCCTAATCCGTGAGAACCCAAAAGTTTTCACAAGTCATACCCTTCCGGTGTTCTACCGGATAAAATTCCAACACTACAATTTTATCAAGAGGTAAATGAAACGTATGCATTGGAGAAATGGGAGTCGACCTTGAGCTTTTGTTCATGCCCATGGAAACGATGTAGACCGTCTCGGGAGCTTCTTGCAAAATGATTTTTCATCTAAATAATTCCTTCGGTGTCAATAAATTTGATCCCTTGCAGTTATGGTTCCGACCATGCTGTCCTTATTCAATATATCTGGAATGAATCCATTCCAGGCCTCGTCAATTTTTGACAAGGTTAAAGTATCTACTGTCATAGGTCAATGACCTAGTTCAACTTCTATCGTGTTCTACCTTCGAGCTTTACCCTCTGATATCTCGAGGATATCATGCCTTTGCACTACACCTTTTGAACTTTTGATGAAGTAATACCTTTGCTTGTCGTAATCACTCTACGGGTTCTAGGTTGCCGTCAACCGAGGACACCGTTTAGTAAATCAAATCTGCTCTAAAAATTCAACACCCCTAGTAGATGTTACTGGGGAATTTTTAAACTCAATCTGGTCTATTCCTAGACTATCGGGTACATCCCTTGTCCAGCTATCTTTGATTGTGCTACCTCGTCCTTCATCGATGCACGAATTCTCCAGAGATTGAGCACAACTTACGTCGAGCTTTCAGCATCTGGTTGCTTGTTCAGTAAGGCAACTTTGATTCCGAGCTTGCATCTTTTATATTGATCCAATAACTTGCCACTTCGTCATTCCCTTGCTTGACGCAGCCGATCTTCGATTGCATCCTCTTGGAACCTCCCAACAAATGTGTCGTGATTACCTTCCACACTTTGACTTCTTCCGAGATGTCAACTATGTTCATGGTGAGAAATACTCTCCTTGCCCTCGTTGATTTTTATTATCATTGACAACACCCTTGACTTCCTTTCATCGCGAACTTGTCCACATTATGAATACGACTTGCTCTCCAGCTAGTGTTGTCTTCTGCCTTGTAGTATTATTGTCTTATATGTCGAGAATGTTGTGGGGATTGCTCCACATCTTAGGAATTCTCGGTATGATGATACTTCTCACCATCACCAATCTTCCTTGGTGCTCGTGTTGTTTTTAACCGGGATACCAATAGGCTAATGATGCTACTTGAATTCTATACTTCTAGCAACCCTATTGCTTTGAAGTTAACGTTCGACCGTTCGTTCTTAGACTGTTGGTTATTGAATCGTCACTCTAACATTGATCTTGCTGCCTAGGTCATATTTCGGACACACCTTTCAACTATTGATTAATGGTGTATGTTTTCCTCGAGCATACAACATTATACCATTTGAATTGACAAGTGTCATCTTCTTGTTCACATTATTGTGGAAATCCATCCGTGTGGAATTCTCGATAAATTGTGCTGAGCCCATCAGCCACCTACTCATCCTCTCCTTGCTTAAATGATGAACTATTGTTTTGGGAAACTGCTCCCATAGTTCATTTCTCGAGAATCTTGCAATTCCATTTCGTCGATTTGTGATGCACCTCTTCTTCTCGAACATCCCGAGTCTGAGGTAAAACGACACCAATCGGATCTGAATCTCGGTCAGATATGATGGTTGGGACAACTTTCCAGTAGTTATAATATTGGTCCTTTGATGACTCGGTAATATGATGTCATGCCTAGCACCCTTGCTGGAGGACCTATTATTATAATCTCTTTTGCAAGGATAACCATTCTTCCAGGAGGGAATTGAAAGACTTATCTTATAAGTTGCTCCTGATGGATCATTTGTATATCCAAAGTCTGGCCCTTGATTGAAACACCATATCATTGCTACCTCGAAGCATGACTATGATACCCCGCTTGTCAACAAGAACATTGGAGGCACGATGCTAAATGTTTCCTGGTCAGTTATCCAAACACCGTTGTATGGGTAACATCTTGATTAATCCTTGCCTCTTTATCTGAATGGTTGGGTACTTGCTCTCCTAACATGTATGTCATGTTCTGCTTGTACAAGGGAAGGATATACTCCTATTAATTGTGTGTAATCACAATTTTCCTTTCCATTTGTTTGTTTAACCTTTCTTTGATCTACATATAATCTAAGCAGTAATAATTTTCTGCCTATGTAAACACCTTGGTGTACAACTCTATTACTAAGACCTTGATTCTATTGATGATAATATCCCGGTACTGCCGCTGGACGAGAACTTTGCCTATTGGTCCGCCTTGTTTCAACGAGCGGGAAAATGGTTCTCTTCGTTCCCCGTCCTTGGTCCCGACATTGTTGCCGACATAGCTGACAAGCTATCCACTCACATGCCTCCCGGTCGAGACTGTGCAAGATGTCACCACCCTTCCTACTTTCAATCCACATGGTGGGCCCATAACCCACAGGACCACTGGATCGAAACCTGACCCTTATTTACAACCCTGATTCTAATGTATACTTTGCACTTGGCTTCGTGTGTAATTCACGAGCTAAATTCTACCATGTTTCATCCTGATATCAAACACCATATTATTCTCGTTGTTCAAGCCCCCATTCCAGCTTCTGGTTAGGCATCGAATGACTGCCTACCCGTTTGAAACTTTGGTACCGTCGCTTATTGTTCTCAATTTATTCACTGAAATACTACTCGTAGGGTACTACGTGTATCACTTTCTGAATTCTCTATCGGAGGCACAAACTTCGTGGAGATACGTTCCTCCAAAATTCCCCCTTGTCGCGTTTGTAGGACGATGGAGATCCCGAAGAAAGGATGACGACTTGATCACGATGACTTGAAGCAGAGAAATGAAGACATCAACGAAACAGATCAACCTCTTCGGAAGGGCAGTCAAGACCGAGAAGACTCGATAGGTTTTCGCTACCAGCACTTCCCCCCCTGCTCCACCGCTTAAATCTCGGGACGAGATTTCTTGTAGTGGAGGAGAATTGTGACGCCCGGGTAATCAAGCTACAGTAACCCTCTAGTAATGATGCCACGTCACCATGTTAACTATTGCTAATCCCGTGTTAATTCAAAACCGATCCAAATTCCAATTCGAAATTAAGGCAAATAATAAAAGTTTTCAGTTGTCAAATCTAAAATGTTCAAATTGTAGCAAACAGATCATAGATAATCATGGTGGAGAAACCCCACTTCAATAAAGTGTTTAGATGTCCAAAAATAAATAAAACAACATCACCAATGATTAATTAAATGTCTTTTATAAATTATAGAATATTAAACTATTTTATTTGGGAGGCAAACTTTTGTAGGAGTGGGCTAATGTATAGCACCAATTTAGGTATTAATATTGTATTTTATAAAACTAAACTAAAAGGAAAGTAAAATGTAAACATAAAAGAAAATAAGAAAAGTAAAACAAAAACAAAAGAAAGGCCGAACCCCCCCCCCTCGCTGGGCCTCGGCCCAGCTGGCCTCTAGGCCACCAGGCCCCCCCACACTCCCCCATAACCCCCCTGTCGGT
>LR738712.1:69357401-69435261 GCA_902687465.1 Secale cereale
ATCGGGGGCACCCGAGCCCATCGCCTCGTCGCCGACCCCACGCCGTCGCCGGACTGCATTGCCCCGCCTCTCCCTCGCCGGAGCCCCCCCTCGTCGCTCTCCATCATCCTCGTCGACCCATCGCCACCACTGCATCGTCTACAAGCACGCTTCCGAGCTCCTGTGAGCTCTCGGTCCTTAGTGACCTCCCCCCCCTCTGTGTCTAGTAGCTACGTCGCCGACGAGGCCGTGCCTCGGCCGCCGCCCGCCTTGCGTCACCGCGCGCCGTGCGCGCCCTGCGCGCAGCCCCGCCCCCGAGCCGCCTACTCCCCTGCTTGCTGTGGCTGCCGCCCCGCGGCCACGCCGGCGAGCACTTGCCGCTGCAGCCTCCTCCCTCCCTCTGCACCCCTCGCTCGCCCCGGCGGTGGCGCCTTCCCCTGTTCCCCTCCCGCACTGGCCACCGCTCCTGGCCGTCCCCTTCCCTGCTCCCAGCCCCGCGCCGGCGTAGCCGCGCCACGACCGCCCTCTGGTGGCGCCCCGCCGCGCCCGGTGGCCCCGCCCCGTCCGGCACCAGGCCCCGCACCGCCGCCCCCTGCGCACTACCCCGTGCCCGCCGGCGACCATGGCGCCCGACGCCCCGATTCGTCCCGGGCGTGCCCGTTCTTGCGGGCGCCCACATCATCGCTCGCCCAGCGCCCGTTAGGCCAGATGGGCCACTCCCATTTGGGCCCCATGCCCCACAAAAAAAAAGAAAATGAATTTATAAAAATAAATGATAATAAATAAAATATAATTAATTAATTAATTGGAGAATTAATTAAGTTAATTAATCCTGTTTAATTAATCTAATTAACCAGTTAGTTTAATTAAACAGTAATTAGATTAGCTAAATCCTAGTGAGACTAAACAGAGTATGACATGCGGGACCCACACGTCAATTTGACCTAGTCAACCCCCTGTTGACTGCTGATGTCATGCTGACGTCAGCATGCACTATTCTGGATAATGTTCTATTAAATTAATTAATTAAATTCCAGAAATTAATAAAAACTTTAGAAAATCATATCTTTTAAACCGTAACTCGGATGAAAATAATTTATATATGAAAGTTGCTCAGAACGACGAGACGAATCCGAATACGCGGTCCGTTCGTCCGCCACACATCTCTATCATACCGAACATGCAACATTCCCCTCCGTTTCATCTGCCCGCAAAATGCCTAACACCGGGAATACTTTCCCGGATGTTATTCCTCTTCGCCTGTACCACCGAACACTGCGTTAGGTCACACGTAGCACTGCGTATTTCCATGTTATGCTTTTTGTGCTATTGTTTGCTCTGTTATTTATTTGTTTCCCCTTCGTTGCTTATTTTCGGTAGACTCCGATACTGTGATAGACCCCGAGACCATTGATGCTTCGGTGTTCGACTACGGCTACGCTTCCGAAGATTCCTTTCGTCTGCCGGCTTCCAGGCAAGCCCCCCCTTTGATCACCAGATATCGCCTATTCTTCTTTCTACTGCTTGCATTAGAGTAGTGTAGCATGTTACTGTTCGGTTACTCCTATTCTGTTGCATAGCCTGTCATTGCTGCTACAACTGTTGATACCTGTACCTGCCATCCTAATGCTTAGTATAGGATGCTAGTATTCCATCAGTGGCCCTTCATTCTTGTCCGTCTGCCATGCTATACCATCGGGCCGTGATCACTCGGGTGGTGATCACGGGTATATACTATATACATGCTTTACATACACATGTTGATGATTCGGTGATGGGGGCTGAAGGGGCAGGTGGTTCCACCCAGGTAGTGGTGGGCCTGGGTTCCCGACAGTCCCCTGATGGATACTTTGTGGCGGAGCGACAGGGCGGGTTGCGACCACCTAGGAGACAGGTTGGCCTGGCCCTGGTCGTTGTCCGCGGTTATTTCATAATAACACGTTTAACGGGATCTTGGTATTTGATCTGAGTCTGGCCATTTGGTCTATACGCACTAACCAGCTACGTGGGAATAGTTATGGGCACTCGACGTCGTGGTATCAGCCGAAGCCTTCTTGACGTCAGCGACTTAGCGGCGCGCGCCGGATTGGACTGGAAAGCCTACTCTGGTATTAGGAGAGGCTAGGTCTGCTTACCGGCCGCGTACGCAACGTGCAGGTGTGCGTTGGGCGATGGGCCCGGACCCCTGCGCGCCTAGGACTTAGACCGGCGTGCTGACCTCTCTGCTGTGCTTAGGTAGGGCTGCGACGTGTTGATCTTCCGAGGCCGGGCATGACCCTGGAAAGTGTGTCCGGCCAAATGGGATCAAGCGTGCTGGGTTATGTGGTGCACCCCTGCAGGGAAGTTAATCTATTCGAATAGCCGTGTCCCTCGGTAAAAGGACGACCCGGAGTTGTACTCTGACCTCATGACAACTAGAACCGGATACTTAATAAAACACACCCTTACAAGTGCCAGATATAACTCGGTGGTTGCTCTCTCACAGGGTGACGAGGGAAGGATCACCGGGTAGGTTTATGCTATATGATGTTACTTGGTGAACTTACCATCTATTCCCTTCCACTGCTGCAAGACGAAGGCTGCGAGAAGCGAGGATACTTGTTACTTTCCAGCTACCCTCATCTTCTGCTGCAAGATGGAGGTTACGAGAAGCGTAGTCTTCGGTTGGATTAGCTATCCCCCTCTTATTCTGCTTTCTGCAGTTCAGTCCACATATATTACCCCTTTACACAGATATCTTTGCATATGTAGTGTAGATCCTTGCTTGCGAGTACTTTGGATGAGTACTCACGGTTGCTTTTCTCCCTCTTTTCCCCTTTTGTCCCTTCTTCTCGAATGACGCAACCAGATGGTGGAGTCCCAGACCCAGAAGATCCCGATGATGTTTCTACATGGAGTTCGGCTTCGAGGAGTGGTTAGGAGGTCCCAGGCAGGAGGCCTTGCCTTTTCGATCATTGCTACTTTTGTGCTAGCCTTCTTAAGGCAAACTTGTTTAACTTATGTCTGTACTCAGATATTATTGCTTCCGCTGACTCTTGTGTATTCGAGCTTTTGTATTCGAGCCCTCGAGGCCCATGGCTTGTAATATAAAGCTTGTATTATTTAAATTTGTGTCTAGAGTTGTGTTGTGATATCTTCCAGTGAGTCCCTGATCTTGGTCGTACACATTTGCGTGCATGATTAGTGTACGGTCAAATCGGGGGCGTCATAGTTCATCCCTCTTAGGGGGATATCACATCTAGGGGGTGATTTACTCTAACAATTGAGCTAAAGCAACTCTAATGATGTGAACACAACAATGCTTTATGTAAAAGTGGTAACCCCACTTGTGCTTAAACGATGAGTATGAACTACGATCAAATGTTCTCACCTGACTGCTAAGTCAATCTACTCATATATAGATGACCTAGTCATCGCCAATTGCTTGATAGATGCTAGAATGGTTGTGCATGCTTTGCTACATGTTTCATTTGCTATCTTATTGTGTGAGCATGTTGAATGCATATTTTTCTCATTCGAGGACATCCAATTTGTTGCTTTGATTGTTTGGCTCTTTTTCTTTTGACAAATGGATGGACAAGAATGCCTAAGAACACCCCTAGCTATCTATGCTTTTCTTGTCTCAAACTCTATTCATGCTACATCACAAAGCTTGATCAAGTCATATTCGAACCACTCTGTGTGAGGAGCACTCGGAGTCCTCGATTCGTCATAGGCTTAAACATCTAAAACCTCTTTGTGCATTTCGGTATGACCGAGTCATCCACTTCGGTCACACCGAGTTCACTAAGTTGATCTAGGTTTTCAATCTCGGTGCAATCGATTTGAACTTTTTGGTCCCATCGAGTTGCAGTAACTGCTCGCAATTTTGCGTCTCAGAGCCACCGAGTTGTTTCACTTGGTCACACCGATAGTGTCAGGTTATATATACGGACGGGCCAAATTTTGGAAACCTTTCCAAACCCTCCAGCCCGCGCGTGACCTGCTCTGCCTCTTCGGGTCTCCGGATCGTCTCCTTGCCGCCAGCGACCTCCCGCCGCTGTCAACGGCAATCTTCGCCGCCGTTGCCGCCATAGCAAGTTCACCACCGAGTTAGGGTATGAACTTGATTCTTTGTGCTATTTCTTAACTCCAATTCGTAGCACATTGCATTGCCATGTTTCTTGCCACGTATGCGATCTTCCTATCCAGCAAAAACTTCGTAGAAAGTCGGTTTGATTTGAAAAATTTAGGGTTAGGTCTCCACCGAACTCATCTCAGACCGACCGAGTTGTAGAAATCGGTCCCAACGATTTGGCTTAGGCCAGTGCACTTGCTCTTTTTAGTCTGACCGAAAGTTGCAAATCGGTGTGACCGAGTTCAACTCTCTATGAAACCCTAGCAATATCGGTGCCACTGAACTGTGACTTGGTCTGACCGAGTTCACTAGTTCAGGCTCCAGAATTGCTTCGATGTCACCGAGTTTGACAAATCGGTAGCTCTGAAATGCTTTCTGTAGAGAACTAAAACTAAGTTTTTCTTGTCATCTGTTTTGCAAAAATTATGTGCTTTGTGATGCTCATCCACTCTACCTCATCTACATCTATTCACAGGGTCAGCTTTCAGTTTGCAGTGTCAGTGATGTCTGAGGGCAGTGATAGTCAGAACAGGTCAGAGGAGCAAGTCAACTTGAGTGAGGGCTCTAGTCCCAATAACTCTAGCTACTATGAGAGCAGCATAAGCACTCCCAGTGACCTTCCAAAGGCTGCCACCAAGTCAAGGAATAAGAAAACTTCATATACTGAGGATGAGGATTTTGTGGCTGATGAGGCCACTTCTAAGAAGAAAGTGCTCAGGAAGGAGTATGGCACAGTTGAGGCAACTAAGCCAGGTCAGAAAAGAAAGATCCCTGCCAAGAGGATTCCCATGTCAAGGCTAGAGCCTCTACTCAAGAGACTATGGTGTTCACACTTGAATCCAGGGATGATGAGCCTGGAGGTACAAAGAAGAGAGCTAGGAAGACAACAACCAGAGTGATTGGCAAGCCATCCATGAGGGATGATGATGATGATGAGGATGAAGCTGAGGAAGAAGAGGCTAATGCACCAGCTCCTAAAGCTCAAAAGCTTATGGGAGATGCTATCAAGTCTGGGGCTGCTCCTTCTAAGCCCAAGACTGCTCCCAAAGCCGCTCAAGCCACCGAGTCTGCACCCAAGAGGAGCACAAGAAATATTCCCGCTTCAGAGAAGAACAAGGCCCCAGTGCCTGAAGTTGCTGAAGATGCTGAGGCCCAAGTGCTGAGAAAGTTGAAGCCCAAGATCCCTGACCATGACAACACTCACATTGTTGCTGAGGACATGAAGCTGAGGAAGGATGCAGGTCTCAGGTTGTGGAGAAAGACTGATCCATATGCTATAAGGAGAAGGACTACTGTGGACTACAGGTTTCACACCAAGGAACAACAAGACTTCTATGAGACAGTCCTGCTTGATAAGAAGCCCATTGTGTGTGATATGAGAAGGGTGGACTGGAAATTCATTGATGACAATGCATATTATTTCCCCAATGTGCATGAAAGCTTCAAAGCATGTGGAGTTGACAAGTTTATGGCTCAAAAGTTGCCGAAATGGAACGATGAACTCATCATGCAATTCTACTCCATAGCCCACTTCTATCCTGATGGTAGAATTGTATGGATGTCTGAAGGTACAAGGTACCAGTCAACTATTGATGAGTGGGCCAAGCTGATCAAAGCCCCTGAAAGAGCATGAGAATGATCTGGATGTCTATGCCAAGAAGAAGCAAGACCACAACTCCATGGCAAATATGTACAAAGTGATCCCTGATGATGATTTGGAAACACACAAGTTTGGATATGTACATCACTTACAGTCTGGTCTAGCCACCATCAACACAATCTTGAGGCATACACTATTGCCTAAATCTGGAGATGCAAAGATGATAAGAGGACATTCAATCAACTTTCTGCATATTTTTGATGTGCCCCAAAAATTCAAGGTCATGAGTCTCATGTTGAAACAATCAAGATGACTGTTGCAGATTAGAAGAGATCATGTGGGTATGCACCACACATCCAGATGCTCATCAACTCTAAGATGGGCACATGCACATACTCATTGGACAGAGAATATCTTCCCCTGGTGCCTGACTTTGAGGACAACACAGTTGTCATGGATGATAATGAACCATCTTCAGTACAAGCACATGAAAGGAGAGAGAAAGCCAAAGCAGAGAAAGCTGCCAAGATGCCAAGTGCAGAAGAAGCATCTCAAATGACTCACAAGTCCAAGAAAGACCAAATGGCATATCTGATTCGAGCAACCATGAGGCTTGAGGAGGGCTTGGCCACCCTGACTCAGAATCAGGAGAGCTTGGAGAGGATCATCAAGACTAAGTTCTACGGTGTAATGCCCAGGATGGAGTTATACCTCCTACGTGTCGAGGCACGACTTAAAGGCATAAGTCCATCCTAGAATGATCTCAAGTTTGGTAATCTTTGCACAACTCATGTAAAAGAGGGGATAGAGGAGGAAGAAGAAGGGGACATGCCAAAATAGACTAGGGTCTATTATATAGCAGTTTTTGCTAGGGTTTGGAGATTTAGGGGCGTTAGGAGCCCTCCGATCGCGATCCGACGGATCCGATCGCGGGAATAGATTTTAAAGGCCTAGACGGAGATAAAAGAAAACAGTAGGGGTGTTTCCGGGACACGAAGTGAAGGCACATCGGACCCACACGAACAACGGATGGGAAAGTCAACGGAGTCCAAACGAGATGAGATTTGAGAGGCGGGTTGCACACAACAAAACAACCTCGCGGCACACCGGTAACGAAAAACGCCCAAACAACAAAGTAGGCCTACGGGACGTCACGGACACGTGAGGGAGCTCCGGAACGCGAAACGGACAACGGAAAGGGACACGCGGAACCGGATGCAACCGACAACACAAGTGCAATGCAATGCACATGTCTACATGATATGAATGAATGCCACACACTCACACAACAAAACGACGAAAACCCGAAAGACAAGAACCCGGAATGGAAATAGATGAAGCCGGAGATATATTATATACCCAAAAGGGAAAGTATTACATCCGGGGCATTACAAACTCTCCTCTACTACAAAAAGATCTCGTCCCGAGATCTAGGACTGGAAAAAGGAAGGGTACTCGGAACGAAGATGATCTTCTCGTTCCCAGGTAGCTTCTCGGTCTGTGTGATGTGACCACTTGACTTTCAGAAACTTGATGGACTTGTTGCGAGTCTTGCGTTCGGTTTCTTCGAGAATTGCAACTGGATGCTCTCGGTAGGAAAGGTCTTGTTGAAGATCAATCTCCTCAAACGGAATCATGCGCTCAGGTGCCTTGAAGCATTTGCGAAGTTGAGACACATGGAAGACATCATGAACATTTGCAAAGTTTGAAGGGAGCTCGAGCTGATAGGCTAGGTCGCCTCTTTTGCCAAGAATCTTGAAAGGCCCGACGTATCTAGGAGCAAGCTTTCCTTTGATACCGAATCTTTGGGTTCCTTTCATCGGAGAAACTCGGAGATAGACATGATCACCGATGTCGAAAGCCAAATCACGATGCTTTCCGTCATAGTAACTCTTCTGACGCGACTGAGCGGCCTTGAGATTCTCACGTATGACTTTGCACATTTCTTCGGCTTCTGAGATCAAGTCATTGCCAAGAAGTTGGCGTTCGCCTGTTTCAGACCAGTTAAGAGGGGTACGGCACTTTCTGCCATAGAGAATTTCAAACGGTGCTTTGCCTGCACTTGCTTGAAAGCTGTTGTTGTAAGAGAACTCGGCAAATGGAAGGCAGTCTTCCCATTTCATGCCGAAGGAGATGACACAGGCTCTGAGCATGTCTTCTAGAATCTGATTCACACGCTTGACTTGACCACTAGTCTGAGGGTGAAAGGCAGTGCTGAACCTGATCTTCGTGCCCATGGCGGACTGAAAGGAGTCCCAGAACCTTGATGTGAACAAGCTGCCACGGTCTGAGGATATCACTTGAGGAATGCCATGTAGGGACACAATTCTGGAAGTGTACAGCTCTGCAAGTTGAGCTGCATTGATTGATTCTTTGACTGGAAGAAAGTGAGCGACTTTGGTAAGCTTGTCAATCACCACAAAGATAGCATCATTGCCTCGCTTGGATTTAGGAAAGCCAGTGACGAAGTCCATTTCAATGTGGTCGAACTTCCACTCGGGGATAGGAAGAGGTTGGAGAAGACCGGCTGGACGTTGATGTTCTGCTTTCACTCTTCTGCATACATCACATTCGTTCACGAATTGGGCAATCTCCCTTTTCATGCGTGTCCACCAGTAAGACTGCTTGAGATCTTGGTACATCTTGGAACTGCCAGGATGAATGGAAAAGAGAGAATCATGAGCTTCTTCCATTATGAGCTTCCTGAGATCACCTTTGGGAACAACGAGTCTGCCCTCGAAGAACAAGGTATCTCTCTCATCAACACGGAAGCACTTGTATTTTGGAGTGCCCTTTGCAATCCCATGTTTCACTTTCTTCACCATGGTATCACTGAGCTGGGCCTCACGGACTTGATCTTCCAAGGTAGGAGCAATTTGGAGATTTGCAAGAAAACCCTGCGGAACAACTTGAAGGTTGAGCTTTCTGAATGCTTCACAAAGCTCAGGCTGGTATGGCTTGATAAGAAGGCTGTTGCAATATGCCTTTCTGCTCAAAGCATCTGCAATCACATTCGCCTTGCCAGGAGTGTATTCGATGCTGGGGTTGTACTCTTGGTTCATTTCGACCCAACGAGTCTGGCGGAGGTTCAGATGCGGCTGTGTGAAGATGTACTTCAAGCTCTTGTGATCAGTGAAGATGTCGACCTTTCTGCCCAACAACAGATGTCTCCACGTAATCAGAGCATGTACCACAGCTGCTAGCTCGAGATCATGTGTGGGATAGTTCTTCTCACTTGGCTTTAGCTGACGAGAAGTGTATGCCACAATTCTCTTATCTTGCATAAGCACACCACCAAGACCTTGAAGAGAAGCATCGCAGAATACTTCATAGGGCTTGGATTCATCCGGAGGAGTCAGAACTGGAGCAGAGACAAGCTTCTCTTTGAGGGTTTTGAAAGCCACTTCACACTCTGGAGACCAAAAGTATTTGACATTCTTCTGAAGCAGGTTGGAAAGTGGCTTGGCAATCTTGGAGAAGTTTTCAACAAACCTTCTGCAATAGCTGGCAAGACCCAGAAAACTGGGGAGCTGCTTGACGTTCTGAGGAGCTTCCCAGTTGACAATTGCTTCAACTTTCTCGGGATTAACCGCAATACCGTCAGCTGAGATGATGTGGCCCAGGTACAAAACCTTATCGAGCCAGAACTCGCACTTTGAGAACTTGGCATAGAATTTATGCTCTCGGAGTCGATCAAGAACCAGACGCAAGTGCTTTTCGTGATCTTCTTCATTCTTGGAAAACACCAGAATATCATCCAGATACACAAGCACGAACTCGCCAGTATAGGGGTTGAAGATGTAATGCATCATCCTTGAAAAGGTAGGAGGAGCATTGGCGAGACCGAAGGACATGACGGTATACTCGTATGAACCGTAGCTCGTTCTGAAGGCCGTCTTGGGAATGTCTTCCTCGCGAATGCGAATTTGATGATAGCCCATTCGGAGGTCAAGCTTAGAGAACACTTTAGCTCCTTTGAGCTGCTCAAAGAGTTCGTTGATGTTGGGGAGCGGATACTTGTTCTTAATCGTCTTCTTGTTCAATGGCCGGTAGTCAACACAGAGACGTTCCGTGCCATCTTTCTTCTTGACAAATAAGACACCACAGCCCCACGGAGATGTACTCGGTCTGATGAGACCCATACTCTCCTGCTTATCAAGCTGCTTCTTCAATTCCTTCAATTCATCCGGAGAGAGCTTGTATGGACGCCGGCAAGCAGGCTCAGTGCCCGGCTCGAGTTCAATGACAAACTCCACCTGACGGTGTGGAGGCATGCCTGGAAGATCTTCTGGAAAGACGTCTTGATATTCGTTCACCACTGGAATTTGCTCTATGGCATTAATTTTGCCCTTATCATTAAGAGAGAAAAGCCGAATAGTATTATCCCTGGAGGCGAAGATAATCACATCTTCATCAGAATGAGTCAATTTGACTTCCTTTTGAGCGCAATCAATGTGAGCATCATGCTGAGAAAGCCAATCCATTCCGAGGATGAGGTCAATATCAGAATTACCAAGAACCACCGGTTTAGCCATAAAACGATAATCTCCCATGCGAATGGAAACATCCGGAGCATATAAACTGGAATGCATCTGCTTTCCCAGAGAAGAAACTGCCAACTGCCTCGGTAAAGCTGCTGTGATCACACTATGCTTGGATGCAAACGGGTATGACATGAAAGAATGTGAAGCACCCGAATCAAATAACACTTTAGCTGGAAAAGAGTTAACTGGAAGGTTACCCAAAATGACATCAGAAGAAGCCTTCGCTTGTGCTGCATTCATCAGATTGACCCTTGCAGCCTTTGGATCATGCCTGACAATAGCTGAACTCACAGGTGGAGGAGGAGGAAGACGCTTCGGATTCGGACATCTGTTGGCATAGTGACCTTTCTGAGTGCATTTGTTGCAAGTCACTTCTGAGAGAGGACGGAAATGAGAGCCACTGGACTTGGAGCCTTGAGACTGAAACTGCTTCTTCGACTGGTTGCTTGGGTTGGGTGGGTGGGAGAAACCACGACCACTAGAGTTCTTGTTGTTGGAGTTGTTGAAGTTGTTGGAGTTGTTGTAAGGAGCTCGAATCACTGGAGGAGGAGGAAGCCAGAATTTCTGTTGTTTCGCAGCCAACTGAGACGATGAGGAAGAGTGAACAGCATCTCGAATTCTCTTCTTAGAAGCCTCCATCTTAAGCTGAGCTGCTTCTTGTTTCAAAGCCATGTTATAGAACTTGTCGAATTCATCTGACTCGAACAAAGTGAGAGCAAGCTGAAGTTCATCTTTGAGACCTCCACGGAACTGATAGATTTTACTCTTGGCATCAGGAATGTCTTGCTTAGCATAGCGAGCAAGGTTTTGGAACTTGACATAAAACTGATAGACTGTCATGGAGCCCTGCTTGAGGTTGCGGAATTGCTCACGCATACCCTCGATGACACTTGTAGGAATGTGATGCGAGCGGAAATCCTTGCAGAAATTCTCCCAAGAGATCACTTGACCCGGCCTGGAGTCTTTGTACTGCTGCCACCAGTCAGCTGCTTGATCTTTCAGTTGGAAGGCTGCAAACTTCACATAGTCATCTTCCTTCACGTTACTGCACTCAAAATGCTTCTTTATGTCGGTCAACCAATCCTCAGCATCAAGAGGGTCGACACAGTAACTGAAAGCTTTAGGATTGTTAGCCAGGAACTGGTTGAGAGTAGCATGGTGCTGCTGGAAGAAGTTGCCTTGATTCCCTGGAACACCCTGATTAGCTTGATTAGCTTGCATAGCTTGCATTTGCTGCATCATCTGCATCATCAACTGAGTGTTCTGAGCTGTAGTCTGCATAATTGCTCTCCAAGCCTCAGGCGGAGGAGGAGGAGAAGGAGGACGTTCTGGAACCTCTTCACCCTCTGGGTTAGCGTTGGGAACCCTTTTCGGAGCCATCCTGTAAGAGATGACCATGAATCAGCAATTGATTGACAAAAGGAATAAGCTGAATCAATGGAATGAAATGCAACAAGTCTTCACAATAATCATTCGAACAATAAGAACGAATGAAATCATCCGAACAAGAGGAACGAATGAATTTCTCAGTTAATTGATAACATCAGTCTTCACGAGAAGCCACATATGGGACAAAAGGATAAAATAAGAAAAACAACAAGGTACAGACGGGAACAAACACAAGAGAGGAGTTTCGTTCTAACATCTTTGTGCTGAAAGCATATGAACGCGTTACGAAAAGGTTTTGCAATCCCCGGATCAGCATAGCCAAGGACCCTTTAAGATGCAACTCCTGATAGTAACATCGGTCATATAACCCCTTCACTTAATGTCGAACCCCGAACTCACTAACCTGCATTCGTTGGAAGAATGCCTACGATCTACTGGATAAAACCCACCTATAGATTTCCGAAAGATTCCAGTTATGCAATCAGGTGTTGGGGATACACGGGAAGCACCGCGCAATCAACTCTAACCTACATCCAGGTGTATCCATCCTTCAACACATAACCAGTCTTTCTCGGAAACTGTGTACCTCGGACCTTCGAAAAGCATCCACTATAACAAGCTATGGCAATACTCCCGAACTACCTCCCCAGTACTGGGTGATGTCGGGGTTATCTTGCCACTGGCCGTATAGGGGAGATTTTCGATGTCGGCCGTCTTAAGTATTTAGTACTGCCGCGATATGCTTGTTACAATGATACCCCGAAGCTCAACTCCTCGGTAACAGGAGGCATCGAGAACAATATCCTTGTCACAAGAACATCGAAACA
The DNA here is from genome assembly GCA_902687465.1 of Secale cereale. Taxonomy (NCBI): domain Eukaryota; kingdom Viridiplantae; phylum Streptophyta; class Magnoliopsida; order Poales; family Poaceae; genus Secale; species Secale cereale. The sequence goes on from LR738712.1 coordinate 69,369,858, forward strand.
ATCCCAGAATACTCGCGGGATTCCTAAAAAAAATTTTTGTGCAAATTTTGAAGATAGGAGAGACAAGAGTAGACGTCAGGAGTCCTCACCAGAGAGAAAGGGGATGAGAAGCAAAGAAATCCTACTCTCCGATATAATATAGGACTCAAAAAGTTTTTAGTGTGTGCCTAGACTCGACCGTCAACGGTTCGATCAAACAGTGGGGGCTCCTAGGTCGGAGAAGGCTCTGAATACCAACTTGTAATGCCCAAGATGGAGTTATACCTCCTACGTGTCGAGGCACGACTTAAAGGCATAAGTCCATCCTAGAATGATCTCAAGTTTGGTAATCTTTGCACAACTCATGTAAAAGAGGGGATAGAGGAGGAAGAAGAAGGGGACATGCCAAAATAGACTAGGGTCTATTATATAGCAGTTTTTGCTAGGGTTTGGAGATTTAGGGGCGTTAGGAGCCCTCCGATCGTGATCCGACGGATCCGATCGCGGGGATAGATTTTAAAGGCCTAGACGGAGATAAAAGAAAACAGTAGGGGTGTTTCCGGGACACGAAGTGAAGGCACATCGGACCCACACGAACAACGGATGGGAAAGTCAACGGAGTCCAAACGAGATGAGATTTGAGAGGCGGGTTGCACACAACAAAACAACAACACACAAAACAACCTCGCGGCACACCGGTAACGAAAAACGCCCAAACAACAAAGTAGGCCTACGGGACGTCACGGACACGTGAGGGAGCTCCGGAACGCGAAACGGACAACGGAAAGGGACACGCGGAACCGGATGCAACCGACAACACAAGTGCAATGCAATGCACATGTCTACATGATATGAATGAATGCCACACACTCACACAACAAAACAACGAAAACCTGAAAGACAAGAACCCGGAATGGAAATAGATGAAGCCGGAGATATATTATATACCCAAAAGGGAAAGTATTACATCCGGGGCATTACATACGGTCTTGATTTGAAGGTGACAGAGATCCAGTCTGCAGTTGAGCAGCTCCAGGAGGAAGCAGAGGAGAGGAGAGGACAGGCTACGACAGATGCATTTCAGCGAGTGCCTCGAGGTCAGAGATCTGCTGCAGTGCCAGTTCCAGACACCAGAGCTACTACATCAGTACCAGCAGCCACAACTTCAGTGCCACCTCCAGCAGCCACTCCAACAGCTCCAGCTACTTCGTCTGAAGCCTTCGTCCTTGGAGTTCTCTCTACACCACCTCCCGAAGACCGAGCCTGAGAGACGCATATCACTATGCATTTTCAAACTTTTTGGTAACTTGTTGCCAAAGGGGGAGAAATATGTATAGATCATAGGCTTCGAGAGAGAGTGTTTTGCCTCTTTGGTCTCTCTTGCTTTTGGTTGAACTTTTCGTGCGTTTGCTTTATACTATATGCCCGTGTGTGAGATACTTGTGTGATCATGTGATTGATCATATGCTACCTTAATGTTTGCTTGGATGATGTTATCTCTATATTCCATATGATCTTTCACTTTGCTTGGTGATGAGTGCATGTTTTGAGTTATATATCATTTTGAGCGCTCCACCAAGATGTATGTGACATGGAAGAGTGACCCATGATCCTAATCGATTGTGTATTTGCATTCAAATACAAATTTCAAATAATGCAAAAATTTAGGGGGAGCTCTTGTTCATCACATGCTTCTCAAAGCGACGATGTACTTCAATCTTATTCATTTGTCGAAGCTTTGATCTATATGTTGTTATCAATTACCAAAAAAGGGGAGATTGAAAGTGCAACTATCCCCGGGTGGTTTTGGTAATTACTAACAACATATAGCTCATTGAACTAATGCTATTTCTAGATTAATATTTCAGGAAAGTTCAATGATTGGCATGGCATGGATTAGGAATGTGGACCCCTCAAAATACTAAGGACAAAGGATTGGCTCAAACTCAAGACTCTACATTTCTCCATATTAGTGATCCAAGATCACATTGAGTCCATAGGAAAGCCAATACTATTAAAAGGGGATGATGTGTTGCATAATGGGTTGCTTGCTCAAAATGCTTAGTGATATGCTCCAAACCCTCAACCACTTTCTCACATCCACAAATGTCCCAAACCAAAAGTAAAACTCGACCCCACCAAAAAGATCTATCCGGCGCCACCGAGTTCATCTGACATAGCCACTACCAGAAACCCTAATCATTTCGGTCTCACCGAAAGGGATCTCGGTCTCACCGAGATGGGATTGCAAACTCTCTGTTTCCCTTCGTAACATTTCGGTCTCACCGAGATGAGCGATCGGTCCCACCGAGTTCGGAATGCAAACTCTCTGTTTCCTCTTCGTAATGTTTTGGTCTCACCGAAATGAGCGAATCGGTCCCACCGAGTTTGCCTGACCAACTCTCTGGTGTGCTTATTACCAAAATCGGTCCCACCGAGTTTGTGTAATCGGTCTCACCGAGATTACGTTATGCCCTAACCCTAATGAAATCGGTCCCACCGAGTTGATCATATCGGTCCCACCGAAATGCCCAACGGTCATATAATGAACTAAATCGGTCTGACCGAGTTCTCTGAATCGGTCCCACCGAGTTTGGTAAATTGTGTGTAACAGTTAGATTTTGTGTGGAGGCTATATATACTCCTCCACCCACTCTTCACTTGTGGAGAGAGCCATCAGAACATACCTACACTTCCATCATTCATGTTCTGAGAGAGAACCACCTACTCAAGTGTTGAGATCAAGATATTCCATTCCTACCATATGAATCTTCTTCTCTAGCCTTCCCCAAGTTGCTTTCCACTCAAATCCTTCTTCCAGCATATCCAAATCTATGGGGAGTTATTTGAGTGTTGGGGAGACTATCACTTGAAGCATTTGAGCAAGGAGTTCATCATCAACACACCGTCTATTACCTTTTGGAGAGTGGTGTCTCCTAGATTGGTTAGGTGTCACTTGGGATCCTCCGACAAGATTGTGGAGTTGAACCAAGGAGTTTGTAAGGGCAAGGAGATCACCTACTTCGTGAAGATCTACCCCTAGTGAGGCAAGTCCTTCGTGGGCGATGGCCACGGTGGGATAGACAAGGTTGCTTCTTCGTGGACCCTTCGTGGGTGGAGCCCTCCGTGGACTCGCGCACCGTTACCCTTCGTGGGTTGACGTCTCCATCAACTTGGATGTACGATAGCACCACCTATCGGAACCAAGACAAAAAACATCGTTGTCTTCACTTGCGTTTGCTCCCTCCAAACTCCTCCCTTTACCTTCATATGCAATTGTTTTACTTTCCGCTGCTACACTCTTAGAATTGCATGTGTAGGTTGATTGCTTGACTTGTGCTAAGTTGCTAAAATCTGCCAAGAACTAAAATTGGGAAAATGCTAGATTTTTATTTAGTCAAGTAGTCTAATCACCCCTCTCTAGACATACTTTTGATCCTGCATCGAGCTCTTGATCCAGTTGAGGAGGAGGGAGAGCTTTGTCAGCACGACAACGTGGTGACGGTGATGATGAAGTTACCGGCGCAGGGCTCCGCCTAAGCACTACAACGATATGACGGAGGTGTGTAACTGTGGAGGGGGCACCGCACACGTCTAAAAGAATTGTCAACTTGTGTCTTCTAGGGTGCCCCCTTGCCTCCATATATAAAGGAGCAAGGGGGACGCCGGCCGGCCCTCACAGGGCGCGCCCCAAGTGGGGAGCCTACTAGGACTCCTAGTCCTAGTAGGATGTGGGGACCCCGACTCATAAGTCGTGATCACCGAATGTACGTGTACAGTGATCCCAGAGATCAATGCTGACTGAACACACATAAGCTGAATAACAAGAGTCTTACATCCATTCATACCGTATTACACAAATAGGACCATTATGGTCAAGTCTTGAATATAACATTGCAGCGGAAATCTTCAGTAACAACTTGGACCCATGCCATCTGCCTTAACCCTACAGGCATTCTGACTGGGAAGCGTCCTAGCTCGCATGCTCGTCACCAAGAATTCTTCATCATATCCTGTTCTTTCACGCCTGGCCAATAAAATAACCAGTGGCAAGCCAATGAGTACTTTGAATGTACTCGCAAGCAACCCAAGTGTGATGACAAAATAATTATGCAAGGCTCTACTGCTAAATTGGCAGTTTTGCGGAAAGCTAGTTTTTCATATGCAAGTATGATCAACATATACCAAGTGCATGCATGCGTCTGCAACAAGTATCAGGAAGTTATAGACATCAACATTGTGAAAGAGTCATGAACAACTCTTGCTCACGCTCATCGTGACTTTCTCACAATCAGAACAACAGATTTACCAAACCGTGTTGTTTTCCAGAAACTTAAGGACATAGTCTAAGCAGCACCACCCAACTGTCCTTGACCGTGGACACGACTATTCGAATAGTTTGACACTCTGCAGAGGTTGCGCACTTTACCCACAAGATCCGGGAAGCTTTCGTGTCACCCACGATCCCGCAGTACCTCAAGCACTCAGGGGAAGCACCCGGTCATTACCTTTCCCTAGACGACACTAACATAGGGTCCACTCGTTGGTGCACAGCCCTCGTGTACAAATGATTAATCATGGGACTCGCCCTTTTTACAATGTCACACATACACAAAGGGACCAATGGTGTGTCCGGTGCCCTGTGAAAACAGTCATGGTCGCCTATCCAAGCACGACCCCGTCCCGGGAGTGACCTCAAGTCTCTCCCGTCACTAGTGATGTGGGCACCATGCTAGTATCAGCCTAAGTAATCAATAATGCCCCGTCCCATAAGGGGTAGAGTGGTTGCACAGGTTTGGTTGGAATGGTAATCACACATAAATCTAATCCATCTCTGTAAACAACACTTTCATCAAGCCTCGGTACACTACTTCTCCACCAAGTAGTGCCCTAGTTCCTCATCATCTCCCAGGGGCATTAGTGGCACCCACAGCGTTATTTGCAAGTATGTCAAACCACACTTGTTTCTCTCAATGCATAACCCTCACCCATTTTATGTAGCCAACTACTACAGCATACTCCCACCGGCATAACCCTCATAAGAAGGTAGGGTCATGCACAATGCAAGTATCAACGAGGAAGTACAGTGGCAAACCATCAAAGTGGTTCCACCTCATCATGATTCTGTTGCAACAACAATATGATGCTATATGACATGCATAAAAAGGGTTCCATAGACATGGTCAAAGGGCTGCTTGCCTTGTCCTTCCAAGTCTTCAAACCTTCTGGTCCATCTCCAAGTACTCCGTCTATTTCGTCAACTAACGATGGAAACAATCATAATAAGCAACACAACAAGGCAAAAATAAAAGTGCTCTAAAAATAGGAGTTGGACTTTTCTAGGATACCTCTGGTCATATGAAAAATGACCAAGGTGGTTTCATTGGAGTATGATCAATGGATGGTTTGGAACATTTCAATATGAGGTGGTCAGGGGATTTGTGGATTTGCAAGAAGGGTACAGAAGAATTATTTTTAAAAAATGGTCAGAGGCACCTATCTAACAAGGAATGATTTTAGAAGCAGCTAGGAGTTGGTTTCACTTGATTTGGAGTTCAAATGAATTTCCTAGGATTTTGCAAAGTTGGCAAATATGAAGAAATGGCTCATTATTTTGTGGGGTACAGAAAGTATTAGGAAAAATGTTCCAAAACTACGTTTTGATATTGCAATCATCTAGGAATTTGAACCATTGCATTTGGATCAACTTTGAGCTCTCTGTGATTTTTTTAAAGTTTATCACAGAAATAGAAAAAATGACATTTGATAAATATTTGTGAAGAAAAAGTCTCTGGAAAAATGTGCATGTTGCACCATGTGATAGAGCATGATTTTATGAACTACTAGAAATTTGAATCATCAAATTTGGAGTTCATTTGAATATTTGGGATATTTTACAATTTATCTAGAAAAAGAAAATGAGAAAAAGGCAAGGGCTATACCCTTATCCAACGCACCAGGCGTTAGATAGAAGTGGGCCGGCCCAGTTGAAAGGATCGATATGGTTGACTAGAGGGGGGGGGGTGAATAGGCAACTAACAATTTTTAGCTTTTCTTAACCAATTAAAATAGGCGATAAAATAAGTTTTCTAGATAAACTACTATGAAGACAACTAATGACAATAAGCCCAACAACTACACAAGCATGCTATAGAAATTAAACAAGTAAAGCATGCAAGAGTAAAGGTAAGAAATAACCACAAGTAGAACCGAAGGAGACGAGGATGTGTTTCCGAAGTTCCTTCCCTTTGAGGGGAAGTACGTCTCCGTTGGAGCGGTGTGGAGGCACAATGCTCCCCAAGAAGCCACTAGGGCCACCGTATTCTCCTCACGCCCTCACACGATGCAAGGTGCCGTGATTCCACTAGTGGTGCCCTTGAAGGCGGCAACCGAACCTTTACAAACAAGGTTGGGGCAATCTCCACAACTTGGAGGCTCCCAACAAACCACGAAGCTTCACCACAATGGAATATGGCTTCGAGGTGACCTCAACCGTCTAGGGTGCTCAAACACCCAAGAGTAACAAGATCCGCAAGGGATTAGTGGGGAGAATCAAATATCTCTTGGTGGAAGTGTAGATCGATGCCTCCTCAAGCACTCCCGAGCAAATCAACAAGTTTGATTGGCTAGGGAGAGAGATCGGGCGGAAATGGAGCTTTTGGAGCAACAATGGAGTAGTGGGGGAAGAGGTAAGTCTCCTTGGAGAAGAAGACCCCCTATATATAGTGGGGGAGCAAATCCAACCGTTATTTGAGGTTTCAGCCCGCAGAGAGCGGTAGTACCGCAACTCATGAGCGGTACTACCGCTGGCTGAGCGGTACTACCGCTTGGGAAGCGGTACTACCGCTAAGGCAAAAACTCGAGACCTAATACAGCCACGGATGAGATAAATTACATCCGTGGCTACATCCGCAGGGGAAAACGGAAGTAGCAAAATGCGACACGGTACTACCGCATCAGCTAAGCGGTACTACCGCTTAGGCTAAGCGGTACTACCGCACGGTATGCGGAAGTAAAAAATTACTTCCGCATCCACTTCTCATACTTAGACTTCAGCGCCTGGCCCAGATACACGGTACTACCGCATGGGGACGCGGTACTACCGCGGGAGCGGTACTACCGTGTCGGCAAGCGGTACTACCGTGTACCTGTGCGGTACTACCGCTTGGCAGAGCGGTACTACCGCATGCTTGGCAGAAGATCAGTACAGAAGCCACAGAATTGCCTCAACGAAAGAAAAACCGGTTGGACCTCCAGAGAAGCAAGGAAAGGAAGTGTGGGAGAAAGATGTGTATGTGTTGATTCTACCCAAACCTTTCCGACGCGGACCCCCTCTTAATAGTACGGCTTTCCTATTACTCAATGCCACCTACAGGGAGCAAAAAGAAAACACCGTCCTTCATGGAATCCGAGGGGCAATCAATCGTCTTGTGCCATAAGGGAGATATACCTGTATGAGCTCACAGCACATGATTAGTCCGCAAGAGTATTGTCATCAATCACCAAAACCATTAGGGAGAAAAGTGCCCTTACAATCTCCCCCTTTTTGGTGTATTGATGACAACACGAGATTTGCACAGAGAAGAAATAATAGAGACAGCAATATAAACCCTAGAGTATAGGTGAGCTCCCCCTGTATGTATGCCTACATATGATTGTGCTTTGGACTGCACTGCACACATACTAGGTATGGCGTTCCCCTATAATCTACACATGCGATACTCTATAAAACATTTAACTGCATAGGATAAGCATAAGGACATGATAATAAGTTTAACGATACGAGGGCATATGTCTTACACCATACGATTGTCTCACACAAACACGCACAATAAAACCAAGTTCAACGAAAAGAAACACACACACAAGACGACACAAGACGGCAAATGCAAATCACTCTCCCCCTTTGTCATCGAGACACCACAAAGGGAAAGAGAGGAAACGAAGATGGGTGGCAGCCCGGGAGAAGCTCAGTCGTCATACTCGTCATCAAATCCCTGCTGCTCCTCGTCCTGATAGTCCTCATCAGATCCCTGCTGCTCTGGCTGATACTCATCATCAGAATCTGTCCACTGGTAACCCTGGCGAGCCATCCAGGTAGCCTCTGGAGTGATGTTGTCCTCTGATCCATTTGAGACCTCTTCACCATACAAGGACAGAATCTTCTTGTCCCTCTGACGTGTCTTCTTGTCAGTCACATGGGCACGGTATTGCCCCTGAACCTGCATGCAGAAGAGAGCCTTCATCTTCTGCTGGAGCTTCTTGGCCCATGACGGCTTCTCTACGGTAGAGGAAGAAGAGGGGGCAAATCTGCCTGAGCGGACATCGGCAGGCTCCTCCATAGGCTCATCCTCAGTGCCCATCTGGGCAGCAGCAGCCTGAGCGCGAGTAGTGGTGTTGGCCCAGCGAGTCTTGACGCGAAGCTTGATAGGATCATGGCGGTAGCAGTCGGCCACCAACTCCTCCTCTGGATACAATTTCGCCCAAGTCTTGGAGATGAGCAGATATAAGAAAGGACCATAGATAGGTACCTTGCGAGTGTAGATAGCAAACCGAAGCTCATTCCACATGATGTGAGAGATATCCAGAGGAGCAGCCTGAGCGGAGCGAGCCTCTTGACACATCAGAAGCATATCCACCAGATAGGCGTGAACCTTGTCCTTGTCGCCAACACGAGGAAACAGCGTGTTGCGAAAAATCCGATACATAATGTCCAGGAAGGGATTCAGCACATAGGTTGTTTTGCCACTAGCAAGGGTCTTTGCTTCATAGAAAGGAAGAAGTTTGTCCTTGTTGGCTGCTTCAGGGTTGGCGTGAGGCCGAAAACCAATAGGGGTGTGGAGACCCTCATCAGGAAGCTGAAGAAGATCCATGAACTCCTTCCAAGTGGCGGTCATCTTGTGACCATGAGTCATCCAAGTCATGGGACGATCTTCCTTGGCCTGAAAGTTGACAGAGGCATAGAACTGTGCAATGAGCTCAGGATCAAAATCGTTCTGAAACGTCATGATATGTTCCAGACCCAGCTGCTCGATCAAGTCAAGGGCTTCAGCAAAATACGCCCTGTTGGTATCCTTCCTCATGTGCTCCACATCGATCCAGTGAGCATCCACATACAGATTTGCCTTGGTCTTGAGCACCTCATGATAGATGCGATACTGTTGCTTGGTCCAGAAGACATCATCACCAGGGAAGTGCTCACGAGGTTCCCCATATGGGTTGATCTTCCGTCTAGCCATGAACTCACCAGCAGGCATTTCCTCCATAGACATGGATGATTCCTTGCGCTTGTTGGCTGAGGTCTTGTACCGGCGCTGAGGATTGGGGTTGGAGCCCTCTGGCACATCGCTCGGGGTACGCATGCGCTTGGAACCGGTGTCACGAACGGGGTTGGTACGACGACCCGCAAAGCCGGAGCCACCACCTAAAAACACAAACACAAAACCACAGCAAAACAAACGCGAGAAGAATCAATGCCAGAGCCTCGAAAGACACAAGAAACCAAGGGAAATAGAACAGAGAGCATGCCACGAAGCTAGTGTGAGCCAAGCGGTAGTACTGCTGACCCAACGGAAGTAAAAAAATAGTACCGGAGGGCAAGCGGTAGTACCGCTTGGCACATGCGGTAGTACCGCATGCCTTACGGTAGTAGGATTTTACTTCCGCCCATGGGGGCGGAACTAAAATATTAGTGCTGCATGCGGAGCGGTAGTACCGCGTAAGGACGCGGTAGTACCGCTCGGCATGCAGTACTAAAATTTTACTTCCGCCCGAGGGGGCGGAACTAAAATATTAGTGCTGCATGTGGAGCGGTAGTACCGCACACGGGCGCGGTAGTACCGCTCGGCATGCAGTACTAAAATTTTACTTCCACTCGAGCGGTAGTACCGCTAGGCACAGCGGTAGTACCGCTTTGGTCAGATCGGATCTGGTTTACACCGTGCGGTAGTACCGCGGTTCTCAGCGGTAGTACCGCACGGAACAGATCTGGGAAGATAAACAATTAGAAACTACCAACACGATCTTCATACGGTACTACGGCTGATCAGTAACTCCGTGGCAACAACTCTAAGCCTAAATCCGGATCACAAACACTCTCCCACAACCTAAGCAACCATGGATAATATCACGAAGAACACAAGAAAGCACTAAGCATCTCCCCTAACCCTAAAAACTTAGGCAAGGCAAAAAGAAGAAGGAAAACGGGGAAAAACCTGCATCCATGGCAAGAGGACGTGGTGGGGAACGATCCCACCGGTCGGAAAGAGAAACGAGTGGGCGAGGGAGGAGATCCGGCGAGGTCCTCCGGCGGCGTTCTTGAGAGAGAGAGACAGGGACGACGTGGGGGTTAGGAGTGAATGGGTATGGGGAAGATGGAACTCCCCCTGCCTGCTTATAACCCCCACGCGTTTTGATACGTGCGGTAGTACCGCGGTCATCGCGGTAGTACCGCTTGCGCGGTAGTACCGCTCGCCAAGCGGTAGTACCGCTCTACCAGCGGCAGAAAAAAATTACTGCCGTGCTGGTCTAGCGGTAGTACCGTAACCCCATATGCGGTAGTACCGTAAGCTTGCACGGTAGTACCGCTCCTCCAAGAACAAACACGGCTGACAAGAGGTTTTAAGCAAAGAAACAGAGAAAAACAAATGCACGCACACGCAAAGTGAAACAACACACCTCCTCAGAGGAGGGCGGTGGCCGAGGCCACCTATGTTTGAGTATATAGATATGGCACCGCGAAGAATTATCCTTGGGCCCATGATCCACAACTCGACTTGAAACATTTAAGCCAACAATGTATGGCAAATGATAAAGACTTGGTTAGTTTATGCATAATGGGGGGAGGAACAGTTCATTGAGAGAACAATACTCCCCCTATGTCCATGCCTACATCTAGACAAGATAGCTATTTTGAGTGTGAGGGGTGTGTGTGCACAGACTCAAACCACATTGCTCAAATCTATGATATTTAGCTCATGCCTTAACTCGCGAAATCTAGCTTCATCCAGTGGCTTCGTGAAGATATCTGCAAGGTTATCATGAGTGTTGACGTAGTGAAGCTCGATCTCTCCTTGCCTTATGTGATCCCGGATGAAATGATACCGAATCTCAATATGCTTCGTCTTGAAGTGAAGCACCGGGTTGAGAGAAATCTTGATGGCACTCTCATTGTCACACCAAAGAGGCACTTTGTCACAAATGACACCGTAATCCTTCAAAGTTTGCCTCATCCATAAGAGTTGAGCACAGCAGCTGCCAGCGGCCACATATTCTGCTTCAGTGGAAGAGAGAGATACACAACTTTGCTTTTTGGAAGACCAACTAACAAGAGAGCAACCAAGAAATTGGCACCCTCCCGAGGTGGACTTCCTATCCACTTTGTCTCCCGCCCAGTCAGAATCAGAAAAACCAACAAGATTGAAGTTCGCTCCTCGTGGGTACCATAAGCCAAAGTTTGGGGTATGAGCCAAATATCGAAAGATTCGCTTGACAGCCACAAAGTGACTTTCCTTAGGTGAGGCTTGAAACCGTGCACAAATTCCCACACTCAACATAATATCCGGTCTAGATGCACAAAGGTAAAGCAAGGATCCAATCATAGAGCGATATACCTTTTGATCCACCGCTTTACCATTGGGATCAATGTCAAGTTGGCATTTGGTTGGCATCGGAGTAGTAGCCGGCTTGACATCACTAAGGTTGAACCTCTTGAGCATGTCTTGAGTATACTTGGATTGTTTGATGAAGATGCCTTCTCTTCGTTGTTTGATCTCAAATCCAAGGAAGTACTTCAACTCTCCCATCATGGACATCTCAAAGTGAGTGGTCATGAGTGCGGCGAACTCATCATTGAAAGCTTTGTTAGGAGAACCAAAGATAATATCATCAACATATAGTTGGCATACAAACAACTCCCCTTTGACCTTCTTAGTAAAAAGAGTGGGGTCGATTTTCCCAATTTCAAACCCACGATCTTGTAACAACTCGGTAAGGTGCTCATACCACGCTCGTGGGGCTAGTTTAAGGCCATAGAGTGCCTTATCAAGTTGATACACATGATTGGGGAACTTAGGATCCTCGAACCCCGGGGGTTGTCGAACATATACCAACTCGTTAATGGGACCATTAAGAAATGCACTTTTCACATCCATTTGTTGCAATTTAAAGTTATGATGGGAAGCATAGGCAAGCAACAAACGAATAGATTCAAGACGAGCAACAGGGGCAAAGGTTTCACCGTAGTCGATACCCTCGACTTGGGAGTAGCCTTGAGCCACCAGACGTGCCTTGTTGCGGATGACAATGCCATGGGCATCTTGCTTGTTCTTAAAGATCCACTTGGTTCCAATGACATTATGGTTCTCCGTTGGTCTTGGCACCAGACGCCACACTCTGTTACGCTCGAAGTTATTGAGTTCTTCATGCATGGCATTGAGCCAGTCGGGGTCTTCGAGAGCCTCATAAACCTTCTTAGGTTCAACAAAGGAGACAAAAGCTTGATGAGCACAATAGTTTGCTAATTGTCTACGAGTGCTTACCCCCCTTTTGATGCTTCCTAGGATATTCTCCATGTGATGTTCTCTGGAAGCAAGCCTGGAGGCAACTTTTGCAGCACGACGCTCCAATTGCTCTTCAAGAGATAACTGAGGAGCACTGAGTTGGTCATCTTGAGCGACGTCAGGAGCTAGATCTTGATCTTGAGCTTCCTCTTGACCTTGATCTTGCTCGGAGGAGAGAACATGGCCTTGTGCATCATTTGGTGGATCCCCACCATCTTGTGATTGATCTCGCACTTGGCCTTGTTCGTCTGGTTGAGGGCCTTCATTTTGTTCTTCGGAAGCGTGTGGGTCTTGGGTTGGTGATGGTTCCACTTGAGTGAAACATTGTCCTTCTCCTTCGGCCACAAGGGGTTCCTCAACGGGTAGGATGTATCCAATACCCATTCTTCTTATGGCTTGAGGAGGAATTTCATCACCTGTATCACAAGTACCACTTTGCTCCACTTGGGAGCCGTTATTTTCATCAAACTCTACGTTACTCGTCTCCTCAATGAGTCCGGTGGACTTATTGAGGACACGGTAAGCATGAGAGTTTGTAGCATAACCAACAAATATGCCCTCATGAGCTCTAGATTCAAATTTAGACAACCGAACACCTTTCTTAAGAATGAAACACTTACACCCGAACACCCGGAAGTACTTGAGATTGGGCTTGTTACCGGTAAGAATCTCATACGGAGTTTTGTTCAAGCCTTTGCGAAGATAGAGACGATTTGATGCATGGCAAGCGGTGTTGATGGCTTCGGCCCAAAAGTTGTATGGAGAGTTGAATTCAGCCATCATGGTTCTTGCAGCATCTATTAGAGTTCGGTTCTTTCTCTCCGCAACACCATTTTGCTGAGGGGTATATGGGGCGGCATATTGATGTTTGATCCCCTCATCACCAAGAAACTCATCCAAGGTGTAGTTCTTGAACTCGGTGCCATTGTCACTTCTAATCATCAAAATCTTTGCTTCATGTTGTCGTTGAGCTTCATTTGCAAAGTTGATGACGGTTTGTTGGGTCTCACTCTTCTTCTTGAAGAAGTATACCCAGGTATATCTTGAGTAATCATCCACAATCACCAAGCAATATTTTCTACCCCCAAGACTATCAAAAGTGGGAGGCCCAAAGAGATCCATGTGGAGGAGCTCTAGAGGTCTCTTTGAATAGATGATAGTCGTGGGAGGGTGAGCCTTCTCATGTAATTTTCCTTCAATGCATGCCCTGCAAGCACGATCTTTGGCAAAGCTAACATTTGTTAGTCCTCGGAAATGGTCCCCCTTGAGAAGACTTTGCAAAGATCTCATATTGACGTGGGCCAAACGGCGATGCCAAAGCCATCCCACATCAACTTTAGCCATTAGGCATGTCGCAACCTTAGTGTGTTGCTTCGAGAAGTTAACCACATAAAGGCCGTTCTCGACATGCCCAACGTAGGCTACTTTAAGAGTCTTGCTCCACAAGAGGGCCAAAGAATCAATATCAAAGAATGTAGCAAAGCCCATGAGTGCAAGCTGGCGGACAGAAAGTAAATTGTATGCAAGGGACTCAACAAGCATGACTTTCTCGATCGTGAGATCATGAGAGACAACCACCTTGCCAAGTCCCAATACCTTAGAAGATGAAGCATCACCCCATTCGACGTTGGTGGCCATAGATGAACCGAGATGCACGTCCACCACCAAGTCTTTGCTTCCGGTCATATGATTTGTGGCTCCGCTATCGAGCAACCATGATCCCCCATCGGAAGCAAACCCCTACAATAGATCAATGCTTGGATTTAGGTACCCATTTGGTAATGGGTCCTTTGAGGTTAGTGACAAGGGTCTTAGGAACCCAAATGGACCATTCAATGTACTCATAAGAAGAACCAACAAATTTAGCAAACACATGGCCATCACTAGCACGGCATAAAACATATGACGGATTAAAATCGCCGGCCATGTTTGAGGGTGTGGTGGAGTTTTTCTTGACCCCACCACTTTTCTTCTTGGTAGAGGTGCCCTCTCCTTCTTTCACAAAGGATTGTCGGAGAGGGGGTGGTTGCTTTGTCTTGTCATTCTTCTTCTTCTTGGGCTTAGGAGCAAACCCAATTCCTTCCTTTGCCACAACTTCCTTTTGATTGCTCAAAAGGGCGTTGAGGTTCTTCTCACCTTGTATGCAAGTCACAAGGCCTTTCTCAAGTTGCTTCTTCAACTCGGCATTCTCTTCAACAAGATGCACATGCTCACAACATGGGTTAGTAGCATTTGCATTATCAATTAGAACCATGCGAGGAAAGATAGCCTTTTCCTTGGTTAGCGAAACTTGGAGTTGATCATGAGACTCCTTGAGAGTAGCATGCATTCCTTTCAAGGCCTTGTGAGCCTTGTCAAGTATGTCAAACTCCTCTTTGAGTTTAGCATGATCAGCCGCAAGTTTTGCCTTCTCGGAGTTAAGGACACGAGAGATAACTAGAGCATGATCAAGATCTTTCTTTAATTTAGCATGATCAACGTTGTGTGACTCCTCAAGAGCCAAACGAAGACCACGCTCCTCCTCTAGAGCGTTAGAGAGATCCGATATCTCATCGGCATAGTCTCGACTATGCCCTTCCATTTTAGTGATGGTTTCCTCGTGAGCCTCAATAATGTCATTTGCCTCACCGAGTTGTTCCAAGAGAGCAACCACATGCTTCTTGGATTTGCCCTTGAGATTCTTTATGAACACATCAAATTCATTTTCTCCCTCCTTACTACCCTCACCCTCATTAATACAATTAGTTAATGAGGGGTTAGAAGAGATAGTAGAGTTGATGATCGGAGTTACCTTGTTGGTGGCCTTGGCCATAAGACACTTGGCGGTGATGTTTTCGTTTGGTGAGTTGAATAGAGATGAGTGCGGAGTGGTAGCAATTGCAATTGTGGCCATAGTGGTCACCTCATCCTCTTCATCATTGTCATCATCCTCCACATATTCTTCTTGAGCCACCAACACTTTCGGAGGAGTCTTTTTGATGAAGTTGTTCTTGTTGGGATAGGACTTTGACTTGTCCTTCCGAATAAGCTTGCCTCCAAAGTCTTCTCTCTTCTCATATGGGCAATCCGCAACGAAGTGGCTTACATTTCCACAGTTGAAGCATGTCCTTACTCGTTGCTTCCCTTTGTTCCCACTGGAGTTGTTCCTGTTGAAGTTGGACCTTGAATTCTTCTTGCCCCAGAATTGCCTAGAAGCAAGAGCCATGTGCTCGTGATAGGCATATTTGGTGTCCTCGGGGCAGCACTCATCATCATCTTCAACTTCCTCCTCTTCCACACAAGCCTTGGCCTTCAGGGCAAGATTAGGCTTCTTGGATCGTTGAGCTCTTAGGACCGCATTGTCGGCGGTAACGTCAAGGATCCTCATGGCAACAAATTCATCCAACACTTCGTTTGAGGATAAAGTGTGGAAGTCCGGTCTCTGACGAATCACCGAGGACATGGCCTTGTGATAGGGCATCATGGCCTTGAGGAACTTGCGCTTGATCCAATTGTCATCCGTGTCCTTACTGCCATGGTCTCGAAGAGACACTGCAAGAATAGTTAATCTTCGATAAAGTTCACGAGGATCTTCATCCTCGATCATTGCAAACTCATCAGCTTCATCTTGCACTACTTCATAGTTGGAGCGTTGAATGCTTGTGCTTCCCTTGTACATTGTGCCAACATGTTCCCATGCTTCCTTGGCCACAGTGAATGGACGAAGATGAGCAATGTCTTCAGGAGGGATTGAGTCTTGAAGAATGCAAAGTGCGGACTCGTTGAACTGATGATCGGCAGTTTCTCTTGGAGTCATGTTATCAGGATCATACGGATAAAAACCTTGCTCAATGATTCTCCAGAGGTTAGTGGAACAATGATTAATATGACGTTTGAAACGAAACACCCAAGTAGCAAAATCAGTATTTTTAACAAACTTCGGTGGGGGCCCGACGGAATTTAAATGCGGTGTGGGGACGGGTCCTCCATAGTGAGTAGGCGGAGGAGATTGGGCAAATTTCCCACTACCATGCTTAGTGACCGGGGCTTGCTCACTACTAGGTTCTCCCTTGTCGGGATTAGCCTCTGACACGTTGGTAGCGGGACGACCCACTTCCAACGGTGAGGTGGATAATTTAAGCCCCTCAAACATTTCTTTAAACATGCCCTTGACCTCGCTCGCTAGTGATTCTTTCAATGTGGTCAAGGCCACATTGAACTCCTCACGAGTGACGGAGGCTCCCCCATCTACCGTAGGCAAGGACGGATTTCCATCGGAATGGTCCTCCGTCTCGACTACGTTGTCAACCATACTCTTTGGACGGTAAAGTCCTTAAAAAAGAGACGAGGCTCTGATACCAATTGAAAGGATCGATATGGTTGACTAGAGGGGGGGGGGTGAATAGGCAACTAACAATTTTTAGCTTTTCTTAACCAATTAAAATAGGCGATAAAATAAGTTGTCTAGATAAACTACTATGAAGACAACTAATGACAATAAGCCCAACAACTACACAAGCATGCTATAGAAATTAAACAAGTAAAGCATGCAAGAGTAAAGGTAAGAAATAACCACAAGTAGAACCGAAGGAGACGAGGATGTGTTTCCGAAGTTCCTTCCCTTTGAGGGGAAGTACGTCTCCGTTGGAGCGGTGTGGAGGCACAATGCTCCCCAAGAAGCCACTAGGGCCACCGTATTCTCCTCACGCCCTCACACGATGCAAGGTGCCGTGATTCCACTAGTGGTGCCCTTGAAGGCGGCAACCGAACCTTTACAAACAAGGTTGGGGCAATCTCCACAACTTGGAGGCTCCCAACAAACCACGAAGCTTCACCACAATGGAATATGGCTTCGAGGTGACCTCAACCGTCTAGGGTGCTCAAACACCCAAGAGTAACAAGATCCGCAAGGGATTAGTGGGGAGAATCAAATATCTCTTGGTGGAAGTGTAGATCGATGCCTCCTCAAGCACTCCCAAGCAAATCAACAAGTTTGATTGGCTAGGGAGAGAGATCGGGCGGAAATGGAGCTTTTGGAGCAACAATGGAGTAGTGGGGGAAGAGGTAAGTCTCCTTGGAGAAGAAGACCCCCTATATATAGTGGGGGAGCAAATCCAACCGTTATTTGAGGTTTCAGCCCGCAGAGAGCGGTAGTACCGCAACTCATGAGCGGTACTACCGCTGGCTGAGCGGTACTACCGCTTGGGAAGCGGTACTACCGCTAAGGCAAAAACTCGAGACCTGATACAGCCACGGATGAGATAAATTACATCCGTGGCTACATCCGCAGGGGAAAACGGAAGTAGCAAAATGCGACACGGTACTACCGCATCAGCTAAGCGGTACTACCGCTTAGGCTAAGCGGTACTACCACACGGTATGCGGAAGTAAAAAATTACTTCCGCATCCACTTCTCATACTTAGACTTCAGCGCCTGGCCCAGATACACGGTACTACCGCATGGGGACGCGGTACTACCGCGGGAGCGGTACTACCGTGTCGGCAAGCGGTACTACCATGTACCTGTGCGGTACTACCGCTTGGCAGAGCGGTACTACCGCATGCTTGGCAGAAGATCAGTACAGAAGCCACAGAATTGCCTCAACGAAAGAAAAACCGGTTGGACATCCAGAGAAGCAAGGAAAGGAAGTGTGGGAGAAAGATGTGTACGTGTTGATTCTACCCAAACCTTTCCGACGCGGACCCCCTCTTAATAGTACGGCTTTCCTATTACTCAATGCCACCTACAGGGAGCAAAAAGAAAACACCGTCCTTCATGGAATCCGAGGGGCAATCAATCGTCTTGTGCCATAAGGGAGATATACCTGTATGAGCTCACAGCACACGATTAGTCCGCAAGAGTATTGTCATCAATCACCAAAACCATTAGGGAGAAAAGTGCCCTTACACCAGTGGTTCAGCCGCGCGCAAAGAGAGCCAGGCGACGTCGAACGCGCCCATCGGGAATACGTCTTCGCGCAGGGGAGGCAGATCTCGCCGAATCCGTTTCCACTTAAACGGGTGGGGCCTATTTGCTGGGTCGCCGACAGGCGGGGCCCGCATGGCAGGTTCTTCCCCTTCCTCCCGCTCGAGCAGGGGAGAGGCAGAGGAGGCGAGGCCGAGCACTCGCCGGCGCTCGTCCCTGCGACTTGGTCTGCCTCGGGCGAGCCACTGGCCACCAGAGCGATCAGGGCGACGAGGCGCATCCTCCTGGGGGCTTGGCTTCCTCCATGGAGCACGGTGGCGAGCGGGGCTTCGGATGCGGCGACGACCGACGATGGCGAGGATGGATACGGCGCCACAGCCACAGGGAGGATATGACGAAGCACGGGGAGGCTCAAGGGAGAGCGTGAGGGGCTCTGGTGATGGTTAGATGGAGAGGGAGAGGCCGGGGCACCTGAATTTGAGCAGGGGCCTGAGGAGGCAATGGCGGCAGATGAGGAGGAAGAAGGAACGAGAGGGGGAGTGGATTGGCCCTGGGGGTCTATGGGGAGGTGCAGGTGGTGGCGCACGTTAACAGAGAGGCCAGGGACTGCCCTATGTAGCGGGGCAGCGGTGCTCCGCAGAGGATGTCCACGTCCACGGCCTGGGCGAAGCAAGAGGCTAAAACATCGCTCTGGCTCGTGTCTACGACCCTCCTAGGCGAGGTTTAGGACTCCGGGAAAGGGAAATGAGCGCAGGGCAAGGTCAGAGGCATGCCAACAGCGTGGCCAGGGAGTGTTGAACGTGGGCGGCGCTCGACATGCGTGGCAGAGGTCGCCAGAGAGAGAAGGAGGAGGGGGCCGACCGCCTTGCGTGTCCCGGACGCCGAGGCGGCCTCGGGGGACACGATCCCAACGCCCTAGGCTGTTGGGTGCCTCGGGCAGGATGCGGCTCAGTGCGGGAGCACACTGTAGCGCGCTCCAGAGCGCCCGTATGGCCGGCATGGCCGTGTACTCACCGCTCTGGACGCGTCCACTTTGCTCATTGGTGTCTAGGGGGTCAGGGGAGGAGTAAAGAAGTGGGCTGTGGCCTTGGATGCCATGGAGGGCCACTGGAGTGATGAGGGAGGTGAGAAAAGAGGAGAATGTTGCTGTCCAGAAGGGTAAATTGGGTTTTACCCCCCCCCCTCAATCATTGATCTGAGGAGGGGAAGGAGTTCCTAGAGGTAGAGGGTGACTAGGAGCAGTTGTGGTAAAAACTTGAGGCAAGAGGGAGTGGTGGAAGTGGATCAAAATGTGATTTTTGCAAAGTGCCAGAAGGTGTTTGATGATGTTTTGGGCAAGCAAATGGAGTCAAAATGACAAGAGACTTAATAGGATGAAATGGCACATACATTTAGGCCCTTCCACCAAATTTGAGCTCATTTGGGCAAAGTTGCCAATGCAACTTTTGTAAACCCTAGAAATCAACAGAAATGGATTTTCCAAGATTAAGTTAAGCAAATCATCCCTCCTTGATGCACCACTTGGTGTAGTGTCATCATTTGGGGTTGTGAGCAGGTCCACAAAATTTGATGCCCCAAGTAAAAAGTTGGCAATGTAGAGTTGTTGAAATTTGGATATGGTCAGAAAGGGTTTTGGGGCACTTAGACCAAGTTATCCTCCTCCAAAACTTGTGCCATTTAGTCTAGATGCATAATTACATCATTTGAGAATGTGCACCAAGTTTGAGAGCATTTGGACAAGTTTGGCAATGTAAAGTTGCTCAAACTTCAAAATGGACAGAAATGGTTTTGATGATGATTTCTTGATCTTCAAGGCATGAGGCTTTGTAAGATCATCAAATATGTCATATTTGACATGATAGAATTTCCCTGGAATTTTTAGAGGATATTTCCTTTGTAAATATTTCAAAAGCTTGAAATATCCAGAAAGGGTTTTTGAAGGATTTGTCCAATATTTTGAACATGACCATGTGTTGAAACTCTTATATATGGACAATATATGTCCTAGGAGTCTCTCTGAATTTTGGTAAATATTTTTGAAATAGTTAAATAATTTTAACCTATTAAAGACCATTTCTGGCCTAAAGAAAAAGCTTTTAAATAAAATATAAAAATAACTTTTAAAATTACAATTTTGTGGTTTATGGGAGTCCTATACCTAATAGGATTCAAATATGCTGTTTGAAAGATTTTTCACACCCCAAATAAGGTACTTGCAGTGCAAACCTCAATTCAGGGGTTTTTGGAAAACTAATTTTAGAAAATACTATTTGGCCAAAATATTTTTGTAAGAAAATACTATACTGTTCTATACACATGGCATGATCATTGGGAAAAGGTTTTGGATCAAGGAGATGAAGTATAAGAGTTGGATGATTTATTTGATTTTTAGAGCACTTGCAACCAGCAAACAGAAAAAATCAATCAAGCAAAGTCAAAAACACTCAAAAGTTTTTGTCAAACCACATTTTTAGCATGATTATTAGCTTATCTGTTGTGGCATGAAAATCAGGGTGTGACAGACCTACCCCCCTTACAAGAATCTCGTCCCCGAGATTCCCAGACTAGGCGTGGAAAGGAATACAGAGACTTGGAGATGGGGTAGTCTTCACTTCTTCTTGTTGGTTCTGCTTCCGAGTGGTGCTCCATGGAACCTTGAAGTGCTTGGTGGCGTGTCTTCTCGCATGTTGCCCTCTTTGATGCAGGTTGCTGAGGGGTCTCTTGCATAGGTTAGGTTGAGCTAGACGTTAACGGCTCGGTGATCGACGTCCTTGTAGGGACCGGGCTAGTTAGGAAGTTAAGAATATTTCCAGAGTTGTGACTCGTGGAAAATTTGGTGCATGGTGGGTAACTCAGGTGGTAAATCTAGTCGGTAGCCTTCTAGTATTCTTCTTGCAGTGATCTTGAAGAAGGTCGATAAACCTTGGTGTGAGCGTCCCTTCGACATGGAAATTCTTGGTTTCTTTGCGAAGAGTGGTTTGCAGATACGCCTGGTCTTTGATGCGGAAGTTTACTTCTTGATGACGGTGGTTGGTGTAGTTCTTCCTTCTTGACATGTCAGTCTTCAAATGTCTTCTATCCAGCTGACCGTCTCTTCTTTTGTCTCCGGGCAGACAAGTAGGTCATCAAATAATGATGTTACCCAACTTGTCCAAATACTCCATGAAGTCTATGGGGTACGCAAGGTAGGCTGGGGTATTGGTGGTGGTCTTCGTTGAGTATTGGCAAAGGTCTTCTTGACTTAGAGCCAAGGCCCGTGGTCAGGATCTGACCATGTCGTGGCTTGGTGGGGCTTAAGGGTTTCAAATATTCTAGTGAGTGAACGTTCATTATCTTATCCTTAAGCACGGTTCCTGAGATGCCAATAGTTCTTCCTAGTCCTACAACCCTTATACCACCGAAAGCATCATCTCGCATAGGTCGACTCCAATCACCACTCATGCCATACATATCCTCATGATTCCCAAAAGGAGGTCTAACAAAATTATACATGTCTACGATCCGTGAAAATCATATGTATGGCTACCCCTAAGAATCCATGGGTAAGGCATACATGCTGCTAAGCATGAATTAAACATGACAATCCAAGTGCTTAGCCTATTCTCCCAAGGTCCAAGATAGTGCATCTCTATCCTGAGGAAACACGTCATATGCCACTCCAATATTTTGTTTCCTTCATATGGATCAACTCCAACAGCCCGGTAACTTCCATCAATCACCACATAATCCAACAATTCTACAAATCCGATGTTTACGGTGTTCCACAAGATCTCAAGTCCCTATAATACCCAAATACTTGGAAGGACTATGCATTACGATAGTAAGTCCATCAGATTCCCAGCATCCGGGTCAAGTAAACTCCAAGGTTATGCTTATATAGATCCCTAAATCAACTCCGACAATTAATCCAATCTCCTAGTTTACCATTCACCGAGAAATACGGTATCAAGATCAATGATCTAAATCCAATTTACTCCGAACCATACAGACATACTTAGCGTCTATACCCAGCCAGAATCACCTACTTAAATCCAAATTTCATGTCCAACGAGAATTCCTACATGCTTTCCCAAAGTCATTATCGTAATGTCAACTATCTCCCATCAATATCATCTGATCAAGTCAAATCCTTATACTTCCAAGAATTTCAATTTGCGATCACAATTGCCCTGCAAATCCAAGTTACTCCAGGGTGATGAAAGCTACGCTACTCTATTAATCATGATCCCACCAACATGAAAACCTCACAATCCATCGAGGTCTCGGATAATTCCTCGAAGCCACTGATATAAAGTCACCAAGTCATCTGTCCTATATCCTCAAATTGGTCTATCTATGGCATCGTCAGTTCTTGTGCTATATTAGGATGACAATGTGCTCGTTCACTGTGTCCACTAGTTCCATAAAGAATCCAGTGTTGTGCAAGGTTATAGAGGCTTAACTGGTTCTCTTGTAATTCTACGGGTTAAGCACATGGTTAAGGATTCGTGCTGGAGTATCTCATGAAGTCTCAAAGGGTCTAGGAATGGGTTTTTAGTCTGGAGGGGTAAACATAACTTCACGGGGTTGCACTTGGTCATGGAGGTTGTAGCAGAAGTCTTCATTGTTAGTTGGTTGCCGAGTTGGAATCCTTGGTACTTCTTGTCTTGCTGGTCTTCTGTTGAGGAGATAGAAGAGAGGGAAAAAGTAGCATAGAGGAGGGGAACGCCTAAAGGGGGTTCTATAGTGCAAGTGCAAACAAACAGGACCAAAAAGCCGAAACAAAAGAAACAAGGTAAGGAAGGTGATATAGCCATGTACTTGTTGCCGAGGGCAAAAGTGCGACTTATATCAAAACACAAACAATAAAAGCAAGCAACACACAATCATGGTTCTATTCGAACCATCATACAGACTCGACTGCGCATAGGGGGTACACGACTCATCCTACCCTAGGGGTTCTCGGACTCAGCAGTCGGGACTTGTGCCTCGTGCAGTCTTCTGAGTTTTCCTCAGGTGTTGGTATGTCCCTTGTAGTTGTTTGAATGACCCGGGTTGAGCTTGAAGAATCTTCAACAACTTCTCGCCTGATGAGGTGATGTGGTGAAGGTGTCTCCTTGTAGCTGGCGTTGACTTGGTCTTCTCTTGTCTCTTTATTCATTGCGATCCCTTGTGCCTTCTGGGGTGTCGAGGGTACCAGGTAGGCAATCCTTTATGCAACGATATTAACAAGGCATAGTAGAGGTTCAACATGTCGGTTACGTTGATGACAACATCGACACCAAGAGCGGGGGACGAAGAGAACCATTTTCCTGCTCACTATAGCGAGGCAGACCAAATGGTGAGGTTCTCATCCACCGGTGGTTGCCGTCACAACAACGATAGCGACAAGGTTACTCTATTAACGATGTGGCCTTGCATAACCTATACCCTGGTCATCGTAGGCCAAGGTTGCATCATCTTGGGGCACTATCGAGGGTGTCACCATCTTCTAGGTCTTCCTGTCCTCATTCATCGGGGATGTATCTTCTGTTGGCATCATCTTGCCGTGGTGTCGCCAATCTTATGTTCAGAAGAGGTGGGTGAGTGTTTGGCAAGGTGTACTCCTTCTAGATTATCCACGAGGATTACAGAAAATCCAGTGGTCAGGGGCACAAGGGTTCTAACGACCAAAAGTTTTGAAGGGGAAGAGATCAATAAGGAAAGTATAGCCTAGTTTTTGAAAAACTGAGAAGGGAAGAGAAGTATAGATAGTTTTGAAAACTAGCAATAGTTTTGAAAATAGTTTCACCCTAACTAACGACCATGCTAACTAAGGCTTCCTACAGTCAGGATGGCTGTGATACCAGCTCTGTGGGGACCCCAACTCATAAGTCGTGATCACCGAATGTATGTGTACAGTGATCCCAGAGATCAATGCTCACGGAACACACAGAAGCTGAATAACAAGAGTCTTACATCCATACATACCATATTACATAAATAGGACCATTATGGTCAAGTCTTGAATATAACATTGCAATGGAAATCTTCAGTAACAACTTGGACCCATGCCATCTGCCTTAACCCTACAGGCATTCTGACTGGGAAGGGTCCTAGCTCGCATGCTCGTCACCAAGAATTCTTCATCATATCCTGTTCTTTCATGCCTGGCCAATAAAATAACCAGTGCCAAGCCAATGAGTACTTTGATTGTACTCATAAGCAACCCAAGTGTGATGACAGAATAATTATGCAAGGCTCTACTGCTAAATTGGCAGTTTTGCGAAAAACTAGTTTTTCATATGCAAGTATGATCAACATATAACAAGGGCATGCATGCGTCTGCAACAAGTATCAGGAAGTTACAGACATCAACATCGTGAAAGATTCATGAACAACTCTTGCTCACGCTCATCGTGACTTTCTCCCAATCACAACAATAGATTTACCAAACCGTGTTGTTTTCCAGAAACTTAAGGACATAGTCTAAGCAGCACCACCCAACTGTCCTTGACCGTGGACACGGCTATTCGAATAGTTTGACACTCTGCAGAGGTTGCGCACTTTACCCACAAGATCCGGGAAGCTTTCATGTCACCCACGATCCCGCAGTACCTCAAGCACTCGGGGGAAGCACCCAATCATTACCTTTCCCTAGACGACACTAACATAGGGTCCACTCGTTGGTGCACAGCCCTCGTGTACAAATGATAAATCACGGGACTCGCCCTTTTTACAATGTCACGCATACACGAAGGGACCAACGGTGTGTCCGGTGCCCTGTGAAAACAGTCATGGTCGCCTATCCAAGCACGACCCCATCCCGGGAGTGACCTCAAGTCTCTCCCATCACTAGTGATGTGGGCACCATGCTAGTATCAGCCTAAGTAATCAATAATGCCCTGTCCCATAAGGGGTAGAGTGGTTGCACATGTTTGGTTGGGACGGTAATCACACATAAATCTAATCCATCTCTGTAAACAACACTTTCATCAAGCCTCGGTACACTACTTCTCCACCAAGTAGTGCCCTAGTTCCTCATCATCTCCCAAGGGCATTAGTGGCACCCACTGGGTTATTTGCAAGTATGTCAAACCACACTTGTTTCTCTCAATGCATAACCCTCACCCATTTTATGTAGCCAACTACTACAACATACTCCCACCGGCATAATCCTCATAAGAAGGTAGGGTCATGCACAATGCAAGTATCAACAAGGAAGTACAGTGGCAAACCATCAAAGTGGTTCCACCTCATCATGATTCCGTTGCAACAACAATATGATGCTATATGACATGCATAAAAAGGGTTCCATAGACATGGTCAAAGGGCTGCTTGCCTTGTCCTTCCAAGTCTTCAAACCTTCTGGTCCATCTCCAAGTACTCCGTATATTTCGTCAACTAACGATGGAAACAATCATAATAAGCAACACAACAAGGCAAAAATAAAAGTGCTCTAAAAATAGGAGTTGGACTTTTCTAGGATACCTATGGTCATATGAAAAATGACCAAGGTGGTTTCATTGGAGTATGATCAATGGATGGTTTGGAACATTTCAATATGCGGTGGTCAGGGGATTTGTGGATTTGCAAGAAGGGTATAGAAGAATTATTTTGAAAAAATGGCCAGAGGCACCTATCTAACAAGGAATGATTTTAGAAGCAGCTAGGAGTTGGTTTCACTTGATTTGGAGTTCAAATGAATTTCCTAGGATTTTGCAAAGTTGACAAATATGAAGAAATGGCTCATTATTTTGTGGGGTACAGAAAGTATTAGGAAAAATATTCCAAACTAAGTTTTGATATTACAAGCATCTAGGAATTTGAACCACTGCATTTGGTTCAACTTTGAGCTCTCTGTGATTTTTTTAAAGTTCATCACAAAAATAGAAAAATGGCATTTGATAAATATTTGTGAAGAAAAATTCTCTGGAAAAATGTGCATGTTGCACCATGTGATAGAGCATGATTTTATGAACTACTAGAAATTTGAATCATCAAATTTGGAGTTCATCTGAATATTTGGGAGATTTTACAATTTATCTGGAAAAAGAAAATGAGAAAAAGGCAAGGGCTATACCCCTATCCAACGCACCGGGCGTTAGATGGAAGTGGGCCGGTCCAGTGGCTCAGCCGCGTGCAGAGAGAGCGAGGCGACGTCGAACGTGCCCAGCGGGAATACGTCTTCGCGCAGGGGAGGCAGATCTCGCCGAATCGGTTTCCACTTAAACGGGTGGGGCCTGTTTGCTGGGTCGCCAACAGGCGGGGCCCGCATGGCAGGTTCTTCCCCTTCCTCCCGCTCGAGCAGGGGAGAGGCAGAGGAGGCTAGGCCGAGCACTCGCCGGCGCTCGTCCCTGTGACTTGGTTTGCCTCCGGCGAGCCACTGGCCACCGCAGCGATCAGGGCGACGAGGCGAATCCTCCTGGGGGGCTTGGCTTCCTCCATGGAGCACGGTGGCGAGCAGGGCTTCGGATGCGGCGACGACCGACGATGGCGAGGATGGATACGGCGCCACAGCCACAGGGAGAATAGGACGAAGCACGACGAGGCTCAAGGGAGAGCGTAAGGGGCTCTGGTGATGGTTAGATGGAGAGGGAGAGGCCGGGGCGTCTCAATTTGAGTAGGGGCCTGAGGCGGCAATGGCGGCAGATGAGGAGGAAGAAGGAACGAGAGGGGGAGTGGATTGGCCCTGGGGGTCTATGGGGAGGTGCAGGTGGTGCCGCGCGTTAACAGAGAGGCCGAGGACTGCCCTATGTAGTGAGGCGGCGGTGCTCCGCGGACGATGTCCATGGCCACGGCCTGGGCGAAGCAAGAGGCTAAAACAGCGCTCTGGCTCATGTCTACGGCCCTCCTAGGCGAGGTTTAGGACTCCGGGAAAGGGAACTGAGCGCGGGGCGAGGTCAAAGGCATGCCAGCAGCGTGGCCAGGGAGTGGTGAACGCGGGCAGCGCTCGGCATGCGTGGCAGAGGTCGTCGGAGAGAGAAGGAGGAGGGGGCCGACCGCCTTGCATGTCCCAGACGCCGAGGCGGCCTCGGGGGACACGATCCCAACGCCCTAGGCTGTCGGGTGCCTCGGGCAGGACGCGGCTATAGTGCGGGATCACACTGTAGCGCGCTCCAGAGCGCCCGTATGGCCGGCATGGCCGTGTCCTCACCGCTCTGGACGCGTCCACTTTGCCCAATGGTGTCTAGGGGGTCAAGGGAGGAGTAAAGAAGTGGGCTGTGGCCTTGGATGCCATGGAGGGCCACTGGAGTGAGGAGGGAGGTGAGAAAAGAGGAGAATGTTGCTGTCCAGAAGGGTAAATGGGGTTTTACCCCCCCTCAATCATTGATCTAACGAGGGGAAGGAGTTCATGGAGGTAGAGGGTGACTAGGAGCAGTTGTGGTAAAAACTTGAGGCAAGGGGGAGTGGTGGAAGTGGATCAAAAGGTGATTTTGGCAAAGTGCCAAAAGGTGTTTGATGATGTTTTGGGCAAGCAAATGGAGTCAAAATGACATGAGACTTAACAGGATGAAATGGCACATACATTTAGGCCCTTCCACCAAATTTGAGCTCATTTGGGCAAAGTTGCCAATGCAAGTTTTGTAAACCCTAGAAATCAACAGAAATAGATTTTCCAAGATTAAGTTAAGCAAATCATCCCTCCTTGATGCACCACTTGGTGTAGTGTCATCATTTGGGGTTGTGAGCAGGTCCACAAAATTTGAGGCCCCAAGTAAAAAGTTGGCAATGTAGAGTTGTTGAAATTTGGATCTGGTCAGAAAGGGTTTTGGGGCACTTAGACCAAGTTATCCTCCTCCAAAACTTGTGCCATTTAGTCTAGATGCATAATTACATCATTTGAGAATGTGCACCAAGTTTGAGAGCATTTGGACAAGTTTGGCAATGTAAAGTTGCTCAAACTTCAAAATGGACAGAAATGGTTTTGATGATGATTTCTTGATCTTCAAGGCATGAGGCTTGGTAAGATCATCAAATATGTCATATTTGACATGATAGAATTTCCCTGGAATTTTTAGAGGATATTTCCTTTGTAAATATTTCAAAAGCTTGAAATATCCAGAAAGGGTTTTTGAAGGATTTGTCCAATATTTTGAACATGACCATGTGTTCAAACTCATATATATGGACAATATATGTCCTAGGAGTCTCTCTAAATTTTGGCAAATATTTTTGAAATAGTTAAATAATTTTAACCTATTAAAGACCATTTCTGGCCTAAAGAAAAAGCTTTTAAATAAAATATAAAAATAACTTTTAAAATTATAATTTTGTGGTTTATGGGAGTCCTATACCTAATAGGATTCAAATATGCTGTTTGAAAGATTTTTCACATCCCAAATAAGGTACTTGCAGTGCAAACCTCAATTCAGGGTTTTTTTGGAAAACTAATTTTAGAAAATAGTATTTGGCTAAAATATTTTTGTAAGAATATAATATGCTGTTCTATACACATGGCATGATCATTGGGAAAAGGTTTTGGATCAAGGAGATGAAGTATAAGAGTTGGATGATTTATTTGATTTTTAGAGCACTTGCAACCAGCAAACAGAAAATCAATCAAGCAAAGTTAAAAACACTCAAAAGTTTTTGTCAAACCACATTTTTAGCATGATTATTAGCTTATCTATTGTGGCATGAAAATCAGGGTGTGACATAGGATTCCGCCAAGAGGGAGAGAGGGGGAAGGAAGGAGAGGGAGCGAGGGAGAAGGAAAGAGGGGGGCGCCGCCCCCTCCTAGTCCAATTCAGACTCCTCAAGGGGGGAGGCCATCCCTAGAGGCCCTTCCTCTCTTTCTCTCAAGGCCCATGTTGGCCCATTAGTTCCCCCGGTGGTTCCGATAACCATCCCGGCACTCCGATAGTTACCCGGTACCCCCGGAACTCATCCGGTGTCCAAATATCATTGTTTATGTCTTGACCATTTTGAGACTCGTCGTCATGTCCGTGATCTCGTCCGGGACACCGAACTATCTTCGGTCATCAAAAAACACATAACTCATAATATAAATCGTCATCGAACGTTAAGCGTGCGGATCCGACTGGTTCAAGAACTATGTAGACATGACCGAGACACATCTCCGGTCAATAACCAATAGCGAAACCTGGATGCTCATATTGGTTCCTACACATTCTTCGAAGATCTTTATCGGTCAAACCACATAACAACATACGTCATTCCTTTTGTCATCGGTATGTTACTTGCCCGAGATTCGATCGTCGGTATCATCCTACCTAGTTCAATATCGTTACCGACAAGTCTCTTTACTCGTTCTGTAATACATCATCTTGTGACTAACTCATTAGTCATTTGCTTGCAAGGCTTATTATGATGTGTATTACCGAGAGGGCCTAGACATACCTCTCCGACATTCGGAGTGACAAATTGCTACTTCTCGAGCTTGCGTTGTATTCCCTTGAAGAGGAAAGGGAGATACAACACAGTAGCGTAAGTATTTCCCTCAGTTTTTGAGAACCAAGGAATCAATCCAGTAGGAGACCACGCGCGAGTCCCTCACACCTACACAAACAAATAAGAACTTCGCAGCCAACGCGATAATTTATATTTTTGGTAGAGATGATAGTTTATATTTTTGGTCACTTACGAAAGTGAGATCTGATAGAGATGATAGTTTATATTTTTGGTATTTTTATTATAAGAACTGAAAATAAAAGCGGTAAAAGTAAAGTAGATGTAGATTGATATGTTGAGAATAGACCCGGGGGCCATAGTGTTCTCTAGTGGCTTCTCTCATGATAGCGATATTCTATGGCGGGTAAACAAATTACTGTCGAGCAATTGATAGAAAAGCGAATAATTATGAGACTATCTAGGCATGATCATTGTATATAGGCATCACGTCTGAGACAAGTAGACCAAAACGATTCTGCATCTACTACTATTACTCCACACATCAACCACTATCCAGCATGCATCTAGTGTATTGAGTTCATAAGAACAGAGTAACACCTTAAGCAAGATGACATGATGTAGAGGGATAAACCCAAGCAATATGATATAAACCCCATCTTTTTATCCTCGATGGCAACAATGCAATATGTGCCTTGCTGCCCCTACTGTCACTGGGAAAGGACACCACAAGATTGAACCCAAAGCCAAGCACTTCTCCCATTGCAAGAACTATAGATCTAGTAGGCCAAACCAAACCAATAATTTGAAGAGACTTGCAAGGATATTATGAGCACACATAAAACACACATAAAAAGTTCAGAGAAGAACCAAATTGTCGGGGGAAACTATCCGCCACGAGCACCTATGGGACCGGAGCCCCTTGTACGTTGCGGTAAGGGAGCGGAGGGAGCACGAAGAGCAGATCGAGGAACACACGCGGGCAGTTTTACCCAGGTTCGGGCCGCGCGGACGCGTAAAACCCTACTCCTGCTTGGATTGTATTGAGTTCTTGAGCTCGAGAGCTTGAAGAGCTAGCTACACCGAGCGGAAGAGCTGTCTATGTTCCGAACCCCTTCTACGTTGTGCATGGGCCTCCTTTTATAGCTCAAGGGGTCACCGACAGGTGTCAACGTAGAGGAGGGTAAAAATGTAACTTTAGTGGTAGTTGTAACAGTGCGGGAACAGTGCATGAACAGTGGATGAACAGTGGTCTTCACCTAACTTTGACAGTGGGGGACAAGGGCATTAAATGCCCGTCACCGTCGACCCCAAAAGCGCCCGTCCATGCTTCTCCGTTCGCCACGGCGGTAGCCTCGTCACCGTGGCGTGCCACCGTGTCCCCCAGGCTGCACAACCATCCGCCACGCGTCCCTGGAAGGGCCCCAGGGCGACGCGTGGGCCGATGAGCTGGAGCGCGGGCACACAGCGCAGGCTTCCCCCGGCAAGCACCTTGCCGGGGTCTTGATCTTGCCGGGCCCGGAAGCTTGTCGCTCCCTGGGTCCTGCCGGGGCGCAGGGTGTGCCGAGGCACGTCTTCTGAGATGCTGTCTTCTGGTCTTCCTGGCAAGCTCCTCTTGCCAGGGTCTTGTGTTAATGTGATAATCTTGAGCCTGGTGCGGCCTTCCCGGCAAGCTCCACTTGCCGGGGTCTTGATCTTCTGTCTTGTATACTTTGTTTTTGAATGGCTTCATAAGGACCGAAAAGGTTTCCGGCGAGCACGTGGTAAACCCTGCCGCGGGAAGCTGCTACTTCCCGTGCACAAGTTGGGGTACTAAGGTACCCCTATCTTAGTACACCGACAGGAGCCCCCGGGCCTGGGCCACACACGGTGCCGAGCGCTGTTGGGCCAGGCCCAAAACAGTGCACGGGCACACGCGGCCCACGGCATGCCGAATCTCCTTCCGTATCCGCCGCATCCCCCCCCTAACGGCACGCGTTGATTGCGGCGTCGTGGGGGAGATCGTGGCCTCGTTCTTTAATGGGAAATGCGGAGCGTCCCCCACTCCCCCCTTAAAAGCAGAGGAAGCAGGGGCAGTTTCCCTCCTTCGTCTTCATTGCGCTTTCATTCTCCTGAAAACTTCCACTGCTCTTTGCCTCTACCCCTCCTCCGCCGCCTTCCGCATCCGCGGCGCCGTCGAGCTCCTCGCCTCTTCCCTCGCCGCCTCTGCCATGGCTCCGAAGAGCGAGAAGGCGAAAGCGGACAAGGCCAAGAAGGAGAAATCCGAGCAGGCGGCGAAGCTTGCCGCCCTGCGGAAGAGGAACGTGGTCTTCGCGCCGAGGCTCAGCGCGAAGGAGCTGCGGAACAAGTACTATCTCTTCTGGTCCGGGGAGACCAAAGCTCATCCCCGTACCAGAGCCTTCCCCGCCGTCGCCAGAGATTTGTTTCCCGGCGAGTATTTCTTCTTTGCTGCTTTCTTCCACTGTGGATTGTGCCCTCCGTACTCGGAGTTCTTTTGCGACATTATGAACACATATGGCCTCCACCTCCTAGACTTTACCCCCAACGCCATCCTTACGATGGCTGTTTTCGCACATCTATGCGAAAACTATGTTGGGATCCATCCAAACGTAGCACTCTTTCGCCATTTCTTTATGCCTAGAGTAGAGGCTGGCGCTCCCCTCTCCGGCGGCATCTCCTGGATCTTCCGGTTGAATAAGAAGGACTCATACCTGAAGGGAGAGCTCCGCGGCAAGTGGGAAGAATGGCGCGCAGATTGGTGTTGGGTAGTGGAGGACAAGCCGGAGCCCTTCACTGCGCCGCGCACAACAACCATAGTGCGCGGCAGGAACTGGAGCGAATTGGCCCCAGAGGACAACAAACTTAGCATTGCCCTTATCAGAATTATTCGTCTCCGGGCCGCCAATCTGACCATCGGAGAGGTTGGGGCAGATTTCCTCCGCCGCCGCATCGTCCCTCTACAAGAGAGGAAGAGGGCCGCATGGGAATTTGGCAATGCGGCGGATATCATGAGGTTGCGCCCTGGATTAAACTTCAATTTCACCGCTTTGGAGCTGAAAGGAATGGTTCGAGAGCTCTTCAAGCACGACCCGGCCCATCCGGAGTGGTTCAGACCCGCCAAGGGAGTGGTGCCACTGTGCAACAGCACCGCCTGTGATTCCTTGCGCGCGATGATGCCGGAGTGCGACTCCCATGGCATCGTCCCCACTTGGATCGAGCCTCCGCCGGATACTGTGCTGAGCTTCTTCGATAACCTGGTCGAGAAGCCCAAGAACACCGAGGAGAACAGGGGCCTCACCCGGGCCACCACGGCACGGGATATAGCTTATATCGCTTCTAGGATGGAAGAGGCCGCCGCAGCTGCAGCGGCGGGAGACTTTGGATGTACTGTGGACGATGCAGAAGCCGCGAACGTGTTGAGCCAAGCAGAGGAGGCTGAAATCCTCAGGTTGCTCAAGCTTCCGCCCGAGGAGTTTGCCGGGGTTCCTTCCCTGAGGCTTTCCGGGATACCCGGGGTTGTGAGCGAGGCCGCCGCAGGGAGCGAGGTTGCCGGAGGGAGCGGAGCCGCCGGAGGGAGCGGGACCGCCGGAGGGAGCGAAGCCGCCGGGCGTGGCGCTGGGCCCAGCGAGCCTGCCGGGGAGGAGGAGGAGGACGTCGAGGCCGATGAAGACACCGGCGGATCTCTGGGACTTGACGACGATGCCTCCTCGTCCTCAGAGAACTCCCCGCCTCCGGCAAGTCCTACGCAAACACCGAGGAAGCGCCTCCGCAAGGCGGCTACAGCGACGAGGACGCATGCGCCTCGACAGCAGCCTGCTCGCCGGGCGACGCGCCACCAGGGCGAGCCAAGCCGCGACGGAGGCGCCCCGCGCACCAGCGCCAAGCGGAGGTGGATCCTCCCGGAGCGAAGCGGCCGCTCCGCCTGCTCCTCGGGCCTCGGCGTCAACGGAGGCTGGGTCTTCGCAGCCCCCAGCCCCGGAGACCGCCAAGCGCCCGAGGGAGCCTTCTCCTCCTGCTCCTCGCGCGGGAGCATCTCAGGTGGAGTTCGACTTCTCCGCCCTTAGCTCCGACGACGACGAGGAAGAGGAGTAAGAACTTGCAACTGGTAACTTCTTTGATTTTAACTTGGTCTCTCTTGATGGTTCTGATCTTGTTTATATTTTGCTTTCAGGTCCCTGGCCCAGCGGATGGCGAAGAGGGCCAAGATCCCTGTGGTCGAAATTGAAGACGACTCGCCCGTCGCGGCGACTGGGGACGCGCCGGCGACGAACTTGCCGGATCAACCTGCTGCTCCGAGGAGCAGCCCCCAGCGCAGCCCCCAGCGTAAGTCTGGTCTTGAGTTTTCTGTTCGTCGGGCGCGCTTGAGGTTTTTGCTTGTACTAATATCTTGTTGCCTGGTTTGTCTTGTGCAGAAGTGGAGCCGCAGCCGCAGGAGCAACCGGAGGTCACCCCCGAGGAGCTGTCTGTTCCACCCTCCCCGCCAAGGGCGAATTCCCCGGCGAGGGAGAACGCTCCGCCAAGGACGGGCACCCCACCAAGGGTGAGCAGCCCGACAAGGGTGAGCACCCCGCCAAGGGAGGGTGCGGGCGGCCCTCCGCCAGCAGGGGCCACCACTCCGCCGCCAAGGGTGGACTCCCCGGCGAGGGAGCCTGTCGTCGAAGAAGTCCTCGAAGGTAAGTCTCGTAGCTTTTTCTTCTTGGACTTGTCTTTTTGGATATTTGCTTGATCTTTTCTTTTCTTTTTCTTCTGCTAGATCCTCCCGCCCCAGAGCGGATGGAGACGGAGGCCACCGTTGAGGAGGAGGTGCGCGGCGACGGCGGCGACGCCACTGCCACTGAGGGCATGGCTGGAGCCGACGAGCCTGCCGCTGAGGAGACCGCCCCGACCGCAGACGCCGCGGGCGGAGAAGGGACCGGCGACCGCACTGCTGTCCCGGAGGCAGCAGGAGCGTCAAGCGCTGCGCCGGCCGCCGACCCCTCCGCGTCCACGGAGCGGTCGGGCATCTATCTTGAAGCTCCCAACGGGATCTTTATACAAGTCCCGTGGGCGTCTTCGTCGCGAGCCCCCGTGGAGGGAGAGACCTACGATGGAGAGGTCCTCGCCTCCGCGGGGTTGAAGGTCGTTGAGGCGCTTGGCGGGAGTGACGAGCCCGAAGAGGAGAAGCTTCTTCGCCAGCTCCTGGCTCTGTACCGGGCCAGGCAGGCGAAACTGGAGTCCCGGGAAGCTCTCACCGCCAAGGCTGGGGCAGACTTGGAGAAGCGCGCCGCGGAGCTCCGCGCCGCCAACCAGGCGGCCCTCCGCAACTTGGCGGAGGAGCGCGAAAGGCTTGCCGAGGAGCAGCAAGAGTTCCTCCTTGAGAAGGCTGAGGCCGAGGAGCAGTAGCGATTGGTTGGCGAAGAGCTGTCCCGGCGAGAAGGAGCGCTCAACCAACGGAAGGTCGACCTCGACGCCCACGAGGACGACCTCACCGCCCGGGAGCGGGCCATTGGCGGAGCCCTGAAGGAGGCGAAGGCTGCCGTTGCCACCGCGGAGACCGCCAAGAAGGATCTTGAGGCCAAGGTGGAGCAGCTGGAGCGGTACCTGAAGGCGAGTGCGGACAGAATCACCGCGCTCAATGTGGAGCGGGAAAAGGATGCCCACACCAACTCTGACCTGCAGGTACGCCTCTCCAAGAAAGGCGACGAGCTCACTGCCGCCAAGGATTCGATTGCTGACTTGGAATTGAAGGTCTCTACTCTGACCGATTCGCTCGACGCTGCCCGGGATCGCGAGACGAAACTGAAGGACGAGCTCCGCAAGGAACGAGGCCTGGTGGAGAGCGCCGTCGTCTCGGCAAACCAGTTCAGCCGGGCAGTGGAGCAGTGGACTGACGATCTGGTCACCTCCGCTGCCAACATTGACAAGGAGATGATGGCGCTGAGGGCGGAGCACCTCGTGTACTCTCCGGATGAGAACCTCCCCCACAGCGCCAAGCTGAGTCTCTTCTTCAGGGGAATCGCACCGGGGCTTGCACGGCTGCGCGAGAAGCTCCCCGCGCAGTTGGCCGACGAGTCGCGTCGGCTCTGCGCGGGCACCTTGGAGCGCGTCTTGACGAAGATTGTCTACCGCAACCCCGGCATCAACCTCGTCAACGTCCTCCGCTCCTTGCCGGAAGACGCTGACCAGGAGGCGTTGAAGGCGCAGGTCGCCCACATCGTCGCCAAGGTGAACAAGGTCACGAGGCGTGAAGGCGACCGCATAGATTAGGCTTCTTTCTTTCTGTTTCCTTTGCCGCTGCAAAGTATGTTATGGACATGAATCAATTAGTTATCGCGGCAAGTTATCCTTGTAATATAGAATCTTATTTTGATCAATCGATGCAGTGTTATCTCCCTTGCTTTGTTCCTTTACTTTGTATGCCTCTTACCCTACGCTTTTAGGGAACTTGCCGGCAAGGGGCCCTTGCCGCGAGCGCTGAGTGCTGGACTCTGAGCAGCCTGCTGGCAAAGGCCTTGTCGGCAAGCAACCTTGCCGCAGCTAGTCGCAACACACTTAGCTTGCTGAGCGAACTCGAAAACAAAGTAAGGGTGCGACACTTGTCGCAGCTCTCTTAGGTCGTTGAGTGTGCTCGAAAACAAAGTAAGGGTGCGGCTAGCCACGGGTAGGTTCCTCCGCGCACAGGTTTTCCATACAAAGTGTGGTTGTTCAAGGAAGACAACTAAAATTTAAAAATCTGAATGCTCAAACTCTGATAACTTAGCTTTCGTAAACTGCTTGTCCCTCGACAAGGCTTCTCTTTCTTGAACAGCACTTGGTTCATCCTCCACCTCCTCCCCCCCGGCAAACTTGTGCGCGAGGAATACTCCTTCTGCTTAAGAGGGAAAGAAAAAGAGGAGGGAAAACAAGTATATAGCCTTATGGCTTGCTGGTGCTTACCGGAGCTGTGCGTTGCACAAGGTGCCAAACAATGCATGCAAATAACAAAGAAAATCATGAAAATGGCAAATAGTGCAAAACACAAAAGCTTTACTGATGCACGGGATCTGCGCCCGGCTTTGTACAAAGGTTTACATGCAACAGCGGCAAGACTCGTATAAAAGGTGGTTGCCGGAGCGGATCACGGCAACCGCGCCTTATGGGTGAAACTTGCGAAGATGCTCTATGTTCCAGGAATTGCTCACCGGTAAGCCTTCTTCGGTCTCAAGGCGGACAGCTCCGAGCCTTGTGACTTGTCTCACCCGATAAGGGCCTTCCCACTTCGGCGTCAACTTGTTGGAATTCTTGGCGGACTGAACACGCCGAAGAACAAGGTCGCCTTCCTTGAGACTCCTGGCCTTGACCTTGCGGCTATGATAGCGGCGCAAGGCTTGCTGGTATCGAGCAGCTCGTACAGCAGCCTGGAGACGTTCCTCCTCGAGGAGCAGTACATCATCTTGTCGCAGTTGCTCTTGCTCGAGCTCATCATAAGCGAGCACTCGAGGAGATCCGTATACGAGTTCCGTGGGGAGAACTGCCTCTGCCCCATAGACAAGGGCAAAGGGTGTCTGTCCGGTGGCTCGACTTGGTGTCGTTCTGATTGACCAAAGAGCCGCCGGTAACTCCTCTATCCAGTTTCTTCCGCACTTGCGCAGCCTGTCGAAGGTTCTTGTCTTGAGTCCGCGCAGCACTTCAGCATTGGCCCTCTCCGCTTGACCATTGCTCCTCGGGTGAGCAACAGAAGCGAAACAGACCTTGGCGCCAAGGTCTTGGACGTACTGCATGAAGGTGCGACTTGTAAACTGTGTGCCATTGTCGGTGATGATCCTGTTAGGGATTCCGAAACGGCAAACAATTGACCTGAAGAACCTGACTGCTGACTGTGCTGTCACCTTTCTCACTGGTTCCACTTCTGGCCACTTTGTAAACTTGTCGATCGCAACGTACAAGTATTCAAAGCCCCCGACGGCGCGGGGAAAGGGGCCGAGGATATCGAGCCCCCAGACCGAGAAGGGCCAGGATAAAGGAATCGTCTGGAGAGCTTGAGCTGGCTGGTGAATTTGTTTGGCATGGAACTGGCACGCTTCACACTTGGTTACTTGTGCAGTTGCATCTTGGAGGGCTTCTTGCCAAAAGAACCCTTGCCGGAACGCCTTCCCGGCAAGTGCCCTTGCGCCAATGTGGTGGCCACATATGCCTCCATGTATTTCTGCCAACAGCTTCTGTCCATCTTCTCTGGAAATGCACTTCAACCTGACACCATTGAGTCTTCTTCTGTACAGTTCATTGTCAACGAACTGGTACATACTTGACTGCCTGGTTATCTTCTCTATTTCTTCTGGCTCGTCGGGAAGTTCTCCAGTTTGCAGAAAACGAACGATTTGCTGTGCCCATGCTGGAGCTCGAGGCTCAACGGCAAGGACTAAAGGCATGAGGGCCGCTGCGGGAACCCCAGCTTCTACGGAAAGAACCTCTGGTTCTGCTGGAGCTGATGGTCCCCCGGCAAGCCTGCCGGGGCAAGGCTTGTCGGGAATGCTTGCTTCAACTGTACAAACCCTTAGATCTGCAGGAGCAAACTGTTCCTCAGCGTTCTGATTGTAGATCTTGGGGACCTTGGCGGCGGCCTCGGGGAGATCCGCCGGCAAGTAGTCGCCGGAGACCAACTTTCTCTTCTTGTTCTGCCCAATTGACGGTGTAACGGATGGCTGAGTTAGCTTGAGCAGGAAGGTCCCTGGTTCCACAGGTAACTTCATTGCAGCACACTTTGAGAGGCCATCTGCGATATCATTCTGAGCTCTTGGGACGTGATCCATTTGCAGACCTTCAAAGTGCTCTTCAAGCTTCCTCACCTCATCAACATAAGCTTCCATCAAAGGGCTCTGATAACTCTTGTTCACTTGTCGGACCACCAACTGAGAATCTCCCCGCACAATCAACTTCCTGATCCCAAGCTCGGCTGCAATTCTGAGGCCGGCAAGCAACCCTTCATACTCAGCAGTATTGTTTGTCGCTTGTTCCCTGGGAAAGTGCATCTGGATAACATACTTGAGGTGCTCTTCGGTGGGCGCTATGAGTACCACGCCGGCACCAGCGCCTTGCAGCGAGAAAGCACCATCAAAGTACATTACCCATTCGCTGGCCGCTTCTTGTACGGTGACACTTGTCTCTTGGATTTCTTCATCTGGCGTCGGGGTCCATTCCGCTATAAATTCTGCCAAAGCTCTGCTCTGTATAGTTGAAGTACTCTCAAACTTGAGACAAAAGCTTGACAGTTCCAGTGCCCACTCGACGATCCTGCCTGTTGCTTCGGGATTTTGCAATATCCTTTTCAACGGAAAGCGAGTGACCACTGTTATCTCATGTGCTTGGAAGTAATGGCGCAGCTTTCTCGAGGCTATGAGGAGGCCGAAAAGCAGCTTCTGCACTCCGGAGTATCTTGATCTAGCCCCCTGCAAGAGGGAACTTACAAAATACACCGGGCGCTGCACCATCTTCCTTCGCACCTCTCCTTGCTCCTGCGCAGAGTTGTCCTTGTCGGGGCCAGAGCTTGCCGGTGGAGCCCCCTGCTTGTCGCTGGATTCGCTTGCCGGAGGTGTGGGCTCTTCCTCTACCTCCCTTTCCGTTACCAACGCAGCACTAACCACTTGATTGGTTGCCGCTAAGTACAGCAGCAACTTCTCTTGTGGCCTAGGTGCGACAAGTATTGGAGTGGAGGACAGGTATCCTTTCAAATCCTGTAGCGCTGCCTCCGCTTCCGGAGTCCATTTCATGGGACCTGCCTTCTTCAAAATTTTAAAGAAAGGCAAGGCGCGTTCTGCAGATTTTGAAATGAACCTGCTGAGGGCAGCCACACAACCAGCAAGTCTCCTTACGTCCTTGACGCGCTTCGGGGCTTCAATCTGCTCGATGGCTTTTATCTTGTCGGGATTGGTTTCAATCCCCCTCTGGGACACAAAGAACCCGAGAAGCTTGCCGGAGGGAACTCCAAAGACGCACTTCTCGGGGTTCAACTTGAGCTGGATCTTGCGCAGATTTGCAAATGTTTCTTCCAAGTCTTGGATCAGGGTATCTTTGCTCTTGCTCTTGACCACTATGTCATCCATGTAAGCTTCTACATTTCTGTGGATCTGTGGCTCAAAAGCAGTGTGCACCACCCTTGCAAACGTTGATCCTGCATTCTTCAATCCAAAGGGCATGCGTATGAAGCAATATGTGCCGCATGGAGTAATGAATGCAGTCTTCTCTTCATCTTCCTTGGCCATGAATATCTGGTGGTAACCTGAGTATGCATCAAGGAAGGAAAGCAGCTCACATCCAGCGGTGGAGTCAACAATCTGGTCGATACGCGGCAAGGGAAATGGATCCTTGGGACATGCTTTATTCACATCAGTGAAGTCTATACAAAGTCTCCACTTCCCGTTGGCCTTGTGTACGACAACTGGATTGGCCAACCACGTGGGATGGATCATGCCTCTAACCAGGCCTGCTGCTTCTAGCTTCTTTATCTCTTCGGCTATGAATTCTTGGCGCTCCACGGCTTGCTTCCTGACCTTCTGCTTGACGGGCCGCGCATGAGGACAAACAGCAAGCTTGTGCTCAATTACCTTCCTGGGAACGCCGGGGATGTCAGATGGTTGCCATGCAAACACATCGACATTCGCCCGCAGGAAGGCAACGAGCGCGCTTTCCTATTTGTTGTCGAGTGTAGCACTGATGGTGAAGGTACCACCAGTGCCGTCCTCCTTGGCGGACACTTTCTTGGTTGCCGGTGGAGCGGCCATCCCCTTCTTACACTTGCCGGTGGAGCTCGATGGAACGTCCTCGACGGCAGCGCAGCACTCCGAAGAGGTGCGTTTGCCGGAGTGGGCCCCAGAGCTCTTGCCGGACTTGGTCTTGGTCTTCCCCCTGGGAGCTTCAGCGGCAAGTGTGTTGCTTTCCGCTGCGGCTGCTGCATCCCGGTATATCTTGTCGGCGCAGACAAGCGCGTCCTTCTTGTCGCCAGGGACAGAGATGACGCTTATCGGCCCCGGCATCTTGAGTACGTTGTAGGCATAGTGGGAAGCTGCCATGAACTTGGCGAGGGCAGGACGTCCAAGTATCCCATTGTATGGCAATGGGATATCGGCCACGTCGAAGGTTATCCTCTCCGTCCTGAAGTTGAGCTCCCCGCCAAAGGTCACTGGCAGAGTAGTCTTCCCCTTCGGCTTGCTCCTCCCCGGGTTTATTCCTTGGAACGACCTGGTTTCTTCGAGCTCGCCGTCTGGGATCTGGAGTTTCTTGATCACAGCCGAGGAGATCAAGTTCAGGCCGGCCCCGCCGTCAACCAACATTTTGGTGACCTTGAGGTTGCGGATGGTTGGTGAGACCAACATCGGCAAGCACCCGACCGCCGTTGTGCGGTCAGGGTGATCCTCAAGATCAAAAATGATGGGCGTGCTGGACCACTTCAGCAGCCTGCGTGACTCGACGGGCGGCTCAGCTGCATTTACTTCCCGCACCCACTGCTTGAGTTGGTGGTGGGAAGTATGCAGAGAGGCGCCTCCGTCGACACACAGAACTTCTGTGGCCTTCTGGAACTCCTGCTCGCTGTTATCTCCTTCCTCCATGTCGTCGTCGTCGTCTTCTTCCTCATCCTTGTCGCGGCCCCGGGGAGGTCGATCACCTTGCAGCTGCTTGGCCTTGCCGCGGCGTCCTCCCCGGCCGTTGAATGGCCGCTTCTTGCTTGGCTCCCCTCCGCCACCTTGGGCCTTCTCTTTGTCGCGCCGCTCGTATTCAGCCTTCTGCTGTTCTACGAGGTACTCGACTCGCTTGCAGTTCGAAAGGTCGTGGCCCTTGGTGCGGTGGATCTTGCAGTATTGCTTGTCGGAGCCGTCCTGCTTGTCGGCTGCCGCTACAGGGGCAGGTTCCTTGCCGGAACCGCCAGCCTGTGCTGTCTTGGCGGGAGCCTCCTTGCCGGACTGCTCGACGACCAGCACTTCCTTGCTCTTCTTTCTTCTGTTGTTTCGCCGCCGGCTCTTCTTTGCCGGGGCGGCGTCCTCGCTGTCGCTTCCTCCTGCGCCAGTATCCTCTCCGGGGAGTCTCCTCCCCTCTTCGGCGTGCGCGCACTTGTCGGCCAGAGCGTAGAGCTCGCTGACATCCCGAATCTTGGTCATGGCCATCTCTTCCCTCATGCGGCGGTTACGCACGTTCTGGTGGAACGCGCTGATAACCGCGGCGGGGTGGACGTCGGGAATATTGTGTTGCACGCGGCTGAATCTCTGGATATACTTGCGCAGGGATTCTCCTTCCTTCTGGGCCAAGATGTGGAGAGCACTCTCCTGGCCGTGGGGTTTGTGGCCGCCCGTGAAGGCGCCAACAAATTGGTGGCACAGATCTGCCCATGAAGAAATGGAGCCTTCCGGCAAGTGCATAAGCCAAGAGCGGACGTTTGGCTTAAGCACCAGCGGGAAGTAGTTAGCCAGTATCTTCTCGTCGCGTCCCCCGGCAGCCTGCACCGCGATGGTGTAGATGCTGAGGAACTCCGAGGGGTGCGTCTTGCCGTCGTACTTCTCGGGTACGTCGGGCTTGAAGTTTTTCATGCTGGGCCACTGGACGCGCCGCAGCTCACGGGTGAACGCAGGGCAACCTGCCGTGTACGGCAAGTCGCCTGGCTCACCGGGTGTGTACGTGTCGACAGCGGTTCCAGTGCGGTGGTCCGATTGTCGCCGGGCTTCTCGTCGGCGCTCGATGCGCGTCCGAGCGTCTTCTTGCCGCCGATCGTCGAGGACTTGGCGCTGGTCCCGACGAGCCCGCGGATCCGACGACGCCGTAGAGTCGTCGTCGACGTTAATCCGACGGGGTGTCGTCTTCTGCTTCCGCGGCGGGGAGTGCACAGTGGTTGCGCCCCCGGCGGTTTTGTCGCCATCGGCCTTCGTCTGGTCGACTTGCCGTGGCCGCGATGTCGCCGGCTGCTGCGGCGTGTCGTTGTTGGCGAAGTCGATGAGGCTCTGAATCGTCGCCCTCCAGTCTTCGGCCTTGTCGGCCACTGGAGGGAAATCGAGGAGCAGTTGCGCTCTTGCTAGAGCTTCTGCTGGAGAGGAGGGGAGCGGCGGCGAGCGGTGCGAGGAGCGAGATATGCTCGGACCTCTAACGGGGTTAGAAGGAGCAGTATCTCGCCCTGGCGACCGCGCCTTGCTCGTGCCAGGACGATTGCCTTGAGCATCCCGCGAGCCCCCGGCTTGTCCTTGCCCCAGCAAGCGTATGGTACCTCCTGTACCACGGCGCTGCTGGCCTGGCGTCTGCTGAGAGAGTCGTGGTGCATCTACGGACACCGAGGCCTTGGAATTGGCCCGGTCGTCCGTCTTGTCCTTGGATCTGGTGGCGCCGTGAGTCTCCTCGCCGGCGACCACCCTTCCGCCGGCGCCTCCTCCACCCACCGTTGGTTCTGGTGGCGGCGGAATCGACACAGACGGGCCTCCGACCTCCGAAGCATTCTTCTTCGGGGCCATAGTGTTGTTGCTGATGAAGTTGATGAAGCTGGAGGGTTGATGAAGAATGCGCCCGCGTGAGCGTTGGATCAGGTTCGCACAACCTCGACGCCCCCTACCTGGCGCGCCAAAGATGTCGGGGGAAACTGTCCGCCACGAGCACCTATGGGACTGGAGCCCCTTGTACGTTGCGGTAAGGGAGCGGAGGGAGCACGAAGAGCAGATCGAGGAACACACGCGGGCAGTTTTACCCAGGTTCGGGCCGAGCGGACGCGTAAAACCCTACTCCTGCTTGGATTGTATTGAGTTCTTGAGCTCGAGAGCTTGAAGAGCTAGCTACACCGAGCGGAAGAGCTGTCTATGTTCCGAACCCCTTCTACGTTGTGCATGGGCCTCCTTTTATAGCTCAAGGGGTCACCGACAGGTGTCAACGTAGAGGAGGGTAAAAATGTAACTTTAGTGGTTGTAACAGTGCGGGAACAGTGCATGAACAGTGGATGAACAGTGGTCTTCACCTAACTTTGACAGTGGGGGACAAGGGCATTAAATGCCCGTCACCGTCGACCCCAAAAGCGCCCGTCCATGCTTCTCCGTTCGCCACGGCGGTAGCCTCGTCACCGTGGCGTGCCACCGTGTCCCCCAGGCTGCACAGCCATCCGCCACGCGTCCCTGGAAGGGCCCCAGGGCGACGCGTGGGCCGATGAGCTAGAGCGCGGGCACACAGCGCAGGCTTCCCCCGGCAAGCACCTTGCCGGGGTCTTGATCTTGCCGGGCCCGGAAGCTTGTCGCTCCCTGGGTCCTGCCGGGGCGCAGGGTGCACCGAGGCACGTCTTCTGAGATGCTGTCTTCTGGTCTTCCTGGCAAGCTCCTCTTGCCAGGGTCTTGTGTTAATGTGATAATCTTGAGCCTGGTGCGGCCTTCCCGGCAAGCTCCACTTGCCGGGGTCTTGATCTTCTGTCTTGTATACTTTGTTTTTGAATGGCTTCATAAGGACCGAAAAGGTTTCCGGCGAGCACGTTGTAAACCTTGCCGCGGGAAGCTGCTACTGCCCGTGCACAAGTTGGGGTACTAAGGTACCCCTATCTTAGTACACCGACACAAATATTTCTCATAGATAATCTTGATCATAAACTCACAATTCATCGGATCTCGACAAACACAC
Organism: Secale cereale; assembly: GCA_902687465.1. Classification (NCBI taxonomy): domain Eukaryota; kingdom Viridiplantae; phylum Streptophyta; class Magnoliopsida; order Poales; family Poaceae; genus Secale; species Secale cereale. The sequence goes on from LR738712.1 coordinate 69,414,216, forward strand.
CGCAAAAATAGATTACATCGCATATATCTCCTCGAAGACCGAGGATAACTTTGTATTGAGATCCAAAGAGAGAGAAGAAGCCATCTAGATACTAGCTATGGACCCGAAGGTCTGTGGTAAACTACTCACAACTCATGGTGAGGGCGATGATGATGATGATGAAGAACTCCGTGATGGTTCCCCTTCGGTGGAGCTCCGAAACAGGCTCCAAGATGGGATATCACGGGAACAGAAGGTTACAACGGTGGAATTAGGGTTTTCTCTCTGTTGTCGATGGTTTCGGGGTACGTAGACTTATATAGGAGGAAGGAGGATACCGGGGGGTGCTCGAGGGGCCCACGAGGCAGGGGGCGCGCCCTGGGAAGGGGGGCGCGCCCCCACCCTCGTGGGCGCCTTGATGCTCCCCTGACATGGTTCTCAAGTCCCCTATGCATGATTTTCTCCAAAAATATCTCTCGTGAAGGTTTCATTCCGTTTGGAATCCGTATGATATTCTTTTTCTGCAAAACCCTGAAACAGGCAAAAAACAACAATCTGGACTGGGCCTTTGGGTTAGTAGGTTAGTCCCAAAAAAAGATATAAAAGTGTATGATAAAGCCCGTTAAACATCCAAGACTTCATAAATAATAGCTTGGAACAATAAAAAATTATAGATACGTTGGAGACGTATCAAGCATCCCCAAGCTTAATTCTTGCTCGTCCTCGAGTAGGTAAATGATAAAGAAAGAATTTTTGATGTGGAATGCTAACCAACATAGTTTTTCAATGTAATTCTCTTAATTGTGACATGAATGTTCAGATCTGAAAGATTCAAGATAAAAATCTATATTGACATAAGAAATCATAATACTTCAAGCATACTGACAAAGCAATCATGTCTTCTCAAAATACTATGGCTAAAGAAAGTTATCCCTACAAAATCATATAGTCTGGCTATGCTCCCTCTTCATCACACAAAATATTCATATCATGCACAACCCCGATTTCAGCAAAGCACTTGTTTTCATACTCTATTCTTTCAAACCTTTCAACTTTCACGCAATATATGAGCGTGAGCCATGGACATAGCACTATGGGTGGAATAGAGGTGGTTGTGGAGAAGACAAAAAGGAGGAAGATAGTCTCGCATCAACTAGGCGTATCAACGGGCAATGGAGATGCCCATCAATAGATATCAATGTGAGTGAGTAGGGATTGCCATGCAACGAATGCACTAGAGCTAAGTATGCATGAAATCTCAACAAAAGAAACTAGTGGGTGTGCATCCAACTTGCTTGCTCACGAAGACCTAGGGCATTTGAGGAAGCCCATCGTTGGAATATACAAGCCAAGTTCTATATGAAAATTCCCACTAGTATATGAAAGTGACTAAACATGAGACTCTCTATCATGAAGAACATGGTGCTACTTTGAAGCACAAGTGTGGAAAAAGATAGTAGCAGTTGTCCCTTCTCTCTTTTCTCTCATTTTTTGGAGGGGATTTCTCTTTTTTTTTATTAGCCCCTCTCTATTTTTTTGGGGCCATCTTTTTTTTATTGGCCTTTCCTCACATGGGACAACGCTCTAATAATGATGATCATCACACTTTTATTGAATTACAACTCGAAATTACAACTCGAAATTACAACTCGATACTACAACAAGTTTGACTCTACATGAATGCCTCCAGCAGTGTACCGGGATGTGCAATGAATCAAGAGTGACATGTATGAAAATTATGCATGGTGGCTTTGCCACAACTACGATGTTAACTACATGATCATGCATGGCAATATGACAATATGATGCGTGTCATATGAACGGAACGGTGTCATATGAACGGAACGGTGGAAAGTTGCATGACAATATATCTCGGAATGGCTATGGAAATGCCATGATAGGTAGGTATGGTGGCTGTTTTGAGGAATAATATGGTGGCTGTTTTGAGGAAGGATATATAGTGGGTTTATGGTATCGACGAAAGTTGCGCGGTACAAGAGAGGCTAGCAATGGTGGAAGGGTGAGAGTGCGTATAATCCATGGACTCAACATTAGTCATAAGAACTCATATACTTATTGCAAAAATCTACGAGTCATCAAAACAAAGCAATCAACACATGCTCCTAGGGGGGAGGTTGGTAGGAGTTAACCATCGCGCGCCCCCGACCTCCACACAAAGGTTGGCACTCTACAAATACCTCATGCTCTAACTTCGTCACATAGCGGTTCACCATACGTGCATGATACGGGAATCACTAAACTTAACACAAGTATTTCTCAATTTCATAATAACTCCACTAGCATGACTCTAATATCACTATCCTCATATCTCAAAACAATTATCAAGCATCCAACATCTCATTCTATTCAATGCACTTAGTGTGATTTGTTTTTACTACATTGACATTGGATGTCTATCATGTGAAGACTAGTTTATTTAGCCTAAGCACATTACCATGCTGTTTTAATAGACTCTCAAAAGGATATAAGTGATGCATGTGAGTTCAACAATTTCTATAAAATATTACCACCACCGTGCTCTAAAAGATATAAGTGAAGCACTAGAGCAAAAACTATTCAACTCAAAAAGATATAAGTGAAGCACATAGAGTGTTCTAATAATTTCTAGGCCATATTTAACTCTCTCAAATAGGTGTGTCCAGCAAGGATGATTGTGACAACTAACAAGCAAATACTCAAATTATACAAGACGCTCCAAGCAAAACACATATCATGTGGTGAATAAAAATATAGCTCCAAGTATAGTTACCGATGGATGAAGATGAAAGAGGGGATGCCTTCCCGGGGCTTCCCCAAGCTTAGGCTTTTGATTATCCTTGAGTTTACTTGGGGTGCCATGGGCATCCCAAAGCTTAGGCCTTTGCTACTCTTTGCTCCATAGTCCATCAAAGCAATACTCAAAACTTGAAAACTTCACAACACAAAACTTAGACAAAAATTATCGTGAGCTTCGTTAGTATAAGAAAGCAAACCACTACTCAAAGGTACTGCAATTAATTCATTCTTTGTTTATATTGGTGTTAAACCTTCTGTATTCCAACTTATCTATGGTTCATACTTGCCAATACTACTCATAGATGCATTGAAATAAGCAAACAACACACGAAAAACAGAATCTGTCAAAAACAGAAGAGTCTGTAGTAATCTGCAGGTTTCGCCTACTTCTGTAACTCCAAAAAATTCAAGCTAAATTGGTAAATGCGAGCAATTTGTCTATTAGTCATCTGCATAAAGAATCAACTAAATAGCATGCTCCAGTAAAATCTGACGACCATTCTAATGAGCGCTAACGATTCTGTTTTTCACAGCAAGATCACATAAACTTCACACACATCTTCCCAAAGGTTCTACTTGGCACAAACACTAAACGAAACATGAAACCACATCTAATCAGAGGCTAGATGCAATATTTATTTCCTAACAGCAACAAAAACAAAAAATATAAAATTGGGTTGCCTCCCAACAAGCGCTATCGTTTTACGCCCCTAGCTAGGCACGATACAAGATAAATCTAGGGAATGCCATCTTTGGAAGGCAATTCTTTGATTAAGCACTTATGATTCTTAGGCACTTCTTTGTCCCTATTAATAATCAAACTCTTGGGCAAGAAACCAAGAAATTCTAAAGTGTCAAAAGGGGCTCTTGCAAAAGTAAGAAAATTAGGGTGAACACTTATGGATTTGAGATCCGCAATTCTAGATGTTTCACCCTTGTCCTTAGGGACATGCATGCATTTAGATAATTTAGTGGTAGAGGTATTTGGAGTAGTTTTTATAGCGGAAAGAGCAGAACCCACATTAGTGATAACATCCTCAAGCTTATTGATTCTAGTAGAATCCTAATCTAGCTTTTTTTTAACCATGGGCTCCTTCTCCTTAAGATTTTTCAGAACAACTCCTACCTTAGATCCATATTGAGTTATTTCATTATGGATTTTTCTATCCAAGTTCTCTACTAGTTCTACTGTAGCAACTTTGTTCTCAATGATTTCTAACCGTTCATAATGCTCCAAAGTTAAAACGGTCCCATTAACCATAAGAGGTGCTGAGCCAAATAATTCAGTCATACCATTATAAGAATCAAAGGTATGGCTACCCAAGAAATTCCCTCCGGTAATGGTATCTAAGATAAATCTATTCCACGGAGTTATGCCAACATAAAAATTGTGAAGAAGCACGGAATTGGAAAGCTTCCTGATAGATCTATTTTGAGCATTGCAAATTCTATACCAGGCATCTTTTAAGTTTTCTTCCTCCCTTTGTTTAAAGATGAGGACCTCACCCTCGGGAGTGTTGATAATGATAGGTGTGCTAGACATGATGACAAGCAAGCAAGCAGCACACAAGCAAACAAGAAGCAAGCGAACGATAAACACACGACAAAAGAAGGGCAAATAAAACGGCAAGGGTGAAGTGGGGGAGAGGAAAACGAGAGGCAAATAAATGTAATGCGAAGGATAAGGGTTTGTGATAGGTACTTGGTATATGACTTTTGCGTAAGCCTCCCCGGCAACGGCGCCAGAAATTCTTCTTGCTACTTCTCGAGCTTGCGTTGTATTCCCTCAAAGAGGAAAGGGAGATGCATCACAGTAGCGTAAGTATTTCCCTCAGTTTTTGAGAACCAAGGTATCAATCCAGTAGGAGACCATGCGCGAGTCCCTCGCACCTGCACAAACAAATAAGAACTTCGCAGCCAACGCGATAAGAGGTTGTCAATCCCTTTACGGTCACTTACGAAAGTGAGATCTGATAGAGATGATAGTTTATATTTTTGGTATTTTTGTTTATAAGAACAGAAAATATAAGTGGTAAAAGTAAAGTAGATGTAGATTGATATGTTGAGAATAGACCCGGGGGCCATAGTGTTCTCTAGTGGCTTCTCTCATGATAGCGATATTCTATGGCGGGTAAACAAATTACTATCGAGCAATTGATAGAAAAGCGAATAATTATGAGACTATCTAGGCATGATCATTGTATATAGGCATCACGTCCGAGACAACTAGAGCAAAACAATTGTGCATCTACTACTATTACTCCACACATCGACCGCTATGCAGCATGCATCTAGTGTATTGAGTTCATAAGAATAGAGTAACACCTTAAGCAAGATGACATGATGTAGAGGGATAAACTCAAGCAATATGATATAAACCCCTTCTTTTTATCCTCGATGGCAACAATACAATACATGCCTTGTTGCCCCTACTGTCACTGGGAAAGGACACCGCAAGATTGAACCCAAAGCCAAGAACTTCTCCCATTGCAAGAACTATAGATCTAGTAGGCCAAACTAAACCAATAATTCGAAGAGACTTGCAAGGATATTATGAGCACACATAAAAAGTTCAGAGAAGAACCAAATATTTCTCATAGATAATCTTGATCACAAACTCACAATTCATCGGATCTCGACAAACACACCGCAAAAATAGATTACATCGAATAGATCTCCTCGAAGACCGAGGAGAACTTTGTATTGAGATCCAGAGAGAGAGAGAGAGAAGAAGCCATCTAGATACTAGCTACGGACCCGAAGCTCTGTGGTAAACTACTCACAACTCATGGTGAGGGCGATGATGATGATGATGAAGAACTCCGTGATGGATCCCCCTCCGGTGGAGCTCCGGAACAGGCTCCAAGATGGGATCTCACGGGAACAGAAGGTTACGGTGGTGGAATTAGGGTTTTCTCTCTATTGTCGATGGTTTTGGGGTACGTATACTTATATAGGAGGAAGGAGGACACCGGGGGGGGGGGGGTGCTCGAGGGGCCCACGAGGCAGGGGGGCGCGCCCTGGGAAGGGGGGCGCGCCCCCCACCCTCGTAGGCCCCTCGATGCTCCCCTGACGTGGTTCTCAAGTCCCGTGTGCGTGATTTTCTCCAAAAATATCTCTCGCGAAGGTTTCATTCCGTTTGGACTCCGTTTGATATTTTTTTTCTGCAAAACCCTGAAACAGGCAAAAAAACAGCAATCTGGACCGGGCCTTTGGGTTAGTAGGTTAGTCCCAAAAATGATATAAAAGTGTATGATAAAGCCCATTAAACATCCAAGACTTCATAAATAATAGCATGGAACAATAAAAAATTATAGATACGTTGGAGACGTATCACAAATCCTATTCTTGATCTATGGCAACACCACAAACACTTTCGGAAACACCTGTAGAGCATCTTTATAATCACCCAGTTACGTTGTGATGCTTGATAGCACACAAGGTGTTTTTCTGGTATTCGGGAGTTGCATAATCTCATAGCCAGAGGAACATGTATAAGTCATGAAGAAAGCAATAGCAATAAAAGTAAACGATCATTATGCTAAGCTAACAGATGGGTCTTGTCCATCACATCATTCTCCTAATGATGTGATCCCGTTGATCAAATGACAACACATGTCTATGGTTGGGAAACTCAACCATCTTTGATTAATGAGCTAGTCAAGTAGAGGCATACTAGGGACACACTGTTTTTTTGATGTATTCACACATGTATCATGTTTCTGGTTAATAAAATTCTAGCATTAATAAAGACATTTATCATGATATATAAAGAAATATAAATAAAAAAAATATTATTGCCTCCAGGGCATATTTCCTTCACAGCCATCTGATGACTACTCCAGTCTCAACAGAGTTAACTTGAGAGTTCTGTTAGATTAGCTATCGGTAGGGAAGTTGGTCCTTGCTGCTGTAGGATCCCTCTTTACATCCTTTAGTGCGCACCCGGATGACCGACTGTTGCCGCCCAATGGTCAATGCCACGTCCCCCGCAAATGTAGAAGCTTCCCTCGCTTGGATGAGTGGCAAATGGTTAATCCAGAATAACTATTTGCGATGATGCAGAACAACAGAAACGGGCAGCCAGATGAGGGTGTGTGTGATGTACGACATATAATTCACTAGGGCGAACTGTGTGTGATTAGGCAACACAATGGAAACGGTTCAACTGAACAAGATGCGTGTGATACGCGGCAAACAGGTCCGTAATCAGAAACGTGTGCGAAGACCAATAATAACACATGCGATTGCTGCTAATAAGCCGTGTAATTGCTAATAAGCCGGAGGGATGCGAGAGCGAAGCGCGCGCAGTGGGTCGCAAGCAGAGTGCTCCGCGGCCGCCTCAACCTCAGCTACCACACACATAGAGTAGTTGAACACACGGGAAATGGTCGTCTACAAGCCGGCCGACAGTAGCGTCGCTCCGTAGAGAGCGGCCATGTGCTACTATCGCTGTCTTGGTCTATTAGTCCCCTTTATATTTTATGCCATATTTTGACCTTAAATTTAACCAACAAAATGTTAATGCATGTTACAAAAATTATATAATTGGAAACTATGTTCAAATACGAATCCAACGATATAATCTTTGGCGAAATGCATTCATATTTTATTAGTTAAATCCTACTTATAAACCAGGACGGGGGTATAGTAGGTAATTAAAGCGCAAACGTTTTTTTATTTACCATATGTGTACGTGTCCTTTCGTCCTCCTCTCGGATGTCTTGTCACCCCGCCGCCGCAGATGACTTCGAGCGCAAGAATGGTTGCGCGCGGGTGTTCTTTTGGCCAAATGGTGGTGAGCCCGTTCCCGCGCAACTACGCAGGTTCCCGGGCAAGCTTCCCGTTCGACTCGGTGAAATCCCCCAAAATCCCGATGCTTACCAGCCTACTATATAAACCCTCACGGCCGGTGAGTCCTGTGTCGCATTTTCCCCTCCCTCCCTGTAGCTTATCTCATCTGCTCCTCCCAAAATCGCCAATGGCACCGATCCGTCGTCGTCACTCAGCCACCCCGCCATCATCAGAGGACAGCTCCAGCTGGGAGGCTACACCGCGGCGGCCGCACAGTCCCCGACGTAGTGTAGTGCGCGTGGCATCACTGTTGGGTGTGCGCAGAACACCCACCACATGCTCAGCCGCCGTTGCCCGTTGATGACCCACAAGTGTAGGGGATCTATAGTAGTCCTTTCAATAAGTAAGAGTGTCGAACCCAACGTGCAGCAGAAGAAAATGATAAGCGGTTTTCAGCAAGGTTTTCTCTGCAAGCACTGAAATTATCGGTAACCGATAGTTGTGTGATAGTATAATTCATAACGGGTAACAAGTAACAAAAGTAAACAAGGTGCAGCAAGGTGGCCCAATCCTTTTTGTAGCAAAGGACAAGCCTGGATGTACTCTTATATAAATCAAAGTGCTCCCGAGGACACATGTGAATTACTGTCAAGCTAGTTTCCATCATGCTCATATGATTCGCGTTTGGTACTTTGATAATTTGATATGTGGGTGGACCGGTGCTTGGGTGCTGTCCTTCCTTGGACAAGCCTCCCACTTATGATTAACCACTCTCGCAAGCATCCACAACTACGAAATAAGTATTAAGATAAATCTAACCATAGCATGAAACATAGGGATCCAAATCAGCCCCTTACGAAGCAACGCATAAACTAGGGTTTAAGCTTATATCACTCTAGCAACCCATCGTCTACTTATTACTTCCCAATGCCTTTCCCTAGGCCCCAAAAATGGTGAAGTGTCATGTACTCGACGTTCACATAACACCACTAGAGGAAAGACAACATACATCTCATCAAAATATCGAACCAATACCAAACTCTCATGATTACTTATAACAAGACTTCTCCCATGTCCTCAGGAACAAAATTAACCACTCACAAAGCATGTTCATGTTCATGATCATAGGTGTATTTAATAGCATTAGGATCTAAACATATGATCTTCCACCGAATAAACCAACTAGCATCAACTACAAGGAGTAATCAACACTACTATTAACCAACAGGTACCAATCTGAGGTTTTGAGACAAAGATCAGATACAAGAGATGAACTAGGGTTTGAGAGGAGATGGTGCTGGTGAAGATGTTGATGGAGATTGACCCCCTCTCGATGAGAGGACAGTTGGTGATGACGATGGCTTCAATTTTCCCCTCACAGAGGAAAGTATCCCCAGCAGAACAGCCATGCCGGAGCTCTAGATTGGTTTCGCCCAGGTTCCGCCTCGAGACGGCGGCGCTTCATCCCGAAAAACTCTTTATTTTTTTTTCCAAGTTGTCGCGGAATTGTCATGGCAGATGTCCTAGCGTAAGGACTTAGTTGTGAGGCCACCACATCTATGTGGTAGCTTGAGAGGGGTTGAGCGGAATCGAGAGACACAAGACAAGACAAGGGTTTAGATAGCTTCGGCCCCCAGGAAACATCATCCGGTAACAACCCTACATGCTGTTTGTGGCTAGGTCTCATTATCATCACGAGAGAGTCGCCGGTCAACTGGATCTTTGTGTCTAGCCCTAGAGATTGTTTTTTGTTGCCTTCTCCCTCTTTGGGGAGCCCTGCCCCTCCTTATATATGTTGAAGGGGCGGGTTACATGACTAGTCCTAGTAGGATTAGAATTACTCTATTACTAGTGGAGTCTTAGTCTTGCTTCCTTTGTCGGAGAATATTCCTTGTGCTTTCCTCATAAACCGGTCCACCATAACATGAACCGGCCTTCTGGGCCTTGGGCCTTGTCATCCGCCCGCCGCCCGCCGGGTTACTAGTGAGTCATAATGTGCAGGCTGGTTGTTTGTAAACCGTCTGGTCATGGCGGGTCGCCAGTGAATCGCCAAGTGTAAACTGGGTCTCAAGTAAACCGCCAAGTCCAGCCGGGTCATATTTCCGACCGGGTCATACCGTGGGGTATATCCCCGACATTAGCCCCTAGTTTAATTTGGATTTATCCATGTTAAACTTGATCCTTCCTGCATACATAAACACAAGAACAAATTTGATAGGTTTTGCTCCGGGTTAAAATATTTTCCTGAACCGGCACCTGATCATCCTTAAATCCTTGTCATTTCCTCCTTGATATGTATCCATGATTTCATAGCAAATCTCGTTAGCAGTTATGTTCAAATATTACCAATGCAAAAAATCCGAGCACTTCTTCTGAAAAATCCGGGTCAATAAACCAACTTCCTAATTAATTTGCTGACGTTGGTTTCTCATAGAGAAATATTGTAAGAAATAATCCACTTGAGTCGGCTTCTAATGATTAACAAAAATATTGGTCTTTGAAGTACCCATCTGATATTCATCCGGTTTGAAGATGCATAACCTGCCGGTTTATCCTTGCCAAAATTGCCGGGTTATAAAAACTGATGATTCCGAGTCATGACTGTTTATAGACACCGGGTTATGATTGTTGCCAACACCATGTCACATAATTAATCTTCCTGATTTACCCAAAACTGAGAATTTGAAGATGTTCCTCTTTTATATGCATATTATCTGTAGCCCCCAAATCTTAAGAGGAGAACATAGTGATAGCTTAAGACTTGTTTCAATATAAATGTTGCAACCTTGAAGAAATCCAGATTGTTCATCCTAGTCACTAGTAAAAACTGAATACTCCATATTATGTAGCCCCCAAGTGCTGGGTTGTCATGCTTGCAGCAACCTGGGACTTGTAATTACCTAGATGCTCATAAAAACTTCAACCAGTGTAGCCCCCAAGGGCCGGGTCATTATGTAATAATGAGCAAGGACTTTGCAGATATGATCATGTAGACTTGAACAGCCACGTGTAGCCCCCAAGGGCCGGCTTAGTAAGATAATGCTAAGCTGGGACTTTATATATATTTCTTTGAAAAGAACATCATATGATGTAACCCCCATCATGGGGCTTGAAACCACATCCACAAGGTAAAGAGCCTTGTACTCTACCAACTGAGCAGTGGATCCTTCAATATAATGAATTAATACTTGTGTACCTTGAAATGTTGACATGATCAATCGGTAGCCCCCAAGGGCCGGCTCATTATGATGTGATGAGTCGGGTCTTCAATAAGGTGAGAAAAAAATGACTTTGCATTAGCCCCCAAGTGCCATGGTGCATGCTGACTGTGGCATGGGACTTGCGTATTTGATGTAATCTCAATTTGAATAATGTAGCCCCCAAGTGCCGGGTCGTAAGCCTGCAGCGACTCAAGACTATTCCTTTGTAGAATAAATCATACCTATTGATGAAATAATATCCATTGCGCTGAAGCGACGTTGAAAACCTCAATCATAATATTGTTTATTGATAACCATAATAAAAATCCAGCCATGTTGGCTATTTAAAGATTTGAATAACATAACCCGGTTTGAAAACCGGTTCCAGTGATATTTGACCACACTGTTGGTTTTACCAAGCCAGTGTAGTAAGGGTGATAACCCAAAATTTGAACACCGGTAATTATCATAGATTCCCGGTTTATAAACAAAACCAGGACGGGTTAATAAACACTGATCATTACCTTATCTCATACTGGCGACTTATAGTCAAAAGCCAGACCGGGTTAATAAACACCGGTCGTTATCTTATTTCATGCTAGCGACTTATAGTCAAAAGCCAGGCCGGGTTAATATACACCGGTCATTATCTTATCTCATACTGCCGACTTATAGTCGAAAGCCAGGCCGGGTTAATAAACACCGGTTTATCATAAAGAGCGTTGTAAACCTCAACAAAGAGAAAACGTTGTCAAATAAAAATCATGCAAGGCTTTTTATGGGCTGCCAGGCCTAAAATCGAGGCTTTTCATGGGCTGTCAGGCCACTGAGTTAAACCATTTCACAAAGCCTTTTAAGATGGACCTCACATTAACCAATCGTCGTTTTAATGTTGACAAGTTCAGGGTCTGTAAAAGATTGACTTGTCAAACGTTCGGCGGGTCATACCAGGATTACCTGGACGGAGTGACTTACTTGATGAAGGCAGGTTAACCGGGGGTTTTAGGTGAATACATCTGGCTACCAAGCCTGGCTTGATAGCCTATTACAAGGGCCTTAAAAACTATTTGTTGTTGTGCAACAAGAGCCCCCAAGTAACATTTTGAGCTGTGCTCAGTGGGTGCCTATGTTTGAGTTGTGATGTGCAACCAGCTCTCTTTGGCCCCTTATGATAATATTGGCTTGATAGCCGGATTACCGAAGTAACCAGAGCTGTGCTCTTATGATAATATTGGCTTGATAGCCGGATCAAGAGGGTAGTCAGAACTCCGCTTTATAAACAGAAGCCCCCATGTGATATATTTCTGAGCTGTGCTCGCCGGGTGCCTATGTTTGAGTTGTGATGTGCAACAAACTCTCTTTGGTCCCTTTAATTCTTCCTGAGAACTCAAACTTGCGAGAGATTATTCTTTTGAACCGGAAATTCTTAAACCAGATATTGAGAGCTTAAAAGCTTTGTGGGAGACATCTTTCCCTTGAACCAGATCTTAAACCGGAATCTTCATTTTCAGCCGGAATTTTTCTGATGGCCTTTAAACTCGAACTTGCGAGAGATTAATTCTTTTTAAACTGGAGATTCTTAAACCAGATTTGAGAGCTTCAGAGCTTTGTAGGAGACAGATTTCCCTTGAACCGGATTGTAAACCGGATATTTGAGAGCTTCAGTAAGACTGATGTCCTTTGATCCGGATTTTAACCCAGATTCCTTTCTGATGACCCAGAAACTTCTTCATTAAGCCGGGATTTTGTATTTTTCATATACTTTTTAAGCCGGAAATTTTCTGACGACCTTTAAATTGTCATCAATATAGCAATAGCCTCCGAGACCGGGTTATCTTTCCCTTCAATGTCCTGGGGTTCTTGAATTTGTTGAGACTGGCAAGACTTGCTGAGTCATATCATTGTAGCCCCCGAGTCTTAAGACTACTCGAGGAGTTGGCTTGAGACTCTCCATATTTGACCATAGCATAAGGTGTATATCATTGGTGTTGATAGCGTGATGTGAATCCACAAAAGGTTGAGGTGACTGCGGCGGGTTATAAATGACCCCGTATGAGCCGTGTTAGCAACTCGGCCAATGGTTCCTTCCAACCGGCTGTTTTGAAGTTAACCAAACTGTATTGGCGGCAGCTTGTGTGCCTACCCTTTGAGCCATCCAGTGCAGATGGCGGTTGATAGTATATGATAATTTGCCTCCATTTTGTTGAAAGAAAAACCGGGCTACCCAAGCAGTGACTGGCTTCATACTCAGCCCATGTAGATAGGTGCGGCTCGGTGTGTTGATGTAGACCAAGCCACGAGAAACGGGCAGTAAAGACGATTGCAGCGGTGCTATAAGCCGGGCGGACGGGCGACTCAACCGCGTCGTGTTGATATAAACTGGGCCGGAGATGCGATGACTTGCATATATATTCATTGAGCATTATGGCAGGTCAAATGCTTATCATGATCACCGCTCTTAATTGCCCTGCATCAAAAGATATCGCAAGCTAAAGTAATTGCCCTTTTTTTTGAAGAAATTAATATATAATATAAAATATACTAGATAGATTTCACCTGATATGCTAGGCCGGAAATTATCCGCCATGGAGTTTAATGATCACTTCCGTGAAGCTGAGATCAATCTCGGGTGAGTCAGCCATGGTGTTTTAAACCGGTGTGGACAGGTGAGTCACCCGGACAGGCGAGTCAGCCACGTCGTGTTGATGTAGAGTGGGTCACAGAGGTGGCGGTCTGCAGACTCATTTTAACAATGCAACATGATCGGATGCTGGTGCACAATAATATCGGCGCGAGTTCCGTACCCATGGCCCGACGACTGCCTTCGCAGTGAACAATTGTCTTGCGTAAAATATATAGATCGAAGTAGTGGTTCTTTGATAAAAACAACACGTGTCATTAATATAGAGATAGATGAATATCACCTGATGTTTTTGAATGACCAATAATATGTACGTAGAATTTTGCACGTAGCAGTGGTAGTACTCCATTTTTTATCCATTGGGTCAAATCCTCTCCTCTTTCCCCTTAATTCAAATTAATTCAGTAAGCCAAGCTGGGCTCAGTGCGGCAGCCTGCATCGAAGCATAGGCCACGGCGAGGCAGCCACTCGCCCCTGGATGGGGCAGGCGGCTCGAGGCAGTGAGCAGGTGAGGGCCACGGCGGCCACAACAGCTCAAGGCATGCGGCGAAGAGGGCCATGGCGGCTGAGAGCGACGAGGTAGGGGCACGACGCCGGCATAGTAGCGCGGGGTGGAGCCGGCCGGGGGCGTGAAGAAGCAGAAACAAACGGGCACCCGCAGAGGGAGCTTGAGCCGGCGAGGCGAGCTAAGCGGCTTAATGCAAGGGAGTACGCCAGCGGCGACATTCAGACGACCGCGAGCAGAGTCAAGAACATCCCGAAGGCAGCAACCAAGGCGAGCTGGCGGCTCGAAGCTGACCACTGCTGGAGCGTCGTAGGGCGGGTCGTGCACACTGAAAGAGGGCCGACTCGCGGATGCGGACAGAGGCGACTTGCCGGCGCAGATAAGGCCGCGGCAACGGCGATGTAGGCGGCTGGAGGCCGGTCGGTGCGACGGTTTGCAGTGGCGCGGGTACGCGGGCGCCGGGTGGAGCAACGGCGGACGGCGGTTCTACACGGAGGTGCACTGGTGGAGGCCGGCGCTCGAGGCTGCCACGAAGGCGGTAGGGCAGAGGCAAACAGCGGCTCCAGGCGGCTCCACGAGGCGCGACGACGGAGGCGGAGTCCGGCTGGGCGGGCGGCTCGCAGGCGAGGTTTACGGAGACCGGTGCGGCTCGACGTGCGGCGCGCTGGCGGGCCATGGTAGAGACGAGGAGGACCCCGGAGGCGGGTACGGCGGTGGCTTGCTATAAAGGCTATGTCAGGCAGGGGCCAGTCACGACAGCAGCTCGCAGCGTAGGTGGTGCAAGGCAGAGACGAGTCGGGGTAGCAGCAGAGGCCTTCGGGCGGCGGCAGCTGTCGAAGCGAGGCGGAGGCGGAGAGGAGCGGGTACGGCCAGCACAAGGTTGGAAATGACTCGGAGTCGACATGCGCTCATGACCAAATCCTCCTCTGATTTGCAGTTGGTTTGACTTTTCTTCTCGCACTGATGGATCAATGGATGGGCCACTTATTTATACGAAACAGCCGCCGTGGAGTATTACTGTAGTAGTATTGCCTCCATTGGAATAGTAGCATAATTAAAGTAGTAGATCACTCTACGAAACCACCTCGGGGTTTGACCCTTGCCTGCACACGCGCTTGTTGATTGATCTGATGCAGCGCACGACGGCTGTGGCACAATTCCTGTCGGCCTCGGCAACAAGCGACTACAGCACAATTAATCTCAACTTCAGATTCGACGGATCACGTTATGTCGGCGGCGCACAGCAAAACTCCAAACCCTAATTTTGTCTTGAACTCAAAACTCATACTCTCAACTCATGATTTCGATCATATAATGATGAACTTGTCAGCTTTGCCCGAAACTGTCCCATGGGAGAGTTATCTAGCGCAATTGCTCCACGTCGGTTCTTCTTGATCCGGCAAAATTGCGGACTTCTCGATCCCTGAGTGTGATCCCTCCAAGAACTCAACACCACTGTGCGCAGGCCCCACGGTGGGCGCCAACTGTCGTGGAATTGTCACGGCTGATGTACTAGAGTAAGGACTTAGTCGTGAGGCCAACGCATCTATGTGGTAGCTTGAGAGGGGTTGATCAGAATCGAGAGACGCAAGACAAGACAAGGGTTTAGACAGCTTCGGGCCCCGGGAAACATCATTCGGCAACAACCCTACATGTTGTTTGTGGCTAGGTCTCATTATCATCACGAGAGAGTCGCCGGTCAACCGACTCTTTGTGTCTAGCCCTAGAGATTGTTTTTGTTGCCTTCTCCCTCTTTGGGGAGCCCTGCCCCTCCTTATATATGTTGAAGGGGCAGGTTACAAGACTAGTCCTAGTAGGACTAGAATTACTCTATTACAAGTGGAGTCCTAGTCTTGCTTCCTTTGTAGGAGAATATTCCTTGTGCTTTCCTTATAAACTGGCCCACCATAACATGAACCGGCCTTCTGGGCCTTGGGCCTTGTCATCCGTTCGCCGCCCGCTGGGTTACCAATGAGTCATAATGTGCAGGCTGGTTGTTTGTAAACCGTCTGGTCATGGCAGGTCGCCAGTGAATCGCCAAGTGTAAACTGGGTCTCAAGTAAACTGCCAAGTCCAACCGGGTCATATTTCCGACCGGGTCATACCGCGGGGTATATCCCCGACACAGGTCGAAACACATTGATATAGCAGAAGATGGGAGCCGGAGGCCTGCCAGGGGGCCCGCAAGGACGGGGGCGAGCCCGGGGGCAGGGCGCGCCCTCCACCCTCGTGGCTGCTGGTGGCCCCCTTCTGGTGCTTTCTTCACCCAATATTTTTTATATATTCCAAAAATATTCTCCGTAAAGTTTCAGGACTTTTGGAGTTGTGCAGAATAGGTATCTCAGATTTGCTCCTTTTTTAGTTCAGAATTCCAGCTACCGGCATTCTCCCTCTTTATGTAAACCTTGTAAAATAAGAGAGAAAAGGCATAAGTATTGTGACATATTGTGTAATAACAGCCCATAATGCAATAAATATCAATATATATGCATGATGCAAAATGTGACGTATCAACTTCCCCAAGCTTAGACCTCGCTTGTCCTCAAGCAAAAAGCCAATATCAAAAAATATGTCCACATGTTTAGAGATAGAGGTGTCGATAAAAATAAAATACGGACACAAGGGCATCATGATCATCTTTAGGGCAGCAACATAACTTGTCATATAAGTTCTTATGATAAAGTAACAATTCATTCACAAGGCAAAGTATGAATCATAAACTTTATTGATAGCTAACAAACTATGGTCTCAGTAATTGAAGCAATTGCAATTTATCATACATCGGAAAGAGTCAAATAAGCTTTTCAGCAAGTTTACATACTCAACTATCATTTAGTCTTTCATAATTACTGACACTCACACGATATTAATGAGTTCAAAGTTTCAATCGGACACACAGAAAGATAGAGGCTTATAGTTTTGCCTCCCAATGATTTTCCTCAAGGGTAATGTCAACAATAATGGTTCATGGCTCTCTACATCCGCATGGGCACGTATATCTAGATCTAGCTCCAACATATTGTGCTTGCCAAAGGATAAAAGCAAAAAGTAAAGATGATGATCACCATGACTCTTTTATGAGGATAGGGGATAAAACTAAAAGATAGGCCCTTCGCAGAGGGAAGCAGAGGTTGTCGTGTGCTTTTATGGTTGGATGCACAAAATCTTAATGCAAAAGAATGTCACTTTATATTGCCACTTGTGATAATGGACCTTTATTATGCAGTCTGTCGCTTTTATTTCTTCCACATCACAAGCTCGTATAAAGCTTATTTTCTTCACATTAATAGATCATACATATTTAGAGAGCATTTTTTATTGCTTGCACCGATGACAACTTACTTGAAGGATCTTACTCAATCCATAGGTAGGTATGGTGGACACTCTTGGCAAAACTGGTTTAAGGGATGTTTGGAAGCACAAGTAGTATCTCTACTTGGTGCAAAGGATTTTGGCTAGCATGAGAGGGAAAGCAAGCTCAACATGTTGGAGGATCTATGTAACACCCCAAAAATTTAGCAATGTTTTATTAAATAAAATTTTGCCAGTAAACTAATTTTTTTGCCTTTTGCTATATGTTCCTTGGTTTTCAGAACCTTTCTTGTTCTGTTATGTTGAAGTTTTACCCCTAGTGAAACTTCCCAGCTAATATTAGATTTTCTTCTGCACCCCTTTAAAAACTTTGCTCTTATCAGCTGGATTAATTATATATTGGTCTCCCTAATTTTTCTTCTCTATATAAATGGTTAAACCTAGTTTTAAGGCCCCTTTTGTACGGCAACCACTTGATAAATTTATTTATAATTTCAACCAAAAATTGGAGACGTCTAGTAATGCTATTAGACCAATTTTATGCAAGAATATAATTATTTCATTTAATATTTTGAGCTCCACAACATGTTTGCCAATCTGGTTCAGTAGGCCATATTGCACTACAACCCCTTTAAATATTCCTTTGATGCTTCCACCAAAATTATGGGATGTTCATAACAGTATGTTATTCATCTTTATGCAAAAACCCATCTTGGTCCTTTGGAAAATTTGAGTGAAACAACCTCTTTTCCATTCTGGTTCAGTTTGGTGATTTGCACTGCAACCCTAGTCTATTTTGCTCCAGTGCCTTTGGGCTTCCTCATGCTTATAGTATCTCTTGCAAAACCCTTAAGTCCAGAAGGGTGGGCCTATTGGGATAGTTTTGGTTCATGGAACAATGCTCTGCATTTTCTGTCCAGAACTGAAATCTTGCAAAACTTGCACTAGCCAGTTTCTGCTTTTGATGAACCAACCTCACCACCCTCTTACTCATCCAAGGAGACCTCCATCTGGTAAATTTGGCCACCCCAAGAGCTTGCTAGATGCCACTGGCATTTTGTCAAACACCCTGAGTGCATGACCATATTTGGCTCAGTCTCTGGTTCATATTATGAACTTGACCCCCTTCCTAAACCAGCATGTCTCATAGCTTTGCCCTAACCTTTAACCCCACCCTGCTGAACCCCTTGCGGTTTGAGGCTCACTAACACGCTTTGGAAAATCGCCGAGCACATAGCGTGCGTGCTCTGGGCGCGTCCAGAGCGCGCGTTTTGCACGTGCGTGCGCTCGGGTCGCCGCGTCGCGCCCCTGGCCCCAACTCACTTCCAGAGCCACACCCGGCCTTTTATCCGCACCCAGGTACACGCCAAGCCGCCCCTAGGACGCCACAGCGCCGCCGTCAGAGCGCTTTTGGCGGCACGCCGGCGAGCACAGTGGCTCTCTGCCATGGTCGGCGCCGCCCAAGCCACGCGCACTCGCCAGCTGCCCCCTAGAGCAGTGCGAGCTCATCCGCAGGCCCGTCCGCTCGCTCTCGTCGCCGCCACGCCGCCTGCTGCTACAGATTGGCGGTCGCCGGCGAGCTTATCTCCTGCCGCCGCTGAACCGCCATGACTCGCCTATTTAAAGGTGCCCCGCACCCCTCCGCAGCATCAGACCATCACTAGGTACCCCGCAGAGCAGCCCCGTGGCAGCCATTCGCCCCCGGGAAGCTCCCTTCTTCATCTCCGGCGAACACGGCCGCCGTCTCTGCCTCGAGCAATTCGGCGCCACCAGGGCCTCCCCCGCCCGTCCAGCACCACCGTCGCCTTCCCCTCGACCGTGCGAAGCCACCCATCACCTCAGACTCACTCGGGAACCACTGCATCGCAAAGCCCCAAACCCACCCGAAGCTTCCTCCGTCGCGGAGCTCGCCGCCGGCGACTCCCTCCGCCCCCTCCGACCAGTCGACTACCGGGAGGACCGCACCAACCCCGCGGACCCATTCCCGGACCCTGTAGCCCTCGAGGAGCCTCCGTCCGCCGGCGATGATCGCCGGAGCCCCGCATCCGTTCGGGCAGAGGAAGAGGAGGGGGGAAAGACTGGTCAAACCTGACTAGTGGACCCCCTGGACCCACTGTCATTAACCCAGCGTCGCCACCACGCGTTTTTAAGTGAAGGCGTAAAACGCAAAGTACGTATTCCCTAGCCCGGAGGCGTATTCTCAGCCGAAACGTTTTCTTTTCTGTTCTAGTTTAAAAGTCAGATTTGACCAAACTTTGACTGGCTTTAACTTTTTAACCACAACTCCAAATGACTTGATTCTTTTTCTGTTGTTTCCCAAATATTGTCTAGTTTATTTTCATATTTATATGAAAATTTTCCAGACAACTTTTTGGGGGTGTTCTAAGTCTATGTATTGATTTACTTTTCATTCTTTTAGGATTTTTGAAGAGGGAGAAAACTTCCAAAATTCTTGGAATGCTTTTCTCCTCCCCTCTACTTGAAGGCAAGCATCTTGAACCCTGTGATAATACACTTTGTGTGTTGTTTGCTTTAATCGCAAGAACTCCATTAACATGCCAAAAATGGAGCGTCATTATTTCATGTGGAGATCATACTCTTGCATATCAACATGTGGTGAATAATCCTTTTCAGTCATGTATGTGATATTGGTGACAGCCACCACTCCTGATGCCACATATGCCTGGTGATAGTTCGGATGAAGTACGAAGGAAGGTTGTGTTTCGGTGAGCCGACCGCATGACTGACATCTCGTTGTGACGAGGATGTGCAGTGAGGTAGCATGTAGCATGAGGGGTGTGACCCTGTCAGGGGGCTGTGAGAGCATTGTGGCACCAACCATGCAGAAAATACACGAACCTCCTGAGTCGACCATAGATCGAGTCTTGCTCCGGTAACCCCCATACTTGTTTCGTAGTACCACGTGTCCCTGCTACAGGTAGGGTGCGGTTCAGTAAATTTGTCGATCCCTGCTCCATCACACACCATACAGAGAGGCCACGGTGGAAGATACCGGCTGCATCCGGTAGGCAGGCCACCTGGTCCGGGGGCATGGGTGTTTCGGTTGTAGCCGAAGGGGATAGCTTCCCCAGTTTTTGCGCGCGTTATAAATTGTGGTGATCCCATGCTAGTCGAGGTTGTAGCCTCCCTACTTAAAGTTTGGCTTAACTAGTGTCGTGGGTGATTCCAGACACCGGTAAGTTAGGCTGGTGTGTGCAGTCAGGTGTGTCTTCAAATCAAAAGGCCGTAGACGGAATTAGTCCAGAGGGGCTATAGAAAATCCGTTATCCGTGGGTAAAGAGTACACCCTCTGCAGAGATATAAAACCTATTCGAATAGCCGTGTCCATGGTTATGGATTATAGTTTGGGATGGGTCGAGTATTGGTCTTAGTGTCGGTCTTCGGAGGAGAAATCTATTTAAACCAGAATATTAATTATGACCTGTGACATGTGGTGATTGTGATTTATCATTGTTATGGACTAACCATTCATATTATTTGAAACAAGGAGTATCCTTGGGACGGTTCTACCTCCCGGATATTCACGGGCATTTCTTTTATTTACTAGCCCTATCTGTGATGTTGCTCAGACGTCCGACTGTGGCATTCTTTTTATTTACAAGCCCTATCTGTGATGTCGCTCAGACGTCCGACTGTGGCATTCTTTTTATTTACAAGCCCTTTCTGTGATGTCGCTCAGACGTCCGACTGTGGCATTCTTTTTATTTACAAGCCCTTTCTGTGATGTCGCTCAGACGTCCGACTGTGGCATTCCTTTTATTTACAAGCCCTATCTGTGATGTCGCTCAGACGTCCGAC
>LR738712.1:69435271-69524867 GCA_902687465.1 Secale cereale
TATTTGAAACAAGGAGTATCCTTGGGACGGTTCTACCTCCCGGATATTCACGGGCATTTCTTTTATTTACTAGCCCTATCTGTGATGTTGCTCAGACGTCCGACTGTGGCATTCTTTTTATTTACAAGCCCTTTCTGTGATGTCGCTCAGACGTCCGACTGTGGCATTCTTTTTATTTACAAGCCCTTTCTGTGATGTCGCTCAGACGTCCGACTGTGGCATTCTTTTTATTTACAAGCCCTTTCTGTGATGTCGCTCAGACGTCCGACTGTGGCATTCCTTTTATTTACAAGCCCTATCTGTGATGTCGCTCAGACGTCCGACTGTGTCATCCTTTTTATTTATAAGCCCTTTATGTGATGTCGCTCAGACGTCCGACTGTGGCATGTTGTCAGGCCCACTTCTGGGAAATAAATCACAGAATAGCCTTAAGTCACACTGGCTCCCAAGCACAACCAGTGGACAACCTTGATATAGATAACCAGTACAGTAATATTACACAGGGTTGAGTCAGGGTGACTCAATAATTTATTACAACAACTCAACGCACTAGGATGGCGGAATATGACAGTGGATAGTGGAACTCAACACTGAAATACTAGCATAGAGTCAAGCGTCAGTGTGAGGCTTGACTATTTTATTGGTGTGGCGGAAGCTTGACGGATGGTACACGTAATAGACTCCAAGGCACAGGTGTGCTGACTGGGAACCTTCTAAGCGTCGGCCTTGCTAGCGCAATTCTCCTCCAACAGCTCGTCCTCTTCCAAATCTGGCCAAGTAAATAGCCAGGGACAAGCCAGTGAGTACTTTGAATGTACTCGCAAACATTATGAAAATATGGTATACTGGAAGCATATGCCATGGTAGATAAACTACATGCATGCAACAATTAACAAGACTTGGCATGTCGAAACATGGTTAGCACAAAAATAAATATTAGTCTCAATAATATAAAAGATAAGAGAAATGCCGGTCGGATGTCAAGTGACATCACCGTAGGACTTTAAGAGAAATGCCAGTTGGGCATCCACAAGAGTAGTGGCGAGATAAACCGCCTGACACTCGAGGGACGCCACAAAAGGACTTTAAGAGAAATGCCAGTTGGGCATCCACAAGAGTAGTGGCGTGATAAACCGCCTGACACTCGAGGGACGCCACAAAAGGACTTTAAAATAAAAGCGAGTGTCCGAGGTAGTCTAGCCAGCCCCTGAGACACTCTTGAAAGTAACAATAAAACCATCGGGTTAGTCCATAAACATAACATTCATCATAAATAGATTCATGATAATCCTGATTGTGACAAAAGCATCATGCAGCCATAACATGCTCAACAATATTATTTTCCTCCAGAGACTAACACCGGGACCGAATACTTGACCCACCCAACTAAGTCCTTGACCGTGGACGCGGCTATTCGAATAGATATAACTCTGCAGAGGGTGTACTCTTTACCCACGCGTATGGGCTTTCCTTAGACAGTACCATGCACTGACTAGTACCCAATACGGACTTTGGGTTGAAAACACGCCTGACGCATACGCACCGACCGGATGCCAGGACTCACCCAGAGCATCGCTCCAGAAACCTTAAGTCAGGGAGGCTACAACCTCCGAAAAGCATGGGATCACTATTAAACGCGCGGATTACAAGGGGTGCCCCCCTCTCGGCTACAACCGGAAACACCCATGCCCCTGACCCGATGACAGGCTACAACCTTCATCGTAGTATCTGTGTGGCGTGCACCCGTACAGGGGTTATCAACTTACTAGGCCGTACCCTCCTTTCGGAAGGACCCGTGGCAGCACGGTGTACAGCTAGGTGTATAGAGCAAGATTCGATCTAGGCAGACTCAGGAGGTATAGTCAAAATAACACCAGTGTTCTTTATCAGTACCATACGACACCACTGTGTCAACAAAGGACCATGCCTACTAGCATGTCCCAACCAACAGCAGCATCTCTGCCCTCGCGTAACCACTTGTCTGCCAGACAAGCTAGTGTGACATGCAAGCCAAGGTAAAACAAACATGACATGACCATGCATGCACATGTGATATAACATGCAACGTATGTGATGCACTACCATACTATGTAACCATGCAAGGAAGCAACATCATATCTCAAGTTCAATCATGCTTGCCTTGTCCAAAGTAATCAGGAGAAAACCCTTCAGAGATCCCAGCAAAAGTTCCTTCTTCTTTTTCTGAAAAATTCAAATTTGAATTTGAATAAGAAAATCAACACAGAACAGAAAAAGTTCTCAAAATATTTTTAAATAAATCTTAAAATAAACTAGAGCAGAAAAGAAAATTTTAGCAAAAAGAATCAACTCATTTGGATTTATATTTTAAAAGTTATTAGCTTTTCAAAACCAGGGGTTTTTCTGTAAAACAGAGGTCCCTGAGTTGTTTTAAAAGAAAACGTTTCGGGAACGAGTGCGTCTTCCAGTGCAGAAGACGTAAAGCGCAGAGTGCGCTTCCACTTAAAACGGAAACAGAGAGAGAGAGAGCTGACGGGTGGGGCCACCCGTCAGGTTTAAAATTTGAACGCGCTTGCGCGCGAGTACAGAGAAGCGGCGGCGATCGCCGGCGACGATCGCCGGGGTCTCAGGGCCCGGCGCTGGTCGCAACATGACCAGCGTGGCCTTCCGCATCCAGGGGTGGTGGAGGTGGCCACCGGCGGTCACCTGAACGGCGGTGAGCTCGTCGCCGGCGGACGTTGATTCGGGTGAAGTGGTGGCTCGTCGGAGAGGGCTCGGGAAGGGAAATTGAATTAGGGATTTGGCATGGTGGTGGAAAAGGGGAGGATCGACGGAGTTTGGGCGTCTCTGGTGGTGTGAGTGCGTGGTTCGGCTTGAGAGCAGAGGCGGCGGAGCGGTGGCCGGAGAGGGAGAAGATGACCCCCTCGGGGCCTGGTGGGTGGTCAGGAGGGAGTGTGGGTGGTGGTGGAGGCGAGTGCTGGCGCTAGAGGGGCTCGGGGACCCTTTTTATAGGCGGTTCGAGGATAGCCGAAGCGGGCGGAGGTCGCCGGAGTAAATGAGCTCGCCGGGGTAGGTTTTGGCCGGTGGTCTGGGGCGACGGAGCATTAACGAGGCCGGTGGAGTGTAGTTACTCAAAAATGAGTTTGCCAGGAGGCCAAGAATTTTGGTGAAGTTTGGAAATGGTTTGGGGCAGAAATATGATTTCTGGACCAAATTTGAATTGAATTTGATTTGAAAATTTTGAACTGTAGGACCAAAGGTTTTTGAAGAAATGGGTTAAGGGTACCATATATATGTAGGAAAAATTTTGGTAGAGGCAGAAAGGTCATAGAACATATAGTTCCTTTGTAAAAGTCAAGAAACTATGATTAATTCAAATTCCACTATTGGAGTTCAAAATATATAAAAAAAATATTTTTGTGGAGTGGGAAGTAGTTGAATAACATCACAGAGAGTGTGCATGACTTGAGAGGTAAATCTTGGAGTGGCAGAAAATATTTGGAGAAGTTTATGGTGTTAGAATAGATGGAAGGGATTTTTGCCTTTGAAAATAAATAGCTAAAAACCAAAGATTCTTTAAAGGGAAAAAAGTTTTGAAAACCTCCAAAACAATTAAATCAAATAAGTCCACCCTTCAAACAGAACCCTCCAAGGAAATTTTTTAAATCTTAGCTAAAATTTTGAAAAGTTTTCAAAATTCCAAACGAATATTTTTGGGGTGTGACAGCACCTACCCCCTTAAGAAAAATCTCGTCCCCGAGATTCCAGCTGTCCCTCAAACAGGTACGGATACTCAGTCCTTAAATGATCTTCTCTTTCCCAGGTTGCCTCTTCCTCGGTGTGATTGCTCCATTGGACTTTGCAAAATTTTATTACGCTCTGTCGGGTCCTCCGTTCAGACTCCTCCAAAATCTTTATGGGACGTTCCCGATAGGTAAGATCTGGTTGAAGATCCAATTCTTGGTGCTGCACTTGTTTTTCCGTGTTGCTAATACACTTCCTCAGTTGAGACACATGGAACACGTCGTGAACATCTGATAACTCTGCTGGTAATTCCAGTTGATAGGCGACCTTGCCCCTTCTTGCGGTTACTTTGAATGGTCCGATAAATCTGGGTGCTAATTTTCCCTTAACCTTAAACCTCTGTAGCCCCCTTGTCGGAGATACTCTAAGATATACGTAGTCATTGGGCTCAAAGTGGACCTGGCGGTGTTTTTGATCGAAATAACTCTTCTGTCGGCTTTGAGCTGCCCTTAGTCGGTCCTGAATAAGCTTTACTTTGGTTTCTGCCTCTATTAGCATTTCTGGTCCAAAAATTCGGCTGTCTCCGGTTTCAGACCAATTTAATGGGGTCCGGCATCGTCGTCCGTATAATGCTTCGAACGGTGCCATTTTTAGGCTAGCTTGATAACTGTTGTTATAGGAGAATTCTGCATAAGGCAAACTATCCTCCCAACTGACTCCGTAGGTAAGCACACAGGCTCTCAACATGTCCTCTAATATTTGGTTTACCCGTTCTGTCTGTCCTCCGGTCTGCGGGTGATATGCTGTGCTGAAGGCCAGTTGCGTGCCTAAGGCTTGCTGTAGATGTTCCCAAAATCTAGAGACAAATTGGGTGCCTCTGTCAGAGACAATTATTTTGGGTACCCCGTGTAGGCAAACAATCCTGGATAAGTACAGCCTGGCTAGCCTCTGTGTTGAGTAGGTGGTTTTTACCGGAATGAAATGTGCTACCTTGGTTAGCGAATCTGTTATTACCCAGATAGCATCATTCCCATGGCGTGACCTTGGCAAACCAACAACAAAGTCCATTCCAATTCTATCCCATTTCCATTCAGGCACCTTAATTGGTTGCAACAACCCTGCTGGTCTCTGGTGTTCCGCTTTCACACGTTGGCAGGTATCACAACATGCCACATATATGGCTATATCCCTTTTCATCCCGTGCCACCAGAATCGCTCCTGTAGATCCTTATACATTTTGGTCCCTCCGGGATGAATGGAATATGGAGCGGTGTGCGCTTCTGCCATTATTTGTTGTTTTAAATCTTCAATGTTTGGTACGCATAATCTCTGTCCAAACCAAATAACTCCTTGGTCGTCTTCAATAAATTCGGGCGCCCGACCCAGTTTCATCTTTTTTCTGATCCCTTCAATACTTGGGTGCCCCTTCTGGGCTTCTCTGATCTGGTCCTCTAATGTTGGTTTTATTTCCAACTGGGAGATGGTCCCCTCCGTGACTAGGGTCATGTTGAGCTTGGCAAATTCCTGGCTGAACACATGTTGCGAGAGTTGTACACTGCCATTTCCGGCGTATGGATTCCTGCTGAGAGCATCTGCCACAACATTGGCTTTACCAGGGTGATAGTGAATTCCTACGTCATAATCCTTAATTAGTTCAAGCCAACGTCGTTGTCTCAAATTTAATTCTGGCTGAGTGAAAATATACTTAAGACTTTTGTGGTCTGTGTATATTTCACATCGGTTCCCCAGAAGATAGTGTCGCCACTCTTTGAGTGCGTGTATTACTGCAGCAAGTTCCAGATCATGTGTGGGGTAATTTTCTTCATGTCGCCGTAGCTGTCTTGAGGTGTAAGCCGCCACTTTTCCTTCCTGCATTAACACACATCCAAGGCCTTTCCCGGATGCGTCACAATATATATCAAAATTTTTGTGCACATCGGGCACAACCAGAACTGGTGATGTTGTTAACCTCTTTTTCAACTCCTGAAAACTCTTTTCACAAGCTTCAGTCCATTCAAACTTCTTGTCTTTCTTGAGTAACTGGGTCATGGGTCTGGCTATAGTGGAGAATCCTTTAATAAACCTTCGATAATATCCTGCTAAACCGAGAAAACTTCTGACTTCCGTCACGTTTGTGGGCTGCTTCCATTCCAACACATCCTTTACTTTTCCTGGGTCCACAGCGATTCCATCTTGGGTCAATACGTGCCCAAGGAAACCAACTTCTCTCAACCAAAATTCACATTTGCTGAATTTGGCGTATAGTTGATGTTTCCTTAACTCTTCCAGTACTATCCGAAGATGCTGCTCATGCTCTTCGGGCGTCTTAGAGTAAATAAGTATGTCATCGATAAATACCACCACGAATTTATCCAAATATTTCATAAAAACCTTGTTCATGAGATGCACAAAATATGCCGGGGCATTGGTTAAACCGAACGGCATTACTGTGAACTCATATAATCCATACCTGGTAGTAAATGCCGTCTTAGGTATGTCCGTCGTCCGAATTTTTAGCTGATGATAACCTGATCTCAGATCTATCTTCGAGAAGACTTTAGCTTCTGCTAGCTGCTCAAACAAATCGTTGATTCTGGGCGGTGGATATTTATTTTTGATAGTGACCATATTAAGTGCCCTGTAATCGATACATAGCCGTAGGGTACCATCCCTCTTTTTGGCGAATAGAACTGGCGACCCCCATGGTGACGAGCTGGGTCGTACGTACCCTTTCTCCATCAACTCCTTAATTTGCTTCTTTAATTCTGCCAGTTCCGTTGGGGCCATACGGTACGGCTTCTTGTATATGGGTGTCGTTCCGGGTGCTAGTTCAATAACGAACTCAATTTCGCGGTCCGGAGGCATTCCTGGTAACTCTTCAGGAAATACGTCAGGATACTCACAGACTACAGGAACCTTATTTAATTCCACTGTATCCACTTGATTTAATTTCCCTTGGAATGTGGCAATCTTCCTTGTACCCACTTTTATTGTCTTTCCTTGGCAATTGGTAAGAGTCACCGTGCGGTTATAGCAGTCTATGAAACCCTTGTTTGTGGTTAACCAATCCATTCCCAGAATAATGTCCAAATCAACTGCGTCCAATACGATGAGATTGGCTAAGAATCCCATTCCTTCAATTTCGATGTTCACATCTTTGCAGTACCATTGAGTATTTTGCTTTGATCCCGGGGACTGAATAACCATGGAATTTTGCAAAGGCAAAAATGGAAACTGATTCTTCGAGGCAAATCTTTTAGAAATGCAAGAGTGGGAAGCTCCGGAATCAAATAAAATTGTAGCATCTACTGAGTTGGCGGGGAACGTACCAAACACGATATCCGGTGCGTTCTGAGCTTCCTCCAAAGTCACGTGGTTGATATGTCCTTGCTTGTGGTTGTTATTGGGGTTGAAGTTATTGCGTCGCGGAGCGTTGGTCGTACCACGGCCATTGTTGTTGTTGTTGGCTTTGGGAGGGTTGTTTCCTTGTTTTGGGCACTGTTTAGCATAATGCCCCGCTTCTCCACAGGAGTAACAGGTGACTCCCGGATAAAAATTTGTATCCTTGGTCCTATTGTGGAATACACTGCGGTTCTGTGGTGGAGCTGTATTTGTTGGTCGGGTGAATACTGGCTTTTGAACATCATTCCTGGGCCTGTTGTTGCGAACCTGTACTGACTGGTTCATGCGACGCTTGCGAGCCTCATCCATATTGCGGTGTTCATTTTCCAGAATGATAGCTTTATCCACAAGTGTCTTAAAGTCTGGAAAGGTATGAACCATCAGCTGGCACTTTAGGGATGATATAAGTCCGTCGAGAAATTTTTCCGTCTTTTTGTTCTCTGTCATATACTCGTCGTTGGCGTACCGGGCCAACTGAGTAAACTGATCCAGATACTGGGATACTGTGGAGCCCCGCTGTTTGAGATCCTCAAATTCCCTTTTCTTTAATTTCATAATGCTATTTGGGATATGCGCTCCTCGGAAATTCTCCTTGAATTGTGCCCATGTCATATTTGCTCCGTTAGGGTGGGTGTGACATAGATTTTCCCACCACGAAGCAGCCGTTCCAGAAAAGTAGTGTGGTGTGTACAGTACCTTTTCCTGGTCAGTACACTGGGCAATGACCAATTTTCTTTCCATGTCTCGTAGCCAGTCGTCTGCCTCTAGTGGCTTGTCAGTGTGCGTAAAGACCGTTGGGCGGGTCTTTTGTAACTCAGACAGTTTGGACCTGGGTTGCTGTTGTTCATGGTGATTTCCCATGTTAATCAAATGCTGCATCATCTCCTGATGCTGTTGCTGACTCTGCTCATATAGGCGACACATTTGCGAGAATGCTGAATCACTGCTTTGCTGACTTGTCTGTCCTTGTGTAAAATTATTTCCCATCTGTCCAGAGTTGTTCTCAGGGGGAGTTGGCATAGATCGGGTCCAGGGACGATGCATTTTCTTTCTGGGGTATTTGCATAACACCAAGGAAAATAATCAAATAGCAGAAAATAAATTCCCAAATAAATTTTTTCCCCCCCCAGGACAAGGTAAGACAAGGCAGCTAGATATATTGCACAAGTGATTTAATTATACAAGCAAGATTTAATTATACAGGATACATGCGGAAACTGTATCATACAAGATCATTTATTCTACTGGCGCACTCTCCGCGCTCTCATCGACCAGCGGTCCTAACATCGCTATTTTACAAAGGCGAGGCAGAACAGGAAATAAATATATTACACCAGTGTTCTCAAGTGGTCATCTGGCGAAGTAAACTGCGTTCGTCCCCACGGCTCATCCTAGGTCCTGCTGAGAGTGAGACTCAGGCAAGGCACCCAGGATGCGACCTCGCCCTCCTCATCCTCCTCCTCCTCCTCGAGGATTGCCTCTAGTCGTGTGGTCGTTGATGCCGCGCCTGCTGGAGGTGGCACCGTGCTCGTCAGTGGGGAAGCTCTGGTCGGAATGGGTGCGACCAGACGGCTAGCATCGCCAGTCGAGGTCGAGTGCTGAGCCGCGGGACTAGCCAGGGAAGTATTTGGTGGAGTGGAAGTGCGTGGAGCACGAGGCGAAGGAAAGCGGTACTCGCTCCTGCGAATAATTCTCGCACGAGACAAGTCCATCCGCGCAGTGAGGTAGTCATCCACCAGGGAGGTGAAAGCTGACTCCAAGGCCATGATATACTGGACAAGTGGCTCAATAGCTAGATCCTTTTCCCCTATGGTGCAGGAAAAGGCATAGTGGCTAGTATATGGAACGTGGCAAGGCAGGTAGTAATAGGGACGGTTTTGCATAACGGACAGGATGTCCCTGAGACGTGCGATAGCCTCACGTGCGGCCATCTGGATAGCATGCCTCTCAGTGGGCATGGCTCTCCCCATGAAGCGATAGTTGCGGAAAGACACGGACGCACCACCCCGAATGTATACCGAAGCCTGGTACATAGTCAGGGTTTCTGAGATCTTGTCCGGGTAGACGACGTACTCCGGACGCCCGAGGGACCCCATCGCGTCCCTCGCGATGCTCGCGAGAAGGCGGGAAAATCCCGCAGGCTCGTTGGCGAAAACCTGCGATGGGCAGCGGCCACCAGCCATCTACAACAGTAGACACAAATCCAAGTAGCCATGTCATAAGTGTATGATGACTAAGGAAAAAAGAATTTTGCTACGATGCCTGAGATGCATACTGGGAGAATGTTAGCACTGACTCGGTGACTAGCGATCGTGCCTAGGGCTCCTACAGTCAGCCTGGCTCTGATACCAAGGTCTGTCAGGCCCACTTCTGGGAAATAAATCACAGAATAGCCTTAAGTCACACTGGCTCCCAAGCACAACCAGTGGACAACCTTGATATAGATAACCAGTACAGTAATATTACACAGGGTTGAGTCAGGGTGACTCAATAATTTATTACAACAACTCAACGCACTAGGATGGCGGAATATGACAGTGGGTAGTGGAACTCAACACCGAAATACTAGCATAGAGTCAAGCGTCAGTGTGAGGCTTGACTATTTTATTGGTGTGGCGGAAGCTTGACGGATGGTACACGTAATAGACTCCAAGGCACAGGTGTGCTGACTGGGAACCTTCTAAGCGTCGGCCTTGCTAGCGCAATTCTCCTCCAACAGCTCGTCCTCTTCCAAATCTGGCCAAGTAAATAGCCAGGGACAAGTCAGTGAGTACTTTGAATGTACTCGCAAACATTATGAAAATATGGTATACTGGAAGCATATGCCATGGTAGATAAACTACATGCATGCAACAATTAACAAGACTTGGCATGTCGAAACATGGTTAGCACAAAAATAAATATTAGTCTCAATAATATAAAAGATAAGAGAAATGCCGGTCGGATGTCAAGTGACATCACCGTAGGACTTTAAGAGAAATGCCAGTTGGGCATCCACAAGAGTAGTGGCGAGATAAACCGCCTGACACTCGAGGGACGCCACAAAAGGACTTTAAGAGAAATGCCAGTTGGGCATCCACAAGAGTAGTGGCGTGATAAACCGCCTGACACTCGAGGGACGCCACAAAAGGACTTTAAAATAAAAGCGAGTGTCCGGGGTAGTCTAGCCAGCCCCTGAGACACTCTTGAAAGTAACAATAAAACCATCGGGTTAGTCCATAAACATAACATTCATCATAAATAGATTCATGATAATCCTGATTGTGACAAAAGCATCATGCAGCCATAACATGCTCAAGAATATTATTTTCCTCCAGAGACTAACACCGGGACCGAATACTTGACCCACCCAACTAAGTCCTTGACCGTGGACGCGGCTATTCGAATAGATATAACTCTGCAGAGGGTGTACTCTTTACCCACGCGTATGGGCTTTCCTTAGACAGTACCATGCACTGACTAGTACCCAATACGGACTTTGGGTTGAAAACACGCCTGACGCATACGCACCGACCGGATGCCAGGACTCACCCAGAGCATCGCTCCAGAAACCTTAAGTCAGGGAGGCTACAACCTCCGAAAAGC
This sequence comes from Secale cereale, assembly GCA_902687465.1. Lineage (NCBI taxonomy): Eukaryota > Viridiplantae > Streptophyta > Magnoliopsida > Poales > Poaceae > Secale > Secale cereale. The sequence continues at coordinate 69,445,982 of LR738712.1, forward strand.
ATGGGATCACTATTAAACGCGCGGATTACAAGGGGTGCCCCCCTCTCGGCTACAACCGGAAACACCCATGCCCCTGACCCGATGACAGGCTACAACCTTCATCGTAGTATCTGTGTGGCGTGCACCCGTACAGGGGTTATCAACTTACTAGGCCGTACCCTCCTTTCGGAAGGACCCGTGGCAGCACGGTGTACAGCTAGGTGTATAGAGCAAGATTCGATCTAGGCAGACTCAGGAGGTATAGTCAAAATAACACCAGTGTTCTTTATCAGTACCATACGACACCACTGTGTCAACAAAGGACCATGCCTACTAGCATGTCCCAACCAACAGCAGCATCTATGCCCTCGCGTAACCACTTGTCTGCCAGACAAGCTAGTGTGACATGCAAGCCAAGGTAAAACAAACATGACATGACCATGCATGCACATGTGATATAACATGCAACGTATGTGATGCACTACCATACTATGTAACCATGCAAGGAAGCAACATCATATCTCAAGTTCAATCATGCTTGCCTTGTCCAAAGTAATCAGGAGAAAACCCTTCAGAGATCCCAGCAAAAGTTCCTTCTTCTTTTTCTGAAAAATTCAAATTTGAATTTGAATAAGAAAATCAACACAGAACAGAAAAAGTTCTCAAAATATTTTTAAATAAATCTTAAAATAAACTAGAGCAGAAAAGAAAATTTTAGCAAAAAGAATCAACTCATTTGGATTTATATTTTAAAAGTTATTAGCTTTTCAAAACCAGGGGTTTTTCTGTAAAACAGAGGTCCCTGAGTTGTTTTAAAAGAAAACGTTTCGGGAACGAGTGCGTCTTCCAGTGCAGAAGACGTAAAGCGCAGAGTGCGCTTCCACTTAAAACGGAAACAGAGAGAGAGAGAGCTGACGGGTGGGGCCACCCGTCAGGTTTAAAATTTGAACGCGCTTGCGCGCGAGTACAGAGAAGCGGCGGCGATCGCCGGCGACGATCGCCGGGGTCTCAGGGCCCGGCGCTGGTCGCAACATGACCAGCGTGGCCTTCCGCATCCAGGGGTGGTGGAGGTGGCCACCGGCGGTCACCTGAACGGCGGTGAGCTCGTCGCCGGCGGACGTTGATTCGGGTGAAGTGGTGGCTCGTCGGAGAGGGCTCGGGAAGGGAAATTGAATTAGGGATTCGGCATGGTGGTGGAAAAGGGGAGGATCGACGGAGTTTGGGCGTCTCTGGTGGTGTGAGTGCGTGGTTCGGCTTGAGAGCAGAGGCGGCGGAGCGGTGGCCGGAGAGGGAGAAGATGACCCCCTCGGGGCCTGGTGGGTGGTCAGGAGGGAGTGTGGGTGGTGGTGGAGGCGAGTGCTGGCGCTAGAGGGGCTCGGGGACCCTTTTTATAGGCGGTTCGAGGATAGCCGAAGCGGGCGGAGGTCGCCGGAGTAAATGAGCTCGCCGGGGTAGGTTTTGGCCGGTGGTCTGGGGCGACGGAGCATTAACGAGGCCGGTGGAGTGTAGTTACTCAAAAATGAGTTTGCCAGGAGGCCAAGAATTTTGGTGAAGTTTGGAAATGGTTTGGGGCAGAAATATGATTTCTGGACCAAATTTGAATTGAATTTGATTTGAAAATTTTGAACTGTAGGACCAAAGGTTTTTGAAGAAATGGGTTAAGGGTACCATATATATGTAGGAAAATTTTTGGTAGAGGCAGAAAGGTCATAGAACATATAGTTCCTTTGTAAAAGTCAAGAAACTATGATTAATTCAAATTCCACTATTGGAGTTCAAAATATATAAAAAAAATATTTTTGTGGAGTGGGAAGTAGTTGAATAACATCACAGAGAGTGTGCATGACTTGAGAGGTAAATCTTGGAGTGGCAGAAAATATTTGGAGAAGTTTATGGTGTTAGAATAGATGGAAGGGATTTTTGCCTTTGAAAATAAATAGCTAAAAACCAAAGATTCTTTAAAGGGAAAAAAGTTTTGAAAACCTCCAAAACAATTAAATCAAATAAGTCCACCCTTCAAACAGAACCCTCCAAGGAAAATTTTTAAATCTTAGCTAAAATTTTGAAAAGTTTTCAAAATTCCAAACGAATATTTTTGGGGTGTGACACATGTCTGTTATTTATTTTCTTTTCCTTATGAGCCCTTTCTGTGGTGTCGCTCAGACGCCCGACTGTGGCATGCTTGTTATTTATTTCATTACTACTTTCTGATTGCATATACTCTTTACTCGAATGTCCTGCTTAAAGTTATATCCTATCGCATCATTATTATCATAGTGATCATAAATCATCCTTGAGCATGTTTATGTCTCACCCATGTTCCTAATGTTTGCGAGTACATTCAAAGTACTCACTGGCTTGTCCCTGGCTATTGTCTTGGCCAGATTCCTTGCGTGGGAAGGAACGACATGATGCTACCCCGGAGCCCACTCTATTGGGTTAGCAGCGCCGCGAAGATAGGTGTTATCCCGGTCAGCTGTTCCCGTGGGAAATGGAGTCCCATCGACGCCGACGTACCCCAACCGCTTCCGCCACCTTCTACCAGAAAACCCGTGTTGTACTTAAAGACCAGAATGGTCTTGTACCACATATTTGTACCTTTGCTTGGAATTTTCTATATCAAGAGGTGCCTCATCAGCTAATAGTAATCCTGGGGCTGATGAGCACAAGGTCCGTTTTTTGGGAAATTAATATCCCGAAATTTCGGTCCTGACAATCTATAACAATATAACTTCTATTAGGATGTAAGAAGACATAACCCATTATGTTGTCTTCCTTGTCCAACTTCAACTTTTTAGCATGTCATATTTTAATGAGTGCTCACAATTATAAAAGATGTCCAAGATAGTATATTTATATGTGAAACCTCTCTTTCTTTATTACTTCCTATTAATTGCAACAATGACCAAAACTTTGTTTGTCAACACTCAACAACTTTTATTCATCATACTCTTTATATGTGAAGTCATGACTTCACATAAGATCAACATATGATCTTTATTTGTTTCTTTTTATTCCTTTATTTTCTATAGTTTCTTATTCCCTCAAGATCATAGCAACATAGCAAAGCCCTCACTCAAAAGTATTCTTTATTATATAACTCGAGGACTCGATTACATAGATAGGGATCAAAGCAAAACTCAAAGCTAAATCATACTAAAAACTTTATTCTACTAGATCAAGATATAACCAAAAGGATTGAACTAAGAAAAATGGTAAAGATAAAGGTGTGATGGTGATACGATACCAGGGCATCTCCCCCAAGCTTGGCAGTTGCCAAGGGGAGTGCCCATACCCATGTATTTATGATTCTTTCTTCGGAGGCGGTGTTGATGGAGTTGTTGATGTAGCAGGTTTATCTTTTCCCTCATCTTACGCTTAAGGATGGAATTTTCCTCCTTCAGCTCACCGATCTCCTGTTCCGGTGTTAATACTCTCCTGTTCGAGTGTTAATACCCACCTGTTCTAGTGTTAAGCATGGTGAATATACTTTTAAGGGTGGAATACCAAAGAAACTTGGAGATCCACGAATACCTACTATACCATGCTCCATTAAAGGAAACTATGTTAAAACAACTTTATGTGATCTTGTAGCCGGTGTTAGTGTTATGCCTTTCTCTTTGTATCATATACTTGAATTGAATAAGTTGACACCTACTGAATTTCTTTGCAAATGGCTTATAAATCAACTGCTATACCCATCGGTATTTGTGAGGATGTGCCTGTTGTGGTTGCAAACGTTACTATCTTAACGGACTTTGTTATTCTTGATCTTCCCAAGGACGACAGTATGACAATCATCCTTGGTAGACCCTTTTTGAATACTGCAGGGGCTGTTATTGATTGCAACAAAGGCAATGTCACTCTTCATGTAAATGGTAATGAGCATACGATACACTTTCCGAAGAAACAACCTCAAGTTAATAACGTCAATTCTATTGGAAAAATTCCAACTATCACTCTTGGAGCTTTTGAATTCCCTCTTCCTACTGTTAAGAAGAAAGATGATATTCTTATTGTTGAGGACATGATATCGCCATTGAGGTAACCTAGTCATTGACCGATTCCTTTTGATGAGCATGAGATGGATGAATTTAGAGAACACCACCTTGTGTACCCAACTTTTACTTTCTGTTATTTAGATTAAATAAAGCAAAAATAGTATTATTTTTCTATTTTGTGAATTATCCGAGCTATAAAAAATGTCCGGAAAACAAAAGTTCTCCAAATGCCCTGAAAAGTTAATATGATTTTTTCGGACGCATATGAGAGAGGCTCGAAGACCGCCCGCCTTCATGAAGAGGCTCGCCTAGCAGTAGCTGACGCAGCACAATACAACCCCAACTATGATTTCGGATATCATCCAGGCCAGTGGTGGCCCTAGATGAACTTAGGCAAAAGCCTAAGCTTGGGGGAGTACGTATTTCTCACCGACATTACATTTATGTTCACACATTCATTCCAGTTGTCGGTGTTCATACTTTTCCAATGTATCATCCATGTTAGTTTATTTTTCTTGCTTTCTTCTTGTGTGTTTCAAAAACTTTAGAAAACCCAAAAATATTTCTTGCTTCTTTTTGTCTTTTGTTTCTAGTTAGTTTCTTAGTAGTTTGTAGTATTAAAATAAAATCCAAAAAGAATTATCATTCTTCTTTTGTTTGTTGGGAGATTTCCTGTGTAAATAGCTTTTCTCGTTCTTGTTTTGCTTTCTTCAGAAAAACAAAAACTCCAAAAATATTTCAATGTGTTTCTTTGAAATTATTTTCTTTTCTTTAGGGGTCGAGAGGAGAAGACCACGATGAAAACTGATGAGTGACTCTCATATGCATTATTGTTGATCTAACAAAGAGCCCATATTACCTTGTCATCTCCGTTGAATAAATGTTGCAGATTCCAGCTTAGTCCAATGCACGTGCACTATAATTATTATTCACACCGTTTGGTCTTGATAGTGAAAGGCAATAATGATGATATATGATGAAATGATTGAGATGGAGAAAAGCTGGTATGAACTCGACCTATCTTGTTTTTGTAAATATGATTAGCTTGTCATTCCTGATTCAGCCCATTATGGATGAAACATGTTTGCAATGACGATTAGAGATTATAGTTACCCATGCCATGCTTAATCAGCTAGGAGTTTATAATGGTTTACCTTGCGTGCCAACATGCTTTTAAGATGGTTGTAATGTAGTATGATAGGATGGTATCCTCCTTGAAATGATTTAAGTGGCTCGACTTGGCACATGTTTATACATGTAGTTGAAACAAAATCAACATAGCCTCCATGATATTTATGTTGATGGTAATTTATATTCTACTCATGCTTGCATTCAATGTTTGTTAATCTCAAGGCATGTTTATGACCGTTGTTGCTCTCTAGCTGCCCGCTTCCCAGTCCTTTTCTAGCCTTCACCTGTACTAAGCGGGAATACTGCTTGTGAATCCACTTCCATAAACTCAAAGTTGTTCCATAAGAGTCCACCATACCTACATATATCTAGTATTTACCTGCCGTTCCAAGTAAATTTGCATGTGCCAAACTCTAAACCTTCAAATAAAATTCTGTTTTGTATGCCCAAATCACTCATGTGGCGACTCAGGGATGTCTTTATCTACCATGCTAGGTGGGCATTCTCCCGATGAGTGGACTCCGCTTGTCATTCACGAGAAAATGGCTGGTAACCGGTATACCTAGTCCCATGATCTAAAGATCAAAAATCAAATCAAAATATAATTAAACAAAGCTCCCCTGGACTGTTGTTGGTTTGGACGGTACCCGTTGTTTCCGATAAGCCGTGGAGTGTGTTTGATGGTGGAGGGGGAGTAAAACTTTACCATTCTGTTTGGGAACCGTCTATAATGTATGTAGGATGGAAGATATTGAGAACTCTTGGTCGTAGCATTGACAAAAAAAGCATATCGCTCAACATTATATTCATCTCTGATTAAAAAACTTGAGCTCTGACACCTCTACAAATCCCTGCTTCCCTCTGCGAAGGGCCTATCTAATTACTTTTATTGCCGAGTCATCATCCTCTTATAAAAAGCACCAGTTGGAGAGCACCTCTGTCATTTATATGCTTTGTTATTAATTGATGTTGAGTATGAGTGTGACTGGATCTCTTTAACCATGAATTACAATGTCTAGTCAGTCTTTGATCTTCTTAGGTGCTCTGCATTTATGTTTTGCAGTCTCAGAAAGGGCTAGTGAGATACCACCTTGTCATATTATATCATGATTGTTTTGAAAAAGTGTTGGCATCCGAGATTTATTATTATTGCTCGCTAGTTGATTATGTTATTGATATGAGTAAACATGAGACCTAAATGTTATTGTGAATGTGGTTAACTCATAATCGTTGCCGAAAACTTGAATGCTGGCTTTACGTATTTACAACAACAAGATCAAACGGAGTTTGTAAAAGTTTTTATTTGTCACTTTCAGTTTATCAAAAATAGGAAGGCATGTCATATTCAAAGGTATAATGTGTAAGCTAAATAGATGTAATTTAACCAAATAGGAAGCAATACAAGCTAGACATCCTGTTGGAGTGGTGAGCATGATCATCGAGGACCTAAGAGCCTGGTGGGAGGCGGGCTGCTTCGCCAGCATCATGGCTTTTTACTTGGCTTCCAGGTGATGCATGTCTGTGCTGAGCTTGTCACTGGCTCGGCCAGTGCCCTAACTAGCTATTTGTCTTCTGGTTCTTTCGGGATGGTGGTTCATGTAAAAAATATCTTCCTTATCTTAATAAAGACTGACTTCGGCCTTTCAAATACAAGCTAGACACCGTATGCAACATGCAACCACATATGACACTGCGAAGTTAAAGCAAGCACCTGGGATGGTGGTTCATGGCGAACGAGGTCATCAACTCTAGAGCTACATTTACCGTCTCCATCTACTAACACTGCATCCTTTATAACGATGTGTCATGTCTTGCCTGCCCACGAAGAAAACAGGAGTGACCTCTGTCTTTTATGTCGTGCTTCTGTCAAGGCGGAGTTTGAAATACCCATGCATAAAAACAAATAGTGAGAGTATGGGTGAAGTGTGTGGAGAACTAGTGCAGGTGGATGAAATATAGATGACACGAAACATATGATAGCTTTACAACATTGCATGTCAAACAAAATTAGATTCTACTCCGTATGATTTTGTAATATATGAGCACAGGGATGGCTGGGAAATGCAAGTACTCCTCCAACACATCACCACATGTGGTCCTATCAAAATAACAGTCGACTGCAAATAAATAGGTCAGTCAATTTTTTATGAATGATACTTCTCCATCGTATCTACTTTTCCAAACTCTTTTGCCCTTGTTTTGGACTCTAATTTGCATGATTTGAATGGAACTAACCCGGAGTGACGCTGTTTTCAGCAGAATTGCCTTGGTGTTATTTTTGTGCAGAATAAAAAGTTCTTGGAATAACCTGAAACTTCATGAAGATTATTTTCAGAATATATATAAAAAATATTGACGAAAAGAAATACCGGAGGGGGCCCACACCCTGGCCACAAGAGTGGGGGGCACGCCCACCCCCAGGGCGTGCCATCCGTCCTTGTGGGCCCCCTGGACCTCCACCGACCTCAACTCCAACTCCATATAATCTCTTTCGGGGAGAAAAAAAGAGAGAGAAGACCCCATCGCAGTTTACGATATGGAGCCGCCACCACCTCCTGTTCTTCATCGGGAGACCTGATCTGGAGTCCATTCGGGGCTTCGGAGAGTGGAGATCGTCGTCGTCGTCATCACCAACCATCCTCCATCACCAATTTCATGATGCTCACCGTCGTGCGTGATTAATCCCATCGTAGGCTTGCTGGGCGGTGATGGGTTGGATGAGATTTATCATGTAACCGAGTTAGTTTTGTTAGGGTTTGATTCCTAGTATCCACAATGTTCTGAGATTGATGTTCCTATGACTTTGCTATGCTTAATGCTTGTCACTAGGGCCCGAGTGCCATGATTTCAGATCTGAACCTATTATGTTTCCATGAATATATTTGTGTTCTTGATCCTATCTTGAAAGTCTATAGTCACCTACTATGTGTTATGATCCGGCAAACTTGGAGTGACAATAACCGGGGCACTTCCCGATGATGACCATAGTTTGAGGAGTTCATGTATTCACTAAGTGCTAATGTTTTGGTCCGGTACTCTATTAAAAGGAGGCCTTAATATCCCTTAGTTTCCATTAGGACCCCGCTGCCACGGGAGGGTAGGACAAAAGATGTCATGCAAGTTTTTTTCCATAAGCACGTATGACTATATTCGGAATACATGCCTACATTACATTGATGAATTGGAGCTAGTTCTGTGTCACCCTAGGTTATAATTGCTACATGATGAATATTATCCGACACCTATCATTGCCGATCCATTGCCTACAAGTTCGTTCCATATTGATACTTTCTTTGTTACTTTCATTACTGTTGCTGTCACCATCACTACAAAACTGCTACTGTTACTTTTGCCACTGCTACTGTTATTTCCATACTACTTTGCTACTAAATATTTTGCTGCAGATATTAAGTTTTCCAGGTGTGGTTGAATTGGCAGCTCAGCTGCTAATACTTGAGAATATTCTATGGCTCCCCTTGTGTCAAATCAATAAATTTGGGTTGAATACTCTACCCTCAAAAACTGTTGCGATCCCATACACTTGTGGGTTATCAATAAACCGCCCGATCTATAAGAAACGGGTAGATGAGCTTCGTCTACCTTCCGTCAGTCACTGTTGACGATCTTTCTCGAACCGCCAGCGACCACCGGCCCAGACACATCCCTTCGCCGCTCCGCCCTCCCCTCGACGTCACACCACCACCATGCTTGGCAGCACCCCCGGCCATCCCTTTAATCCCGGCCGACCTCCAGATCGGGAGCCACTTGCTCCTAGGCCCCACACACCCCTAAGATAAGCACTGAGGCGCAGCTTCCTCGGCGTAATAGGCGAACTAGCGCCTGTTACGCCGGGGAATGCTTCCTTTATTTGGGAATCAACAGACCAGAAATTGAAATCCAGGGGGCGAAGGACCTCTAGCTAAGGTGAAATAGTATATGAGGAGAAACCTTGTGATCGCGAGTTACTAGGAACATCTAGTATCAGGAAGAAGTAGTCAACTAGTGTCTTCTGTGGGATGAATACCGTGAAGCAGACACGTAAGATTTGCACGAATAAGGGAAGATGAGTTCCATTTCCGGTTGCCAGTGTTGTGTCCTCCAAATGTCGCGGCGATCTTCTTTTTTTACCGGGGGAACCGATGTTTTGGAGGAGGGTGGAGCCTTAGATGAACCCATGGAGAAATTGTTGACTGTGTTGCGGTGGCCATCTGTTAGCGGAGGGGAAGTAGATCCGAGGCGGCGAAGGACGGCGTATCGGGAACAGTTCCGGTGCGGTGGATGATGGCGAAGTTGGAGCGACATGGGTGAGGCGTATGACGACATGGTTGAACTAGCTCGGTTACGGCGCATGTCGGCGTCCTGGAGGCAGCTCGGCCTCGGCTTCAACTACTACCCATGGAGGGCATTGCTGTTGCGGTTGCGGTGGAGGACGACGTCGGGGTATCAGCTCCGGCGTGATGGAGGAGGGCGGCGGTTGATGGGTGGGATTGGGTGGTGGACGGAGGATGCCGGGGTTTCGTGGCTGGTGGAGAGGTAGTTTTGGTGCCCACAGAGTACGAATGGGAATCAGAATCGGCCGGGGGGGGGGGCTAAGGGGGAACCATGTTTCGGTCTGGGACGCGCTTGTTTTTGTTTTTTGTTTTTTTGAATAGATGGGACGCGCTTGTTTGAAATTTGCGGAAAGTACAAACTTTGCCCCTCTTAAATTTCGGACCTACTACGGGTCGGAGGTAGGACGGTAATCCCAGGTGTCCCAAATAGTGGGCGAGAGCAATTTCGGCCAAGCGCATGTGTGTTTAGGCGGCCACGGTGTATGAATGTTTTTCGGAGGCGGTTGCGTGGCGTCTAGATGAAGTTACAAACCTGCCCCGATTTAAACCTTTGGACGTCGGACCGGTAGGTTTCATGGGTCGGAGTTAGAAAAGTAATTTCCTTCAACCATACATTGGTCTCACGCGGTTTCGGGCAAGTAGAGGCTCTTTTGGCGCTTCGTTCAAAATTTTGCAACAAAAGCATTCACGTTTAGAGTACTCTTGAACTTTGAGGATTGACCTAAATAGACAACGTTAAATTTGACCTTGTATGTTTGAAATTCTCATTAAATTAGGCACTTCTTTTTTAAAATTTTGACACTTGAAAATCCTATAACTGCGATTATTTTGGAATGGAGGAGGTAAATTTGAATCTATTTGGTACACGACTATATATGCTATTACGTACAAAAGCAGAGCAAAGTTTTGTGCCCCTATATTTTAGGTATGATTTACAAATTCCATGATCTCGAATTCAAATAATTGAATGGACTTCATGTTGAATTCTAATTTTTTTAAACCACCTTAAGTTGAATTCAAATGTATGTTAGTTCCTAGCTAGCTATTTGTAATGTTTATTGTGTAACTTTTGTATGTATAATGTGCTTTACATACACAACATGAACTATACTCACGTTTATATTCGAATAGCTAAAGCGATGCATTGTCTGGAGTTCAAAATATTGACTCGATGGATCAATTATGTCGAATCATAACATATACATGCTAAAATTCGATAGAATATAGATGTCCGATGGATCAATGACCGTTCCTTATGCGAATTGCAAATATCATGATCCCATCTTAATATTTGGATACAATTTATATTTTTAATCAATGTGTACATCCGTCTTTTATGTGTAGTTTCACTCTCCATAGGCCCCTCAAACATGCGATAACGTTCTCTCGCACACATATGCGCACACGGTGTATATCCATCGGTGGTCTCTCGCACATGCTCACACACTCTCTCCCGAGGCGTCTTTCTCGCACACATGCTCTCGATATCACCCTGCCCCCTCTCGCAACCATTTACGACTGTTTTCACTAACCTTTATCAGAAGCACTCATCCTCTCACACGCATATGCACACACAATCCCCATCGACCCTTTCTCTATACATAGACCTGCCTACGTGTATCCCGCACACACATTATATTTAGGCATGTCTCGCATGCATTGTCTCCACCTCTCTTCCTAATTGACGAATATGATTCCAGCAGAGCATTCTATAGGATGCCCCTTAAAGTTAGGTTGGATGAATGCTAATATCAGAGACAAGGGGCTACCTTAGTCCGAGGACCTAGGGGTACAAGTCCTAGCCAGCTTTGTTAGTGGACACAAAGTCCTTCACGACTCTGGTATCTTTGTCTTGTACGATGAGTCCTCCATGGGTATCCCTGAATGCGCCACGGGCCGACCAATGTGGCGCAGGACGGAACCGACCCAAGGGCCTCACCTCGGCCCACCGGACCTCACGCGGTGACACACCATCTGCCCCTAGGTCTAGTTATCTTCACACACACACACACATACCAACATAGACACAACAACAACAAAAAATCTCCTCATGCTTCTATATATCTCCTCCCCCTTGCATGTACACAATCAAGGGCATCTCTCGCCGTGACATCCTATCCGTCTCTCTCTCTAGACCTCTCTCATTTCTCGTGCTATCTCTCCCACGTCGCCCCCTTCGGCCCCTCTATCCATGCCTCACTCGAATACATACACATACCCTCACTAGACCCTGCCAAATACGTCACCTACACATTCACACATGTTACATCATTACACGTACCCCATTGATCTAAAAAGCCATCTCTTCACGTTTACTTCGCATAGAGCATTCCTTTTGAATAAACCCACACAAAGTGTGGCCAAAAATTTATTTTAGAATCTGTACATATATACAACATTACAAAGTTATATGGAGTATGAAAATTAGTTTGCCATGGTGCACCCAATGATATTTATTCCGCAATGTGAATTTGTATATTTTTGTACTATATATAAAGTTAGTCATAATAAAGAGAAACAAAGCGCATCTCTCTCTCCATCGCACATACCCCCTCTACGCCCCTTGCACGTACGCGCACAAACTATCTCCAGGTCCTCTAAAAGTATGCCCCAACACATTCATACATGTTTCATCTTTCTCTCGCGATATATAGAGTGACCATCATTGTATTTGAAGCAAAAGCACGATACGTACATTGGACTTCAGAAATCCACTCATTACGGTCACCATTAACATTTTGTGGTTATTATACAGTCACAAGCTCACCATATAGCTCTGTATTTGTTCAAGACACGACTAGTTGACCAGTTAAACGCTCTACGTGGCACCTCTAGTGTTGCGTCACATTATCTCACTACCATTGGGCCAACCTGTCGGCATGTATAAGAATGAAAACAAATGATAAAAATATTGGACGATGGTTCGAAGTCATGACCGCGTGCACAATGGACAACGTGGCATTGTATTGGTATGCTGAGCCGTCTATTTTTAACAAACATGAGCTGGTGTGGTGATTGTACACACACGCACGCATGCACACGAACTGCATGCACGCAACACTCACACGTACACACGCAGCCCCACACGCACGCATCACATGAACTGCATGCACGCAACACTCACACGTACACGGTACACACACAGTCATGCACGCACGCTACACTCACACGCACACACGCACGCATGACAGTGGGCCCTACAAGGAACATGGTCAGTTTAACGTGTCAGCATAGTGCCACGCAGACTATTTGGCCGGTCAACAAAGTGCAATCCGATGCTGAACGGTGAGCAAGTGACCTTATAACCACCGCAAAACGTATATAGTGACCGTAATGAGCGTATTCTGAAGTTCGTTGACCGTATTATGCTTTTGGCTTGAAATACACTGACCCACTCCGCCAGTGTATTTATCTCTTCTCTCGCTCTCTCTGTGGAGCTGAGTAGGCTAACGTGCAAGTGCCTAAATTGGCTAGTACTACTATCATCTACTGCGTGCGACAAATCCCGCCCTTGCCTGTTTGTATCGATGGATCGGGTTTGTATTGATGGATCGTGCAAAATAGCAAAACTACAGTAGCACAACAGTACAAGTAATAGTTCACTGCGCCGCACTGTCGTGTACTCCTCCATCGCAAGAGTGGAGGGCTCGCTTTCATAAATTTCTAGTCCCTTTCGCCGACATGTGGGACATCAAGCAACCGGGTCCACTTGCCATACCAAATTCACAGTGCAGAGCAGCAGGGGTGAAGCACCCCGGTCATGGCGCCAGCGTAGTAATGAGCAATGAGGCGTCAAATCACAAAGCTACACCTTTCCCGCAGTTAAGTTGGAGGGACGAAATGATGCTAAAAAAAGTTGGAGGGACAAAGCACCCATTATTTAACTCGTTGCTGAATCCGCTTCTCCCTCATCTTCTTCAAGTTAACCACGTGTTGCTTCTGCCGTTGTTCTGCCTCGGCTACTCATAGTGGGGAGTACATATACTAGTATCGTGTGCATAATACAAGTGTATGATACTACTACTTTATAGTAGTACATACTAGTAGTATCATAGAGTACTCCAACTTCCTCTATAGTGCATAGTATATTTATTGCCATGCATAACACAAAGTAGTACTATAACATTTAACATAATACGGTTTCTACCTATGTTACTCTAACCCCTCTCTCTTCTTTAATTCTCTGCCACATCAGCATGTTTTCTATTCCTGAGTGCATGTTGCTACCACTATGGCCAACCTCATGTGGGACGCGGATCGACTTGGTAAATAACTGACACGCGGGACATCATGTTAGCAAACCGCCAGGCCAATGTCCTCTAAAAGTAAGAAACCTCCCCCGCCTTCCGCGCGGCAAAATCACCTCCTGTTTACTAATCTTGATTTAATTTTTTAGATCCATATAATTGAGATTTGTATAGATAGCACACAGGAACAAAACCAATTGGTATGGTTAAGGGCATCCACACTGTGTAGCCAAATGTGAAAATAGCTTTTGACATTGATGGAAACCATTGTAGAGGGTGCTGCCAAAGCAAAAAGAGGGAACTGAAGCTCCCTAGTTGATTGATTCAAGGAATAGAAAAATGCAACCTCTCTCCTCTTTATGCCGTACGTATATAGCACAGAGTCTACTTCCCTATCCCTTCTATCACAAATCACAAAGCAGTGAGGTGTCAAATCACAAAGCACACACGAAGCAACCATCATTTCACTCTTCGCTGACTCCGCTTCTCCGTCTTCTTCTTCGAGAAACCACCTTACCGCACTAAGTTGGACGGACGACGCTATTGTGTAGTACTAGTACATTTACACATCCTTTCGTTCAACGGACTTCGTGGATGCAAAGAAGGCGGTTGTCTCGGCTTGCAGGTGGCACTAGCGAACGACTTACCGTGGTCTCCCTCAATGGTGTGCTCAATCGAACGCACTTCACCAAAGCCACAACATTCGAGATATCGTCCACATCACCGCAATGGGGAAGGAAGTCAAATAGTTACTACCTCCTTTTTTGTATACAAGGCCAGTATCGAAATTACAATTTGAAGAAGGCCACTAACACTAATCGAGGCAAAATTGATGGTTTTCCCTCATAGTAATAGCAACCATGGATATTAATATACCCTTGCATGCATGCAGAAGTGAGAAGTGAGATGGTTAGCTCTTTGGGCATTGGAGAAAAAAATACGCATTAATTGACACGTCAAACGAGGATTTGTATCGATCAATCCCGAGAAGGAAAACCTCGCCTTTCTTTTTTAACACAAGTAGTACATACTTGTATCATGTTTGGGTCTAGGCCTTGCATGGCCATACTTTTCCACATATTTTTGCCAAGCTTGCCGAAAGTTTTTCAAAATGGAAAGAAGGTACACTTGCACACGGCTGTCGCGGTCGCACCGCACCCTTACACAGCCGCTCCTGCACGCCGCAAACCCAACCAAGGGAATGCACCCTCACTGACACGTGCTACCGCATGTGATCAAACCAAACTCAACCATCCTACCGCTGACACATAATTTTCATTCATACAGTATGTTCATCCAACCGCATGTTGATAAAGATTCATGTGGCCCGTGTGATGGTCTGTTGGGGAAGAAGAAGGGTCAGGAGACGTGGGATATCCATCCAACCGCCTTAAATGGTCGACTGACCCAAATGATGAAGGTCAGGCGACTTGCATAAATATATGTTTTGACATAGCAAAAGATCCCCAAAATTAACATAAAGAAAAACTATCACTGCTCGCGGAACAAGAAGGCCTCGTCATCTTTTTGGCTGACGGGCTGACGGCACGGACCAGCCGTAGCAGCCGACGTGTATCTCCTCACCATGGTTGTCCTCGGCCTCCAGCTACTCATTCACGCGGAGTGTACAGGCTCTCTGCACGGATGCGAGCACCGCCCGATTCACGTCCACGACGTTCGGTTCCGCCTGTAGGAGGGCCTCGATGGTAGCGGCATCCGCGCTCCGCGTCGAGTTGAGCCTCCGCGACCTGGTTCAAGTCAAGGACGTCCGGCTCCGCCTGCAGAGGGCCTCAATGGCAGCAACATCCGCGCGCTCCGCGTCGAGTTGAGTCTCCGCCGCCTGGTTCACATCCACGACATCCAGTCCCGCCTGCAGGAGGGCCTCAATGGCAGCGGCATCCGTGCGCTCCACCTCGAGTTGAGCCTCCGCCTCCCGGTCCTCCTTTAGGATCGCCATGTTGAATTGTTGGTCCGCCTGCACCATGGGGGGCCTGGACGCTGGCACGAAGTCGACGTCCATCATCTCATACGCATCGGGGGCCTTCTGCACTGCCACCTCCGCCATGAACATTGGATTGGCTTCCTCCTCATCGGAGCTTGGCTCTAGAGAACTCAGGGATTGGCCCACCGCAAAGCAAGCTTGGGAACAGAGGTTTGTGACGCCAATCTCCGCTGCTATTTCTGCACGGTGCTCCGACGTCAGCATCTTGTAGTACGTGATCTTGCGGCGCACCATGGCTTTCCGGCGAACTAGGGGACGACTGATGCGGGTTAAGGGATCGAAGGGTGGGGGAATGGGTTGAAGAGGAGGTGTGGTTTTGGGGCAGTGATGACCAGCCGGCAAGTAGCTGTCGTAAGCCGAGCAGTGAAGGTTCTGGTGTGAATAGTGGTTCCGGTGACGATCGGTCAATCGGTTTTGATTGTGGGGAGTTTGCAAAGCCGGACGGCTGGAGCATGCAGAGTTGTGGGGTGGGATGGGACCAAAGTTTCGGAGTTTCACGTGGCAGACGTCCGGACCTCCCCACCGTTCATGTTGACGACGAGGCGGTGACTTCGTAAAATCTCAAGATGACTAGCAAGATGCCCGTTCATTCACGGAACATCAGGATGCATTTTTCTATGATATGTCGAGAATTTCATCGAAAAATGGTATCTCGAGAATTTCATAGAAAAATGATATCTCGAGAAAGATGAGAAAAATTATATCTCGAGAAAGAATATCCCGGCATGTTGAACCCTCCATGTCGCTCACCGAATGGAACGCGCTTCGTCTTGCGGCTTCGCTCGCTTGTGGGACCGCAGTTGATAGCAAACCGACGTCCCTCCCCCTCCCCCGCTCGCGTCATTTATCTATACTAGCAACATGCACATGCATTGCACGGAACATCAAGATACATTTGTATGAGTAGTTTATCTTGTGGGAGAAAAGGATGAACAAGGGAATTCCTTATTTGCAAATGTGGAGAGGCGTGGGGGTATCTTTTTGCAAAATTGCCATAGTTTCCTTCCTATACGTCAGATATAGATCGGACGGCCTATATTGCAGGATGGCAGGCACACCATCATCAGAGTTGGTGATGATGGTGTGCCTGCCATCCTGCAATATAGGCCGTTCGATTTATATTTATATCTGACGGATAGGAAGGAAACTATGACAATTTTGCAAAAAGATACCCGCACTCCTCTCCACATTTGGAGATAAGGCCTTCCCTCATTCATCCTTATCTACCATAGGATAAAGTAATCATATAAATGCATCTTGATGTTCCGTGCAACGCACGGGCATCTTGCTAGTACTAGTAGAAGAGAGAGAGGTGAGAGGTCGGCCGAGTGTTACTAGTAGCATACTACTAGTACTATGACCACTTCATACTCTATTGCAGATGTTGTACTACTACTTCTACTACTATTGGACGGGGAGCTAAAAATAGTTACTATTGTACTGACTATACGTGGCGAAATCCTAGTAGGAAGAGCATACGCGAGAACAAGCATTCACGTGTTTGAAAACAAATTGGAAACCATTTCTGTTTGTGTCGGAGGATTCTCGAGACAGATGCCAGGGGGTGGCTTATCATGGTGTGGGAGAGGAGTACGTCGTGAGGCTCTAGAAGCGGGATTGGGCGAGATCTCGATCGTGCACGGGTCTTACCCACGTTCGAGGCTCTCCGTGGAGATAACACCCCTAGTCCTGCTCTGCAGGGTCTTCGCATGATCACTATAAATCACAAGTGTACAATGATGCCCCTAGAGCTATATTGCTAGAGGAGGAAGAAGGGCAAGGCTTAGCTCTCCATCTCCTAGCTATGGGTGGATGGATAGTATGTTGCGTTCTCTTAGAGTCAACCCCTTGCATGGGTGATCCTGGGGGGTTTATATAAGCCAACCCCCTAGGGGTACAATGGTAATATGCTGGTTGGTAGGACCCGAACATCAGTGTCTTCGGTCGCCAGGTTCTCCGCCGGCTGCTGGGGCCCGCCTTTAGTGGACCCCACCGGCTGCTGAGAATCTGGCCGACAGGTAGGGCCCGCCGCCTACGGGCCACGCCGATTGCCTTTTGTTGTAGCATCGTCCTTGCTCACGAGGGCGGCGTCATGGCGCGCGTGGCTAAAGTGTTGCGCCGTGGTGGAGGATGTCCGCCTGGTCGACGCACACTATTGCCATGCCTCCGTGTATCCTGGGAGGTACAGATGGCATTATTTCCATGCTTGGCCTTGATCACAGTCGGTTGGTGCAGACTCCGTGGAGGAGAGGGCCAACTGCTGGATGCCGGCCCGCTCCTGAGGCCGCCTGCCTGGGGCATGCCGCCTCGTAAAATGCGGCTAAGGTGCTAGCCTTGTGGTCCAATCGGCCTGGATGGCCGAGTCAGCCCCAAAGTCTTAAAATGTTCTTGGATGCAGATGAGGGTACCCGGGGTATATAACCCTGACAGTAGTCCCCGAAGCTGGTGAGGGGCCATGGCTAGTTGCCGAGGTGCCTCAATAGCTTCCTCTCCAGGAGATCTGTCGTCTTTGTCTGTCCGCCTGCTAGGAGCCGGCCAGGGTTAGGCCGACCGCCTGGTGAATTCGAACCGCTAACATGGGCTCCGCCTGGTGCTTTGTCGGGTGGTGTGGTTTCCTCCCTTTGGACACCCGCCACGCGTCACCAGTCGGCCAGGCCCACCTACCAGCCCACGCACGCGATGGGATGTTGGTGCAGGCCTAGGCCCGCCACTACAGGGCCTAAGAGGCGAGGCGTGTGGACGTGGGGATTAACTGCGCCCATGCCCTGCACCTCCCCGCATTCTCCGTGGGCTGTTACTCCGCGCAGGGAAGGCAACAGTCCGCCTCGGCCGCAGCGTCCGAGGCGGACTGTTGCCTTCCCTGCGCGGAGTAACAGCTCGCGGAGAATACGGGGAGGTGTGGGGCATGGGTGCAGTTAATCCCCACATCCCACGCCTCCCCTCTTCGCCTCCGCCGCCATCTCCTCATAAATAGGAGGAAGGGGCACGACAGAATGCACGTGCACCCCTCCGCTCTCCATCCTCTTCTACCTCTTCTCTCTTCTTCCTCGCTGCTGCCGTGCCGATGCACCGCTCTGCTGCCCTTCTTCGCCGTGCCGTTGCGACCTCGCCGCTACCCGACCTCAGGCCATGGCGCGTGGCGAGTGGGATGGGTCGAACATGCACGAAGACCACGTTGAGTTCCTTCGCACGACGCGGAGGATACCCGATGAAACATGCGTGGTGGCGCGCATTCCGAGTGTGCAGGAGATCTCATCAACGCTGGAGGCCGGCGAGTTTGTCGTCTTCCGCAGCCACTTCATCTGCGGCTTCGGCCTGCCGATGAGTGGTTTCTTCCGGGACTTCCTCGACTTCTACCATCTCCAACCGCACCACCTCACTCCCAATACGGTGGTGCATCTCTCCGCCTTCGTCACTCTGTGTGAGGCGTATTTCGGCGTCCTGCCCACAATAGAGCTGTGGGGCAGGTTTTTCTATCTCAAGCTTGGCACCGCGGCCAAGGGCGAGCCAGCGGAATGCGGTGCTTGCGTCGCTGCGCGCCGGCCCCCCTCAGGGATGCGGTTTCCGCCCATCATCATCCACGAGTCGGCAAAACTATGGCAGAAGTCGTACTTTTATGTATGCAATGCCCACCCGACCCGGGACTACATCAACCTGCCGGGCTTCCTCCCGGGACGCGGATCAACTAGGGCCAGCAGCCGGGCAAGCCACTGCCGGCTGCTGTCGAAACCACCCTCAGCCGGCTCAAGGAGAAGACGGGGTCGGAGGGGCTTTATCCGGCCGACTTGTTGGCCGCCTTTGTCCACCTCCGGGTGTCGCCACTTCAGTTCCGGCTGCACCCGATGTGCGACATGAGCGGACGCCAGGATCCTTACCGGATGTCGATGAAGAACCTGCTGACTGTCGAGGTAGTCCGGCATGTGAACCACTTCTCCAACCATCAGCTTGATGAGGTGGAGTGGGCTTCCGCAAGCCGCCGTACAGCCGCGCCAACCCCCCGCCTGCGGTAACTATCCGCCTTCCTTTTCTCTTCTCATGGCATATGCTTCGTCCGCCTTGACTAGTCGGCCCATGCTATAGCGCTTCATCGGCCAAGGGGTTGTCGCCGTGCCAGCTCCCGACCATCAGTGGATGCTGGACCGGGAGGTGAGCGATGTGGGCGACCCCGAGTTGGGGGCAGCCGCGATGGAGGAGGACGACGCCACCGAAGGAGGCGGTGGTGAGGCCGGCCGGGCCGCACAAGGGAACTAAAAATAGGGAACTTTACTTCCCACCACCCACTTTATAGCCACTGTCGAGGATCTAACGGACATGCTCGACTACACCTCCGAAAACATCGATGGTATAGACGACGATGCCAGAGAGGAGCAGGCCCAAAACCTGCCGCTCACCGGACACTGGACAGCCACTTCCTCATACAATGTGTACATGGCGGACACACCTAAAGAAGGCGACGATGATGATAAGAAGGATCCAGACGAGGAGGAACCTCCTGAGATACCGCCGAAGCGTCGGCGTCAGCGGCACTCCTCTAAATCGCGCCGCGGAAAAGACATTGATACCGGCACTGGAGAAAATGATACTCTGAAGAACACCAAAGAACAAGAATACCCCATTGAACCAACATCCGAATAGGATGATCGGGAGGAGGGGCAAGTCAACCCTGACGAGCAAGCATGGAACGAATACTCGGAGGATAGCAGCCATCTACCACTCTCCGAGGACGACGTAAGCCTCGGCAACGAAGATTTTATCTTGCCAGCAAAACCCCTTGAAGAAGGTCGCTTTAAGCGCCAGCTAATAGCCATGGCAAGAAGCTTAAAAAAGAAGCAGCATCAGCTTCAAGCTGACCAAGAACTGCTCAACGACAGATGGACTAATGTCCTCGCAGCCTAAGAATACGGCCTTGAATGCCCAACAAAGAGTTACCCGAAGCGTAAGCTGCTCCCTCAATTCGACAATGAAGCAAGGGAGCCCATACGACCCGCGCGTAACACGACAGACGGACCTGACCGACCGCCACGCGCCCGGGACAGAACGATAGCTCAAGCCGAACACCAACCTGCACCACCTCGCCGTAAAAGTAGAGAAACAACAGCTCGGGGATACACGTATGACCTGCAACAGGACCTGGAAAATAGAGCAGGTCAGACCAGATCAATCTATGGATCGCGGGGGCATGCCCCGGCACGAGAGGATATTTACCAATCCTGGCGCAACAAGCAATACCACGCCCGGGCCGAAAACCACATACGGACTTCATCCGAATTGCGTCATGACATAGCCCGATACAGAGGTGCCGCACACCCCCTATGCTTCACCGATGAGGTAATGGAGCACCAGTTCCCAGAAGGGTTTAAACCCGTGAACATCGAATCATACGATGGCACAACAGATCCCGCGGTATGGATTGAAGATTTTCTTCTCCATATTCACATGGCTCGCGGTGACGATCTACACGCCATCAAATACCTTCCCCTCAAACTTAAGGGACCAGCACGGCACTGGCTGAACAGCCTACCAGAAAATTCTATTGGTAGGTGGGAAGACTTGGAGGACGCATTCAGAGACAACTTCCAAGGCACCTATGTTCGGCCCCAGACGCCGATGATAGTCATATAATCCAGCAACCCGGGGAATCGGCCCGACAGCTATGGACAAGGTTCCTAATTAAAAAGAACCAGATTATGGATTGTCCAGAAGCCGAAGCCCTCACGGCCTTCAAACATAGAGTCCGAGACGAGTGGCTGCCCGGCACCTCGGGCAAGAGAAGCCGAAGTCCATGGCATCCCTCAACACACTTATGACCCGTTTTTGCGCGGGAGAGGATATCTGGCTCGCTCGTAGAAGCAATAGCGCCAGTGACCCTGGCACCTCCGTAACCAGGGACGACAATGGCACCATGACGCGACAAGCACAAGCGTCAGAACAATAATGATGGAACCTAAGAAACGGCGGTCAACACCAGATTCAGCGGCTCCAAACCCGGTCAACGGAAGAAGCCATTCAAGGCAAACAGAGATGGCCCGTCCAGTCTAGATAGAATCCTTGATCGGCCTTGCCAGATTCATGGCACCCCCGATAAACCGGCCAATCATACCAACAGAAATTGTCGGGTCTTTGAACAGGCCGGCAAACTCAAGACCGAACACAAGGGGAAAGGATCGCCCAGCGACGACGATGGCCAAGAACCTCACCAACCGAACACAGGGGGACAGAAGCAATTTCCCCCGAATATCCCTAAAAGGGAATGCAAGTGCGTACTACCGGACGTCTACGCCATAGAGCCGGTCGCCCCAAAATTCAACCCATGGACAACTTGTCCGATCACCTTTGATCGAAGGGACCACCCAACCAGTATCCGTCATGGAGGTTCGGCATCACTGGTCCTCGATCCAATCATCAATGGATTCCACATCACGCGAGTCCTCATGGACGGCGGCAGCAGTCTCAATATACTTTATCAAGACAGTGCCCACAAAATGGGCATCAATTCGTCAAGAGTCAAGCCCACTAAAAATACCTTCAAGGGAATTATACCTGGTAAGGAGGCCTGCTGCACGGGCTCAATCACACTGGAAGTCGTCTTCGGTTCGCCGAACAACTTTCGAAGCGAGGACTTGACCTTCGATATCATCCCTTTCCACAGCGGCTATCACGCACCGCTCGGACACGCCGCTTTCGCCCACTTCAACGCGGTTCCGCATTCCTACCTAAAGCTCAAGATGCCCGGTCCACGTGGCACTATTACAATCAATGGAAGCGTGGCGCGCCCCCTCCGTACTGAGAAGAATACCGCGGCCATCGCGGCTGACGTACAAAGCGGCCCTGTTAAGCCGCACACCTTATCGGCTACTATGTCGCCGGACTTTATTGCGCAAGGCCGGACAGTTCCGCATACCGATAGCCCGCTAAACCCAGGGCCGGATTAGCAGTTCTGCCTCTGTTGATCACCACGTACAACAGTGAAATTCGTACCACGCATGCATAACTATGCACTCAAAATACCTTGGGCATCAGCGGAGGCAATAACATGCCAGGCCTATAGCATGGTTCGACCTTATACGGCTCTCCCCTTTCTCTAATCATCTTCTTGCTTTTTATCACAGGTGAAATCAAAACCTACTCATCCTACGGACTCACAAATGACTCTCTCCGAGCCTGGTTCCGCATAGATAGCCGAAGACCATTCCCTTCAAGGAATCCTTCTTACTTAGGCAAAAGCGACGCATATGTGCGGCAGGAAGGTGCAAGGGATTTTGTAGACCACAAACTTCCCTCAAAGAACCTATATAGAGCTTTTCCCTTAGCCCTAGAACCCCGGCATGCAAAATGACCTTGGTGATTATGGTACCCTTCGTAAGACTACACTTTGACGTATCAATCAGATAATAGTGAATCAAATTCTTATTCGGCATCGTCTTACTTAAATGTCGTCTCTTCAGTTGTCTCATGAACACACGTCGGCACAAACTGCCAGGGGCTCTATAAGGTAACATATGTGTTGCCAAACAAAAATTCCGAACAGCTTAACAACACAATTCGGCGTCCCGAGCTAGGCAGTATATGCATCAGCTCCGAATCATGTCTTTGGCCAATAGTTGGGTTGCCCAGCTCCTGTGTTTGCTACCTTATGTTCCGTCTGATCGGCTAGGGTAGTAAAGGGAGAACTACTGCGATTGTGTTTCCGGTTCGCCCGGTTAAGCACCTCAGTAGAGAAAGGCGAAAACTGACTGTCATGATGTGGCGAGAGCTGGTCAGCCGCTCGACGACTTATTACAATCTTTAGCGATTTTTTTCGTATTACATGAAGGACTGTTTCCCGGTCATGTATGTAACCCACCTACATTGGGGGCAGCCGCGTACATACTAAGGGCTACTTTGTAGACCCATTGTTAAGCTCCTATGGCTAAGTGAGAGCAATAAAACCGAATAGTCTGATTGCCTGGTTCGCTGCACTGATACCTCCTTCATGGACTAAGACGTTGGGTTAAGTGTATTCATGTGCAACTCCGAACACCCTGGTAGTATCTACATGGGGGTTGAAGCCAATGACTAGGAACTCTCAGGTATAAAAACGGTCGCACGGGAGGATAAAACTCTTCTTAAAGAAAATGATATATTACAAAAGACTTAGTTCATGATACAAACTCTTGAACAGTTCGGACTCATTCATTCGAGCACTACATCCTTGGAGCATTGGCCTTCTATAAGGCGGTCACCCGTTAGTACGACCTCAAAATAGCGCTCTGGTGTGCGGTGGTCCTTGCTTTTGGGCGGACTCTTAACTGCCACCTTTTCAGCCTTCATCTTCTCCTAGTGCATCTTGACACGGGCAAAGGCCATTCGCGCCCGTTCTATACAAGACCACCTCTTGACATTGTCGATTCGGGGCAGCGCATCGACGAGACGCCGCACGAGGACAAAGTAGCTGTCCGGGATATCTTCGGCCGGCCACAACCGGGCTAAGACGTCCTTCATGGCCACGCTGGACATCTTATGCAGCTTCGCCCATTGTGTCATCTGGTCATTTAGCAGTCCGGGATGCTTTTGCCCCGCAAACTGCGACCAGAAGAGCTTCTCTATCGCGTACCCCTCCTGGGCCTGGAAGAATTGGGCAGCGTCCGCAGCACTCTTTGGGAGATCTGCATATGCGTCTGGCGAACTCCATAGTCGATTAAGTAAGGCATACTTCCGGTCCCCAGATTTAGCTTGTAAAAGAAAGGGCTTACCAGCCACTATCTGTCCGGCTTGATGGATGTCTTCGCGCGCTGCGCAGGATTCGGACCGCGCCTCCGAAGCTTCTTGAAGGGCCTTGGCGAGTTCGGTACCCTTCTCCTTATTTTCTTTTTCCAAGGACTCGCACTTGGCGGTGATGTCCTCGAGCTTTTGTTCCGTCTCGGTCACCCGTTCCTCAAAACGGTGCCGAGCGGCCTGTTCGACCATTAAATCTGCAACCACTTTATTAGCAGCCGCCTGGCTTACCCTTGCCTACTCCTTGGATTGGGCAAGCTCACCCCTGAGGGTCTCCACCGCGGCAGCACCATCTGTACATACACGCACATTGCAGCTCAAGATTCCACCAAACACGGACATAAAACAGGCACACAGTAAGATGTATCTTATACCTTGTGCCTGGTCGACCTGCGTGTTAACAAGGACCATGTCCTCATCGGCTCGCTCCAGTTTCCGTTTGAGTTCAGAAACTTCCGTTGATTGGGCAGTCGCCGCTAACAACGAAGCCTGTTTTAATAAAAACAGAAAGTATGTTACCACCTGACAACTAATTATCGATCCGCTGCTCGCTTTTCTTTCAAAAAACCGACTCATAAAAATGATCAAAAACATTACATTGCATACCTCGAAGCCCGCTAGCAGGCTAGAGAAAGCTTCGTTCAGCCCGCTCTTGGTGGACTGAATCTTCCCAGACGCCATACCCATCAGGATGCGGTGCTCGTCTAGGACGGATGCACTTTGGAGAGCATCCGCCGTGGTATTTGGCGCCTCCGGATTGGCAGAGGTCGCCGCTCCCTCTTCTCCTGCAGGGGGTCACTCATTAGACTCCGGAGCCCTACGGACCTCCGGAGTAGTATGCGGCTGGGGGTCAGATTGACCGGGGCTCCCATCGCCGGTCTTCATGGGGACTGTACCCCGTAGTCCTCCGGCATCCGAGGCATTACCCTCTGGCGCTGTTAAGTCGCCCCCCCCGCGTGCCTCTTCAAGGCTTAGGGAGGTCCTGTGAGATACCACCTCGGAGTCATCCGCCCTAGGTGGCGAGGAAGCCAATGGAGGCAACTCACTCTCCATCATTTCCAGCGCTAGATCCCTCGAGGATGAGGATGGCTGGGGAAGATCGCGGGCTGGACTAAAAGATACTCCCTCCGTCCCATAATGTAAGACGTTTTTTGACACTACACTAGAGTCAAAAAACGTCTTACATTATGGGACGGAGGGAGTAGAACTTAGAGTTATCATCACGGGTCATAGAGATCGGATAAAGTGAAGGACCCCGGGCTACTTACGAGTTAGCTTGGGGCTTGGTCCGGCTGCGATGCTTCGGGATGGCCTGAGCGTCTGACTCCGAGTCATCAGGGATGATGATTTTGTCTCTCTTGGAGGCTTCGGCCTCCAGGTCTTCGGAGGCCGCCCTCTTCTTGGTCTTGCGGGGAGGACCTTCCTCCTCTTCCTCCTCTTCGTCGCCCTCGTGGGAGGACGGGGCATCAGATTCTCCGGAAATTGCGTCCGAAGTGCCCTCCTATTTCTTCTTCTTATTCTTGTCCTTCTTAACCGGCGCCTGGTATGGCGCTGGGACCTACATCCTCATTAGTAGAGGATTAGATGGGTCTTGGGGGAGCAGAGCCGGACACCGCATCTGCTCCACTTTCTTGATCCAAACCTGTTTGGGGATGTGTTACTCAATACTTCTCCTTCGTAGCGACGTACCTATTAGTGTTCGGAGGTTTAAGAATTTACCTCGGTGGCCGGATGGTTGCAGTCAAGGCCGGTGTCATCTGATGACCTCAGCCACATTTTCTGCATCTTAAAAAGCAGCTTCCAAATCCTCTTATGTGTCGTGCCATAGAACCGATGTAGGGTCCATGACCCTTCCGGATTGAACTCCCACATCTTGAGGGGCCGCCGTTGGCAGGGAAGTATGCGGTGGATCATCATCACTTGGATTACATCAGCAAGGGTAATGTCCTTTGCTATCATACCCTTGATGCATTTTTGCAACAACAACACCTCAGGGACCGACCCCCAGTCCGGACCCTTGTCGGTCCAGGATGTGAGCCTCAGCGGGGGTACGGATCTAAAGGTTGGAGCGGCTACCCATTTGGAGACGCGAGGTTCTGTGATATAGAATCATTCCTGTTGTCATATCTTGACGATGTCGACAAAACCCCCCCTTTGTCCAATTAACCTTGGGGATCTTGCCCACCATGGCGCCACCACAGTCCCCGTGTTGCCCGTCAACCACATTCGGCTTCACATTAAAAATCTTGAGCCATAGGCCGAAGTGGGGAGGGACGTGGAGAAAGGCCTCGCACACGACGATGAACACCGAGATGTGAAGGAACGAATTTGGGGCCAGATCATGAAAATCTAGCCCATAGTAGAACATGAGACCCCTTACAAAGGGGTGAAGGGCGAATCCGAGTCCGCGGAGGAAGTGGGGGATGAACACCACCCTCTCGCCGGGCTCTGGAGTAGGGATGACCTACCCCGGATTGGTAAGCCTCTACTTGATCTCCGCGGTTAGATATCATGCTTCCCACAGCTCCTTGATATTCTCCTCCATGACGGAGGAGGCGATTGCTACTTCTGGAACTTGCGTTGTATTCCCTCGAAGAGGAAAGGGTGATGCAGCATAGTAGTGTAAGTATTTCCCTCGGTTTTGAGAACCAAGGTATCAATCCAGTAGGAGACCACGCGCGAGTCCCTCGCACCTGCACAAAAAAATAAGAAATTCGCAGCCAACGCGATAAGGGGTTGTCAATCCCTTTATGGTCACTTACGATAGTGAGATCTGATAGAGATGATAGTTTGATATTTTTGGTATTTTTGGATATAAGACCAGAAAGTAAAAGCGGAAAAGTAAAGTAGATTGTAGATTGATATGTTGAGAATAGACCCGGGGGCCATAGTTTTCTCTAGTGGCTTCTCTCATGATAGCGGTATTCTACGGCGGGTAAACAAATTACTGTCGAACAATTGATAGAAAAGCGAATAATTATGAGACTATCTAGGCATGATCATTATATATAGGCATCACATCCGAGACAAGTAGACCGAAACGATTCTGCATCTACTACTATTACTCCACACATCGACCGCTATCCAGCATGCATCTAGAGTATTAAGTTGATAAGAACAGAGTAACGCCTTAAGCAAGATGACATGATGTAGAGGGATGAACTCAAACATAGTGATATAAACCCCATCTTTTTTATCCTCGATGGCAACAATACAATAAGTGCCTTGCTGCCCCTACTGTCACTGGGAAAGGACACCGCAAGATTGAACCCAAAGCCAAGCACTTCTCCCATTGCAAGAACTATAGATCTAGTAGGCCAAACCAAACCAATAATTCGAAGAGACTTGCAAGGATATTATAATCATACAAAAAGAGTTCAGAAAAGAACCAAATATTTCTCATAGATAATCTTGATCATAAACCCACAATTCATCGGATCTCGACAAACACACCGCAAAAAGAGATTACATCGAATAGATCTCCTCGAAGACCGAGGAGAACTTGGTATTGAGATCCAAAGAGAGAGAAGAAGCCATCTAGATACTAGCTATGGACCCGAAGATCTGTGGTAAACTACTCACAACTCATGGTGAGGCGATGATGATGATGTAGAAGCACTCAGTGGAAGATCCCCCCTTCGGCGGAGCTCCGGAACAGGCCCCAAGATGGGATATCACAGGAACAGAAGGTTGCGGCGGTGGAACTAGGGTTTTCTCTATTGTTCTGATGGTTTCGGGGTATGTAGATATATATAGGAAGAAGGAGGGCATCGGGGGCCAGACGGGGTGCCCACGAGGCAGGGGGCACGCCCTATAGGGGGGGGGGGGCGCCCCCCACCCTCGTGGATGCCATGTCAGCCCAACTCCGTGGTTCTCAAGTCTTCCGTGCGTATTTTGTTCCAAAAATATCTCTCCCGAAGGTTTCATTCCGTTTGGACTCCGTTTGATATTCCTTTTCTGTAAAACCCTGAAATAGGCAAAAAACAGCAATCTGGACATGGCCTTTGGGTTACTAGGTTAGTCCCAAAAATAATATAAAAGTGTATGACAAAGCCCATTAAACATCCAAAACATCACAAATAATAGCATGGAATAATAAAAAATTATAGATACGTTGGAGACGTATCAAGCATTTCCAAGCTTAATTCCTGCTCGTCCTCGAGTAGGTAAATGATAAAAACAAATTTTTTTATGTGTAATGCTAACCAACATAAATTTCAATGTAGTTCTCTTAATTGTGGCATGAATGTTCAGATCTGAAAGAGTCAAGACAAAAGTCTATATTGACATAAGAAATAATAATACTTCAAGCATACTATCAAAGCAACCATGTCTTCTCAAAATACTATGGCTAAATAAAGTTATCCCTACAAAATCATATAGTCTCGCTATGCTCCCTCTTCATCACACAAAATATTCATATCATGCACAACCCCGGTTTCAGCCAAGCACTTGTTTTCATACTCTATCTTTTCAAACCTTTCAACTTTCATGCAATACACGAGCAGGAGCCATGGACATAGCACTATGGGTGGAATAGAGTGGTGGTTGTGGAGAAGACAAAAAGGAGGGAGATAGGCTCACATCGACTAGGCGTATCAACGGGCTATGGAGATGCCCATCAATAGATATCAATGTGAGTGAGTAGGGATTGCCATGCAACGGATGCACTAGAGCTAAAAATGTATGAAATCTCAACAAAAGAAACTAAGTGGGTGTGCATCGAACTTGCTTGCTCACGAAGACCTAGGGCATTTGAGGAAGCCCATCGTTGGAATATACAAGCCAAGTTCTATAATGAGAATTCCCACTAGTATATGAAAGTGACTAAACATGAGGCTATCTATCATGAAGAACATGGTGCTACTTTGAAGCACAAGTGCGGAAAAAGATAGTAGCAATTGTCCCTTCTCTCTTGTCTCTCATTTTTTTGGAGTGGCTTTCTCTCTTTTTTTATTTAACCCCTCTCTATTTTTTTGGGCCATCTCTTTTTTATTGGCCTTTCCTCACATGGGACAATGCTCTAATAATGATGATCATCACACTTTTATTGATTTACAACTCGATATTACAACTCGATACTAGAACAAAGTATGACTCTATATGAATGCCTCTGGCGGTGTACCGGGATATGCAATGAATCAAGAGTGACATGTATGAAGAATTATGCATGGTAGCTTTGCCACAAATACGATGTCAACTACATGTCATGCATGGCAATATGACAATATGAAGCGTGTCATATGAACGGAACGGTGGAAAGTTGCATGGCAATATATCTCGGAATCGCTATGGAAATGCCATGATAGGTAGGTGTAGTGCCCAGTATGAGATTATACCTCCCACGTGTCGAAGCACAACTTAAAGGTATAAGCTCATACTAGAATGATCTCAAGTATGGTATCTTTGCACAACTCATGTAAAAGAGGGATGAAATTGCAAAAGAGTAGTTGGCTTACACTCGCCACGTCACACAATACATTACATAAGCAATCATCATCCAAATAACATCACGGTCCGACTACGGACGGAAATCCAAATGAAAGATACCATAAAAAAACACAAGGTCCGATCGCCCCTAGTAGAAGCCACTACTGATCCTCAGGATAAGACACGTAGTATCGCCCACGTTCTTCGTCGAACTCCCAGTACAACTATGTCCCATCTCCTGTGTAGTTCACCAAGGTACGTGCATCTGGTGTTGTGTAGAATCTGTGAGCCACGGAGGACTCAGCAATCCCGTTCCCGGGTAGCAAAACTAGCTAAGCCTTGGGTGAGGAACAAGGCTGAAGAACAAGGTTGCAGCTGCACTAGCACTAGCTTACGTGTTTAGAGCGAGAAGAGAAGTGCCACGAGCGTCAAAGTGATCACGAAGTGATCCTATCTAAGCACGTCATTCATAACCCCACCGTGTTCACTTCCTGAACCCATTCGGAAAATGACCGTCACAGTTACTCATGCTGGTAGTGTATTATGATCATGGTGTCAAGTTATCTACAATCGGATATTAACAAATTCCCATCTGCCACATAACCGCGGGCACGGCTTTCGAAAGATCAAACCCTGCAGGTGTGTCCCAACTTAGCCCATCACAAGCTCACGATCTGCGGAGTCGCAACTCCAAGGTGGGAAGACCCGAGTATTCTCAGAATCCCGTGCTCAAGATATTCTGACTAAGGTAAAACTAATCCAGCAAGACCTCCCAGCGTGCCGACACCCTGATAGTAGCCGCTCGTATCTCGTCTCAGGCCACGTCCGGATGGGCGATGCTACAGGTTTTTACCAGCCCTCGGGTTCCCCCAAGGTGGCCCTGCAGGACCCCCAGTTTGGACCAACACTCATGTGGAGCACTGTCCCGGGTTGTTGATTAAGAAAAGGGTTTATAACTCCCTATGCAAGTTTTAGTTGTTAGGCAAATGTAAAACCAATGTCGGGCCTTGCTGGAAAAGCTTTAGCGCTAAGCGGGTTATCGAGGGGGGCTCATAAACCCCAACCGTGTTAGGGACGCATAATCAAGGAACATAACACCGGTTTAAACGGTTCCTAGGGCGGCATGAGTGGAACAAAACACCAAGCAAGAGGCTTAGCCTTCCACCCATTGCCAAGTATATAGATGATTTATTTTAACAGATTATATAGTGTGATATCCCAACAATAACTTCAACATGAAGCAAGAATCTTCAAATCTTCACCTGCAACTAACAATGCTATAAGAGGGGCTGTGCGAAGCTTACGTAGCCAATCAAAGGTTTTCTAGGATGGGTCGTTAGAGAGATTCATGGCTACAATAGGAGGCTGACAAACAAACATGGGCATCGAGGCAATAAGCTAAAGAGCGAGACATCTAGCAATAGGCAAAGATAGTAATGATATCTGGGTCAGGTCATCTTGCCTGTTGAGTCGTCGATGGGATCGTAAGACGGCTCCTCGTACTCAACCTCGGTAGGACCCTCGTGCTCGGTCTCGGATCCCGGCTCTACTCAACACAAGAACACAACATGACACAATATCAAACACGGTGCAATGCACAATCAACATGATGCAAGTATGATGATGCGTATGCATGTGGAAAACTTGAGCCTAAGGAGAAGATGATGAAGAAGGCCTCATCTTGGAAAACCAAGCGTGCCATTGGATAGAGGGGAAGATTTCGGTTGAAATCGATATAAATATCGCCGGAAACGGACACACGGTTTGCAAAAGGCAAGCAAAACAATATTCACACAAAGCTGTAGTTAACAGCCACATGGCATGTTTGGAGCAAGAAATAATTATGCTACAACACTCAAACATGGAGACAAAGGGCATGGACATGTAGTATACATGTTACTTAACAAGCATGAACTTAGAACACACCCAAAAACCCACTGGAACATAATTAACCAAGCATGGCAAGTTGAAATAAAATTATCCAGACTTAGTCAAAATCTGGGAAGGCAAAAACATCATCACGATGCTTCCTTCGGAGGCACAAAACAACATGCATATCAACTCCACTTAGTATATAAAGATCATGGACATGTAGTAGACATAGCATATAGAAAACAACTCCATTGGAGCAACTCTATAGGAGGCATGGATCAATAGCAACAAGCTACACCAAATTGATCATGCTGATAAAAACCTGACAGGTTTAATTTATAGCAACTTAAGAGCAAGAAATAAATAAGCTAAAGCATGCCATATGTGCAAGTAAGGGCATGGATGGATAGAGCATAACATGGACAACAATATATGACCAATGGCCACTCCAAAACAAGCACGGAATTGAGTGGGGCATCAAGCAAACATAGCATCAGGTTAAAACAGATTCCAGACTTGCAGTTTTTTCCACTAAGTATAAAACAACAACATTGGCATGGCATGTTTACAAGCTTGTTTAAGTCACCTCAAGGCATATCATGGAAAGTGGTTTGCACCACAGCAAAGACCATATGATGGTGCTTCTAAAACATATTGACATGTGACATGTGGGCAAACACATCAATAGCAAAGAGCACTTCAAATCAGCATCTCATAACAAGTTTCAACACTTAACAGCCACATGCACTTTTGCAACAGAGATTAACATGGCAATATGACACCTAACATGAATGCTACAGCAACCATCATGTAGAGCACTTCACAATGAACATTTTGACATATCATATGCTCCATTTGGATAAACATGCACCAAGTTATCACATCTCAAACATGGCAACAAATTAACAAGTAACAATAGTTTTAAACATATAGCACTCTTGCCACGATGATTAGGTCATCAAGTTGAAATCAAACAAGCATGCCACAGTGGAACAAAATGAAGAACATATCACCACGATCATTTTGATATATTACACGCCCAAAACGGATCTATGAGCACGAAGTTACAGCCATGCAAAGAAGGCAACAAAATATGAAAAACTGAGGACTTGGTGAAATTTATACCTCCCGAAAGTCAACGGGACGGAGGGGTGTAGATCGGCAGAGGCGTTTGGTTCACTGAGCGGGTGGATCTGATCCCGCTTCTTCTGGTGGATCCGGGTCGGCGGAGCGGGACCCGACCGGATGCGGCGGCGATGGCGATGCCCGCCGGCGGCGAGAGGCGCCCCGGCCGGCGATGGGGCCCGGAGGAACGGCGACGGTGCCGGCCGGCGGGCGCGGCGGCGGAGAAGGCCGCGGGGGCGCGGGCGTCGGAGGCCGGCGGAGGTGGAGGTCGGTGGAGATGCTGACGGCGTCCGGCGGCGAGGTACCGGCGCGCGGCGGCGGCGCGGCCGGCGCGAAGGAAGATGGTGGCGGGGAGCGAAGTGCGCGGCGGCGGCGACCCGGGCCGCGGGGGCCGGCCTCGGCCCCGGCGGGCCCGCGCGGAGGGAACCGGCGGTGGTGGCTGGGCTTGCCATGTGGCGGCCTATGAGTGGCCGCTGGGGCGGCGGCGGACACGTCCGGCGTCGGCGGACACGTCCGACGCGCGGAGGAGCTGCGGGGGGCGGGCAAAAAGGAAAAAAAAGGGGATGGACTAGGGTTTCGCCCGAAAATGGAGGGGATGGGGCCTTTATATAGGCATAGGGAGCTAGGAGTCTCCAAATGGGGAGCGGTTTTCAGCCACACGTTCGTGATCTGACGACTGAGATGATGGGAGGGGTTGTGCTGGGTTAGTGGGCTGTTGTGGAGGGGGTTTTGGGCCAAAAGGAAGAGGTGATTTTAGCCCACTAGGGTTACCGTTGGAGTAGCAAACAAACTCCAAACGCGATGAAACTTGACAGGCGGCCTACGCGTACTAAAACAACAACGCACGACAAGTCTCACCTCACTCCGGGAACGTTACACGGCCACACACAAAAGAAGGACTCGGGGGTGCCACGGGCACGTGTGTGAGTGTCGGAACTTGAAACGGACAACGGGAAGAGACGAGTGGAACCGGGTGCAAGTGACAACACAATGCAATGCAATGCGCATGATAACATGACATGGATGAAATGCACACATGCACACGACAAAACAAAGAAACCCAAAATGAAAGAAGAGCCCAGAATGGAGTTGATGAAGTCAACGTTTCATATATTGCCATAAATGGAAGGTGTTACATCTTGGGTGTTACAAA
Organism: Secale cereale; assembly: GCA_902687465.1. NCBI lineage: Eukaryota > Viridiplantae > Streptophyta > Magnoliopsida > Poales > Poaceae > Secale > Secale cereale. Next base: position 69,480,007 of record LR738712.1, read on the forward strand.
CTCTCCTCTACTACGAAAAGATCTCGTCCCGAGATCTAGGACTGGAAGAAGGAAGGATACTCGGAACGAAGGTGATCTTCTCATTCCCACGTAGCTTCTCGGTCGGTGTGGTGTGACCACTTAACTTTCAAGAACTTGATTGACTTGTTGCGGGTCTTGCACTCAGTTTCTTCAAGAATAGCAACAGGGTGCTCATGGTAAGACAAGTCTTGTTGAAGATCAATCTCCTCGAACGGAATGGTGCGTTCAGGTGTCTTGAAGCACTTGCGGAGTTGAGACACGTGAAACACATCATGAACATTTGCAAAGTTGGAGGGGAGCTCAAGTTGATAGGCTAGATCGCCTCTTTTGCCAAGAATCTTGAAAGGGCCCACGTATCAAGGAGCAAGCTTTCCTTTGATACCGAATCTTTGGGTTCCTTTCATAGGAGAAATACGGAGATAGACATGATCTCCAATGTTGAAGGCCAAATCACGATGCTTGCCGTCATAGTAACTCTTTTGACGCGACTGAGCGGCTTTGAGATTCTCACGTATGACTTTGCACATTTCTTCGGCTTATGAGATCAAGTCATTGCCAAGAAGTTGACGTTCACCAGTCTCGGACTAGTTGAGCGGGGTACGGCACTTTCTGCCATAGAGGATTTCAAAAGGAGCTTTGCCGGCACTTGCTCGGAAACTGTTGTTGTAAGAGAACTCGGCAAACGGGAGACAATCTCCCCACTTCATGCCAAAAGGGATGACACAAGCTCTGAGCATGTCTTCGAGGATCTGGTTCACTCTTTCGACTTGACCACTAGTCTGAGGGTGAAACGCAGTGCTGAAACGAATATTAGTGCCCATGGCTGACTGAAAGGAGTCCCAGAACTTGGATGTGAACAAACTTCCACGGTCTGAGGAGATAACTTGAGGAATGCCATGCAACGAAACAATTCTTGAGGTGTACAACTCCGCCAACTGAGCTGCGTTGATGGATTCTTTGACGGGAAGGAAGTGAGCTACTTTGGTTAGCTTGTCAATCACAACAAAGATAGCATCATTCCCCTTCTTGGACTTAGGAAACCCAGTGACGAAATCCATTTCAATGTGGTCAAATTTCCACTCGGGAATAGGTAGAGGTTGGAGGAGACCGGCCGGACGTTGATGCTCTGCCTTCACTCTTCTGCAGACATCACATTCATTCATGAATTGGGCAATCCCCCTTTTCATGCGAGTCCACCAGTAAGATTGCTTGAGGTCTTGGTACATCTTGGAACTTCCAAGAGGAATGGAGAGGAGGGAGTCATGTGCTTCGTTCATTATGAGCTTCCTGAGATCACCCTTGGGAACCACAATTCTGTCCTCAAAGAACAAGGTGTCTTTCTCATCAACACGATAACACTTGTACTTGGGAGTACCCTTAGCAATACCATGTTTAACTTTCTGCACCATAGCATCACTGAGCTGGGCCTCACGGATCTGATCTTCCAAGGTAGGAGCAACTTGAAGGTTTGCAAGAAAGCCTTGCGGAACAACTTGGAGGTTGAGCTTCTTGAATGATTCACAAAGCTCAGGCTGGAACGGCTTGAGAAGGAGACTGTTGCAATATGCCTTTCTGCTCAAGGCATCTGCAATGACATTGGCCTTCCCAGGTGTGTATTCGATGCTTGGATCATACTCTTGGATCATTTGGACCCAACGAGTCTGGCGAAGGTTCAGGTTAGGCTGTGTGAAGATGTACTTCAAGCTCTTGTGATCGGTGAAGATGTCCACTTTTCTGCCCAACAGAAGGTGTCTCCACGTGATCAAGGCATGTACCACTGCTGCTAGCTCAAGATCATGTGTGGGGTAATTCTTCTCATTTGGTGTCAATTGACGAGAAGTGTATGCCGCAATCTTCTTGTCTTGCATGAGAACACCACCAAGTCCTTGTAAAGAAGCATCACAGAATACTTCATAGGGCTTGGACTCATCCGGAGGAGTAAGAACCGGAGCAGAAATGAGCTTCTCTTTGAGTGTTTTGAATGCCACATCACAATCCGGAGTCCAGTTGTAGTTGACATTCTTCTGCAGCAAGTTGGAAAGAGGCTTGGTAATCTTGGAGAAGTTCTCAACGAACCTTCTGCAATAGCTAGCGAGACCAAGGAAGCTTCGGAGTTGCTTGACATTCTGCGGGGGTTCCCTATTGACAATAGCTTCAACTTTCTCAGGGTTGACAGAAATACCCTCAGCAGAGATGATATGGCCAAGATATAAGACCTTATCCAGCCAGAATTCACACTTGGAGAACTTCGCATAGAACTTGTGTTCACGGAGTCTGTCCAGGACCAAACGGAGGTGCTTGGCATGGTCTTCTTCATTCTTGGAGAATACCAAGATGTCATCCAGATAGACGAGAACAAATTCATTGGTGTAGGGGTTGAAAATGAAGTGCATCATCCTCGAGAAGGTGGGTGGAGCATTTGCGAGGCCAAAAGACATGACCGTGTATTCATAGGAGCCGTAGCTTGTTCTGAATGCGGTCTTGTAAATATCCTCTTCACGGATACGAATTTGATGGTAACCCATCCGGAGATCGAGCTTTGAGAACACCTTTGCTCCTTTGAGCTGCTCGAACAATTCATTGATATTGGGGAGCGCATACTTGTTCTTTATTGTCTTCTTGTTCAATGGCCGGTAATCAATGCAAAGACGTTCCGTGCCATCCTTCTTCTTGACAAATAGAACACCACAACCCCAAGGAGAAGTGCTAGGCCTAATTAGACCCATACACTCTTGCTCATCGAGTTGTTTCTTCAGCTCCTTCAACTCATCAGGGGAAAGCTTGTACGGATGTCGGCATGCTGGATCGGTACCAGGCTCGAGTTCAATAACGAATTCAACTTGACGATGCGAAGGCATGCCTGGAAGCTCTTCAGGGAAAACATCTTCATATTCATTGACCACCGGAATTTGAGAAATGGCATTAATCTCGCCCTTGTCATTGAGAGAGAATAGGCTGATTGTGTTATCTCGAGAGGCGAAGATAATCACGTCTTCGTCAGGATGAGTAAGCTTGACTTCCTTATTTGCGCAATCAATGTTTGCATCATGCTTGGAGAGCCAATCCATCCCAAGAATAAGATCAATGTCGGAGTTGCCGAGAACAACCGGAGAAGCCAGAAAGCGGTAATCACCCATACGAATAGATACATCTAGAACATGCACCCGAGAGGACATTTGCAATCCAGGAGAAATAATGTTCAAAGGCTTTGTCAACACTTGAGTGGCAAATTCATGCTTGCCAACAAATGGTCTTGAAATGAAAGAAAGCGTTGCACCCGAATCAAACAATACTTTTCCAGGAATAGAGTTAACTGGAAGATTACCAAGTATCACATTTGAAGAATTCTCTGCTTGAGCTGCATTCATCATATTCACTCTTGCAACCTTGGGATTGTGCTTGACAATAGCAGTGCTGACAGGTGGAGGAGGCGGAAGGCGCCTTGGGTTGGGACACTTGTTAGCATAGTGACCCTTCTGGCCACACTTGTTGCAAACCACTTCTGAGAGAGGACGGTGATAAGGAGCACTTGACTTCGAAGCTTGAAAGTGATTCTTGGACTGATTGCTTGTGTTGGGTGGGTGGGAGAAACCACGTCCACCAGAGTGCTTGTTGTTGTTGTTGGGAGGGCGGAGCACTGGAGGAGGTGGAAGCCAAAACTTCTGCTGCTTTGCAACCACTTGGGAAGAAGAAGAGGAGTTGACAGCATCTCTGATCCTCTTTTTGTAAGCTTCAACCTTGAGCTGGGCTGCCTCTTGCTTAAGGGCCATATTATAGAATTGATCAAATTCATCCGGCTCGAACAAGGTGAGAGCTAGTTGGAGTTCATCCTTCAGACCACCACGGAACTGATAAATCTTGATCTTGGCATCTCGGATGTCTTGCTTGGCATAGCGGGCAAGGTTCTGGAACTTGACATTGTATTGATAGACGGACATGGTGCCTTGCTTCAGGTTGTGGAATTGCTCACGCATACCTTCGATGACACTAGTTGGAATGTGGTGAGAGCGGAAATCCTTGCAGAAGTCAGTCCACGAGATTTCACATCCTTATCTGGAATCTTTGTACTGTTGCCACCAATCAGCGGCTTGGTCCTTGAGTTGGAAGGCGGCAAACTTGACATAATCCTTAGGTCTCACGTTACTGCATTCAAAGTGCTTCTTGATGTCTGTTATCCAGTCTTCAGCATCTAGCGGATCCACACAGTAACTGAATGCCTTCGGTTGGTTTGCCAGGAACTGGTTGAGACTTGCAAAGTGAGGTTGGTTGAACAGATTGCCTTGGCCTTGGTTCCCATGACCACCTTGATTTGCTTGGTTTGCTTGAATGTTCTGCATCATTTGCATAAGCATCTGGGTGTTCTGGTTTGTCGCTTGCATAATTGCTCCCCAGGCCTCAGACGAAGAAGGAGGGGAAGGAGGACGATCAGGAACTTCTTCACCCTCTGGGTTAGTGTTGGGAACCCTTTTTGGAGCCATCCTGAATGAGATGACAACTATTAGCTATTGATTGAAAATATATAAGCTGAATCAACGGCTAGAAATTGCAACATAAGTCTTCACAAGAACATTCGAACAAAATGAACGAATGTAATCCATAGTTTAATGGTACAACAATCTTCTCAAGAAGCCACTTGGGAGAACAAAAGGTAAATAAAAACAACAAGGAGCAGCTAGAACAAATACAAGATAGAAGCTTCCTTCGACATATTCGTGCTGAAAGCTTATGGAACGTGTTTCAAAAGGGTTTTGCAATCCCCGGATCAGCATAGCCAAGGACCCTTTAAGATGCAACTCCCGATCGGAACAAACTCCCATAAAACCACTTCACTCAATGTAGAACCCCGAACTCCATATCATGCATTCGTTGGAAGAATACCTACGAGCTACTAGATGAACCCACCTATTAATTTCCGAAAGTTTCCAGTTATGCAATCAGGTGTTGGGGATACAGGGGAAGCATCGCGCACTCAACTCTAATCCTACATCCAGTTGTATCCATCCTTCAACACATAACCAGTTATTTTCGGAAACCGTTTACCTCGGACCTTCGAAACGCATCTGCTATACAAGCTATGGCAATACTCCCGAACTACCTCCCCAGTACTGGGTGATGTCGGGGTTATCTTGCCACTAACGACATAGAAGAGTTTTCGATGTCGGCCGTCTTAAGTATTCCAGAACTGTTGCGATAGATTTGTGACGACAACACCTCGGAGCTCAACTCCCCGGGACACTGCCACAACCCCTAAATGACAGGAGGCATCGAGAATAATGTTCTCGTCACAAAGACATCGGAACAATCCAAAAAATACTCGCGTGATCCTAAAAAAAGAATTTAGTGGATTTTTTTAGAGCAGAGGAGATAGAGTAATCGTCAGGAGTCCTTACCAGAGTGAAAAGGGATGAGGAGCAAAAGAAATCCTACTCTTCGTTATATATATAGGACTCAAAACATTTTCAAGTGTGTGCCTAGACTCAACCGTCAACGATTCGATCAATCAGTGGGGGCTCCTAGGTCGGAGAAGGCTCTGATTACCAACCTGTAATGCCCAGTATGAGATTATACCTCTCACGTGTCGAGGCACGACTTAAAGGTATAAGCTCATACTAGAATGATCTCAAGTATGGTATGTTTGCACGACTCATGTAAAAGAGGGATGAAATTGCAAAAGAGTAGTTGGCTTACACTCGCCACATCACACAATACATTACATAAGCAATCATCATCCAAATAACATCACAGTCCGACTATGGACGAAGATCCAAATGAAAGATACCATAAATAAATAACACAAGGTCCGATCGCCCCTAGTAGAAGCCACTACTGATCCACGGGATAAGACATGTAGTATCGCCCACGTTCTTCGTCGAACTCCGAGTACAACTCTGTCCCATCTCCTGTGTAGTTCACCATGGTACCTGCATCTGGTGTTGTGTAGAATCTGTGAGCCACGGAGGACTCAGCAATCCCGTTCCCGGGTAGAAAAACTATCTAAGCCTTGGTGAGGAACAAGGCTGAAGAACAAGGTTGCAGCTGCACTAGCACTAGCTTACGTGTTTAGAGCGAGAAGAGAAGTGCCACGAGTGTCAAAGTGATCATGAAGTGATCCTATCTAAGCACGTCATTCATAACCCCACCGTGTTCACTTCCCGAACCCATTCGGAAAATGACCGTCACGGTTACTCACGCTGGCAGTGTATTATGATATTGGTGTCAAGTTATCTACAACCGGATATTAACAAATTCCCATCTGCCACATAACCGCGGGCACGGCTTTCGAAAGATCAAACCCTGCAGGGGTGTCCCAACTTAGCCCATCACAAGCTCACGATCTGCGGAGTCGCAACTCCAAGGTGGGAAGACCCGAGTATTCTAGGAATCCCGTGCTCAATATATTCCGACTAAGGTAAAACTAATCCAGCAAGACCTCCCGGCGTGCCAACACCCTGATAGTAGCCGCGCGTATCTCGTCTCAGGCCACGTCCAGATGGGCGATGCTATAGGATTGTACCAGCCCTCGGGTTCCCCCAAGGTGGCCCTGCAGGACCCCCAGTTTGGACCAACACTCATGTGGAGCACTGGCTTGGGTTGTTTATTAAGAAAAGGGTTTATAACTCCCTATGCAAGTTTTAGTTGTTAGGCAAATGTAAAACCAATGTCGGGCCTTGCTGGAAAAGCTTTAGCGCTAAGCGGGTTATCGAGGGGGGCCCATAAACCCCAACCGTGTTAGGGACGCATAATCAAGGAACATAACACCGGTTTAAACGGTTCCTAGGGCGGCATGAGTGGAACTAAACACCAAGCAAGAGTCTTAGCCTTCCACCCATTGCCAAGTATATAGATGATTTAGTTTAACAGATTATATAGTGTGATATCCCAACAATAACTTCAACATGAAGCAAGAATCTTCAAATCTTCACCTGCAACTAACAATGCTATAAGAGGGGATGAGCGAAGCTTACGTAGCCAATCAAAGGTTTGCTAGGTTGGGTGGTTAGAGAGATTCATGGCTACAATAGGAGGCTGACAAACAAACATGGGCATCGAGGCAATAAGCTAAAGAGTGAGACATCTAGCAATAGGCAAAGATAGTAATGATATCTGGGTCAGGTCATCTTGCCTGTTGAGTCATCGATGGGATCGTAAGACGGCTCCTCGTACTCAACCTCGGTAGGACCCTCGTACTTGATCTCGGCTCCCGGCTCTACTCAAAGTGCTTCTTGATGTCTGTTATCCAGTCAATGTTTCATATATTTCCATAAATGGAAGGTGTTACATCTGGGGTGTTACAGCAGGTATGGTGGCTGTTTTGAGGAAGGATATTGTGTGGGTGTATGATACCGGTGAAAGTTGTGCGGTACAAGAGAGGCTAGCAATGGTGGAAGGGTGAGAGTGCGTATAATCCATGGACTCAACATTAGTCATAATAACTCATATACTTATTGCAAAAATTTACGAGTCATCAAAACAAAGCAATCAACGCATGCTCCTAGGGGGGAGGTTGGTAGGAGTTAACCATCGCGCGCCCCCGACCTCCACACAAAGGATGACACTCTACAAATACCTCATGCTCTAACTTTGTCACATAGCGGTTCACCATACGTGCATGCTACGGGAATCACTAACCTTAACACAAGTATTTCTCAATTTCGTAATAACTCTACTAGCATGACTATAATATCACTATCCTCATATATCAAAACAATTATCAAGCATCCAACTTCTCATCATATTCAATGCACTTAGTATGAAAGTTTTTACTACATTCATCTTGGATGCCTATCATGTAAAGGCTAGTTTTATAGCCAAAGCACATTACTATGATGTTTTAATAGACTCTCAAAAGGATATAAGTGAAGCATGAGAGATCAACAATTTCTACAAAATATAATCATCACCGTGCTCTAAAAGATATAAGTGAAGCACAAGAGCAAAAACTATTCAACTCAAAAGATATAAGTGAAGCACATAGAGTGTTCTAACAATTCCTAGGCCATATTTAACTCTCTAAAATAGGTGTGTCCAGAAAGTATGATTGTGGAAAACTAACGAGCAAAGACTCAAATAATACACGATGCTCAAGTAAAACACATATCATGTGGTGAATAAAAATATAGCTCCGAGTATAGTTACCGATGGATGAAGACGAAAGAGGGGATGCCTTCCCAGGGCATCCCCAAGCTTAGGCTTTTGGTTGTCCTTGAATTTTACCTTGGGGTGCCTTGGGCATCCCCAAGCTTAGGCTCTTGCCACTCTTTGTTCCATAGTCCATCAAAGCAATACTCAAAACTTGAAAACTTCACAACACAAAACTTAGACAAAAATCTCGTGAGCTTCGTTAGTATAAGAAAACAAACCACTACTCAAAGGTACTGCAATGAACTCATTCTTTGTTTATATTGGTGTTAAACCTACTGTATTCCAACTTCTTTATGATTCATACCTCCCAATACTACTCATAGATTCATCAAAATAAGCAAACAACACACGGAAAACAGAATCTGTCAAAAAGAGAACAATCTGTAGTATTCTGTAACTTTGGCATACTTCTGTAACTCCAAAAAAAATTAAATTGGTAAACGTGAGGAATTGGTCTATTAATCATCTGCAAAAAGAATAAACTAAATAGCACGCTCTAGTAAAATCTGGTGACCATTCTAGCGAGCGCTAACGATTCTGTTTTTCACAGCAAGATCATATAAACTTCACACAAGTCTTCCCAAAGGTTCTACTTGGCACAAACACTAATTAAAACACAAAACCACATCTAAACAGAAGCTAGATGCAATATCTATTCCTATACAGAAGCAAAAACAAAAAATATAAAATTGGGTTGCCTCCCAACAAGCGCTACCATTTTACGCCCCTAGCTAGGCACGATACATGGATAGATCTAGGTATTGCCATCTTTGGAAGGCAATTCTTTAATTAAGCACTTGTGATTCTTAGGAACTTCTTTATCCCTATTTATAATCAAACTTTTGGGCAAGAAATCAAGAAATTCAATCGTGTCAAAAGGTTCTCTTGCAAAAGTGAGAAAATTAGGATGAACACTTATAGATTTAAGATCCACGATTCCTTTACTAGATGTTTCACCCTTGTTCTTAGGAACATGCATGAACTTATAAAATTTAGTGTTAGAAGGATTTGTAGTAGTTTTCATGGCAGAAAGAGCAGAACCCACATTAGTAATAATATCCTCAAGTTTATTGATTCTAGTAGAATCTTGATCTAATTTTTCTTTAACTATGGGTTCCTTTTCTTTAAAGTTTTTCAGAACAACTCCTACCTTGGATCCATATTGGGTAATTTCACTGTGAATCTTTCTATCCAAGTTCTATACCAACTCTACCGTAGTAACTTTGTTTTCAATGATTTCTATCCTTTGGATAACATGCTCCAAAGTTAAAACGGTCCCATTAACCATAAGAGGTGGTGAGCCAAATAATTTAGTCAATGCATTATAAGAATCAAAAGTATGGTTACCCAAGAAATTCCCTTCGGTAATGGTATCTAAAATAAATCTATTCCACTGAGTTATGCCAACATAAAAATTGCGAAGAAGCACGGAAGTGGAAAGCTTCCTAGTAGATCTATTTTGAGCATTGCAAATTCTATACCAGGCATCTTTTAAGTTTTTTTCCTCCCTTTGTTTAAAATTGAGAACATCACTCTCAGGAGTATTGATAATGATAGGTGTGCTAGACATGATGACAAGCAAGCAATCCAACACACAAGCAAACAAGAAGCAAGCGAATGGTAAACACATGGAAAGAGGCAAATAAAACGGCAAGGGTGAAGTGGGGGAGAGGAAAACGAGAGGCAAAAATGTAATGCGAAGGATAAGGGTTTGTGATAGGTACTTGGTATATGACTTTTGCGTAAGCCTCCCCGGCAACGGCACCAAAAATTCTTCTTGCTACTTCTCGAGCTTGCATCGCATTCGCTTGAAGAGGAAAGGGTGATGCAGCACAGTAGCGTAAGTATTTCCCTTGATTTTTTAGAACCAAGGTATCAATCCATTAGGAGACCACGCGCGAGTCCCTCGCACCTGCACAAACAAATAAGAACTTCGCAGCCAATGCGATAAGGGGTTGTCAATCTCTTTACGGTCACTTACGAAAGTGAGATCTGATAGAAATGATAGTTTGATATTTTTGGTATTTTTGGATATAAGAACAGAAAGTAAAAGCGGAAAAAGTAAAGTAGATGTAGATTGATATGTTGAGAATAGACCCGGGGGCCATAGTTTTCTCTAGTGGCTTCTCTCATGATAGCGGTATTCTACGGCGGGTAAACAAATTACTACCGAGCAATTGATAGAAAAGCGAATAATTATGAGACTATCTATTCATGATCATTATATATAGGCATCACATCCGAGACAAGTAGACCGAAACGTTTCTGCATCTACTACTATTACTCCACACATCGACCGCTATCCAGCATGCATCTAGAGTATTAAGTTCATAAGAACAGAGTAACTCCTCAAGCAAGATGACATGATGTAGAGGGATAAACTCAAACATAGTGATATAAACCCCATCTTTTTATCCTCAATGGCAACAATACAATACGTGCATTGCTGCCCCTACTATCACTGGGAAAGACACTGCAAGATTGAACCCAAAGCCAAGCACTTCTCCCATTGCAAGAACTATAGATCTAGTAGGCCAAACCAAACCAATAATTTGAAGAGACTTGCAAGGATATTATAATCATACAAAAAGAGTTTGGGAAAGAACCAAATATTTCTCATAGGTAATCTTGATCATAAACCCACAATTCATCGGATCTCGACAAACACACTGCAAAAAGAGATTACATCGAATAGATCTCCTCGAAGACTAAGGAGAAATTGGTATTGAGATCCAAAGAGAGAGAAGAAGCCATCTAGATACTAGCTATGGACCCGAAGGTCTGTGGTAAACTACTCACAACTCATGGTGAGGCGATGATGATGATGTAGAAACACTCCGTGGAAGATCCCCCCTCCGGCGGAGCTCTGGAACATGCCCAAGATGGGATCTCACGGAAACAGAAGGTTGTGGCGGTGGAACTAGGGTTTTCTTTGTTGTTCTGATGGTTTCGGGGTACGTAGATGTATATAGGAAGAAGGAGGGCACTGGGGGCCAGACGGGGTGCCCACGAGGCAGGGGGCGCGCCCTATGGGGGGGGGCGGCCCCACCCTCGTGGATGCCACATCTGCCCTACTCCGTGGTTCTCAAGTCTCCCATGCGTATTTTGTTCCAAAAATATCTCTCCCGAAGGTTTCATTCCGTTTGGACTCCGTTTGATATTCCTTTTCTGTAAAACCCTGAAATAGGCAAAGAACAACAATCTGGACTGGGCCTTTGGGTTAATAGGTTAGTACCAAAAATAATATAAAAGTGTATAATAAAGCCTATTAAACATTCAAAACATCATAAATAATACTCCCTCCATCCCATAATGTAAGACGCTTTTTGACACTGCACTAGTGTCAAAAAAATGTCTTACATTATGGGACGGAGGGAGTATCATGGAACAATAAAAAATTATAGATACGTTGGAGACGTATCAGCCATCCATTTGCCTTGGGGGCCGGCCATGGTCGAGGGAGTTGCAGTGGGAAGAAAATCTTGGAACTTGGGCGCTAGAGCTCGAGGATGGAGGAGAATGAGGAACGGGGCGGAAGAGTTGGATTCTACCCGGTTATATGGACTGCGAATATCAAGCATCCCCCTCCCTCAAGCGTTAAAACTCGCTTGTTTCCAAGGGGTCGAGCGAGCGTCACTATTAGATTACCAAAACTCATATTGATTGGAATCCCGCAATAAGGGGACACGATCTCTGCTTCGACAAGACGTGTCAATGGGAGTTTCCTATTAAAACGCAAGACGGGAGGCTCGAGAAGCGGTTCGAAATGATGGCAGAGCCAAATGTAACGTTTCGTCGGAAAAAGCTGTCGCTGGATATTTTTTGTGTGCTTTTGTGGATAGGAGGTTAACCTATTATATACAGAGCCGGATATAGATCTCTTGTCCGGAGGACTACTTTGGAGTATTTGGAGGAGGAAGCCGTCTTGCGATGCCGAAGACAACTGGCATGCTGAACACACCGTCATTAGAAGTCTGATTCAGGGGTTACCGAGGAAGTCCTGGATTACGGGGTCCTCCGGCATCTGGGCTACATAATGTGGGCCGAACGAGTGGGCCATGAAGGTACAAGGAAGACTTTCCCCCGTGTCCGGATGGGACTCTCCTTGGCGTGGAAGGCAAGTTGGGTGTGCGGATATGAATATTCCTTTCTGTAAACCGGCTCTGTACAACCCTAGCCCCCTCCGGTGTCTATATAAAACAGACGGTTTAGCCCGTCGAGGCATAATGATACATGTTAGACATCTAGGGTTTAGTCATTATGATCTCGAGGTAGATCAACTCTTGTAACCCCTATACTTATCAAAGTCAATCAAGCAGGAAGTAGGGTATTACCTCCATCAAGAGGGCCCGAACCTGGGTAAAACATCATGTCCCCTGCCTCCTGTTACCTTCGATCCTTCGACGCATAGTTCGGGACCCCCTACCTGAGATCTGCCGATTTTGACACCGACAGTAGCCGAGCATGACCGCCTTGCTAAGGAGCTCGCAGAGCACAAGGTGAAGTTCCATGAGCTGCAGGACGACGAGGAGCTCCTCAAGGCTGAGTTCGAGACTCGGCGCACGAACTGGGCCGAGAGGCAGAAGGTGCTGTCGGACGGCTACGAGGTGATCGAGGACAGGCTCGGAGGTAGGTCCTTTCTTCCTTCACTGCCTAGCCGCTGGCTGCTGTAGGCGGTTGTCTTCTGATTTTCCATCTTGTCTTGCGCAGGGTACTTCCCGGGCCGCTCCGTTGCCATTTGTAAGGCGATCGAGGCGGAGCGCAACTAACGAAGGTCGGTGGGCATGGAGATCGCTCAGAACCGGCGCCGGACCCTCGGGGAGCAGCTTGCAACCGTCTAGATGCGCCTTGAGCCAATTCGCCAGATGCTTCACCGGCTTCAGCGTGCCAGGTTGCAGATCCTTGAGGGACTCTGGTCGGATGTGCGAGCGCCCCGGACTCCCAGTCGCACCGCCGATTGGCTGGAGGTGGCGGCTGAGCCGCTTGAGGCTTGGCAGAGCGCCGCGGCATAGTCAGGCGGCAGGGAGGCACTGGAATTCATCAAGGCCTGGTATCCCAATGTGGATTTGAACCAGTTGGCTACATTTCGCCCGGAGGCCGAGCCAGAGCTGGAGGCGGCGCGCAAAGAAATCATCAGGCGCACGGCCGTCCTTGCCGACTATGCCCACGTCGGAGTCTTCATCCCAGAGCGAGCGGAGGACGGCTCTGAAGTGCCACCCAATTGGTTCGGGTTGGACCCGAATGAGGGGGAGGACTCGGCGAAGGAGATTGCCTCCAGTGACAAGGGCGAGGAGGACAAGGAAGACGAGGAAGACGATGGCACCGCCCCGGACGATGGGACGACCAGCCGGACATGTCCCAAGCCAGCTTCGGCCAGCGGACAGCCGAGACTCCGTCCACCGCCGCTGCCGACCACACCGGAACCCGCCAGCCGCCGCCGCAACCACCACCGACCACTCCCAGCCACCTTCTACGCCTCTGGCTTATTTATCCTTTCTGTTTTGCTATCTCATGCTCAAATGTACGATTAGTCTTTTTCAGTTCCACCCGCTGGGTGTATTTCAACCTGATATTGAATGCTGGCCTTCGGCGTCATGTTATGTAATTATGAGTTTCTGCATGCATGTCTCTTTGCCGAGTTCTGACTCGAATTTGCATTAGCTATTTTTGGCCTTTCTCTTGCCGCTTTCTTTTGGCCACCTCCCTGCCAGCCGGACAGCCGCTCTGCGGTCTGTGGCCGGGTCAGGGACTTGGTCATTCTTAGAATAGGCAAGTTACTCTGGCCGCCTAGAGCGTAGATTGTCGAGCGGGAAGCCGGCCGGCCGGCTGCTAGGCAACCGCTCGGGTAGGGCAAGGAGCCGGCTTGGCCTCTGTTGGCATTTCTTCCTTAGCCATCTTTCGTGTGGACAACCTTTTCTGCCTTTAGCTCTTGCCAGCCGGACAGTCGCGTTGCGAGCTGTGGCTTGGGATAAAGAAAGGGCTTTGGTGTCGGCACAATACTTAGCCGGCTTCGAGTGTTACCAATTTAGATCAAGGTGGCGAGCCCCCGGGCCGGCTAGCCAAACCCAGTCGAGGAGAAAGAATGAAAAAACACATTCATAGGTGGAAATTATCATATAGATAAAAATGTAGCCCCTGAGTGCTCCTCGGGGGGCCTACTGTCTTAGCTTAGTACAAAAGAAAGTGTGGTACATACACTGTATTTCACCTGTCAAACTTGCGGAGGAGATTTGCACTCCACGGCCGCTCCATCTCCTTGCTGGAATCATCCCTCTTGCGTGCTCTGGGATTTTGCACATTGATGAGGTAGTTGGAGTCGTTGCCCAGGGCCTTGCTGATGATGAAAGGTCCTTCCCAAGGGGCCGATAGCTTGTGCTGGTTGGCTGTTCGCTGGATCAACCAGAGCACAAGATCGCCCTCTTTGAAGGCACACGGCTTCACCTTCTTGCTGTGGTAGAGACGCATGCTCTATTGGTAGATGGTGGACCGGCTGCAGGCTAGCAGCCGGGCCTCTTCCAGCAGATCGACGTCGTCTTCTCATGCTTCTTTTGCTTCCGCCTCCATGTACATGGTGACGCGAGGTGAGTCGAACTCAATGTTAGTTGGGATGACGGCCTCGGCCCCATACACGAGGAAGAAGGGCGTGAAGACGGTTCCTTTAATCGACGTGGTCCGAAGACTCCAAAGGACGACCGGCAGCTCCTTGATCCAGCAGCCGGGTGACTTCTTCACCAATGATTCTTCTCTTCTCTTCTAATAGGTGACGTAGGGGTTGCTTGACCGGCTTGGCATCCAACCTCATATTTAGCTTGTGCTCAGCGAAATCCTTCGGAACACCCGGCATGTCCTTGGGGGACCATGGAAAGATATCCCGATTCTCACGGAGGAAATCGGCGAGCTCGCTATCCTATTTGTTGTCAACGTTAGATCCTATGACAACGAAAAGCTCTGGATGGTCCGGATACAAGACTATCTTATTGGTTTCTTTCGCTGGCTTGAAGGAGGCCCCGCCGCATGCCTACTCGGGGCCAGTCGGCATGGACGACTGCTTGCCTGCCATGGACACCACTCGGTCGATGAGGCGCTTCTCTTGGGCGATGACGAGGGACTCGGCCAGCCGAGAGCTGGCTGCCGCACACTGGGCCGACTTCTTGTAGTCGCTGACGATCGTGATGATGCCCTTGGGACCTGGCATCTTCGTCTTCAGGTACGCGTAGTGTGGAACCATCATGAACTTGGCCATGGCTGGCCGGCCTAGGAGCGCGTGGTAGGGGTTGTTCAAGTCAGCCACCTCGAACCAGATGGGCTCATGGCGGAAGTTATTCTGGTCGCTGAACTGGACGTCGATCTTGATCTTGCCGAGTGGCGAGTGGGAAAGCCTAGGGACAATGCCGTGGAACACGGTTCGGCTGGGCAGGAGCTGCTTCTCCTTGATGCCCATCTTTTCCATGGTGTCACGGTAGAGGATGTTGATGCTGCTGCCGCCGTCTATCAGCACTCGAGAGAAACGGCAAGTCCGCTTGTCGGTGGATAAGGTGGGATCCAACACCATGGTGTAGCCACCCGGCGTGGGCATGACGACTGGATGGTCCTTCTGGCTCTAGGTGATGGGCTTCTCGGACCAACGCATGTACTCTGGGACTTCAGGCACGATAGTGTTCACCTCGCGGTGATGTTGCCGCCTACTACGCTTGTCGCTAGCTTTGCTCGTGAAGACGACGTAGACGACATGCTCATCAGGGAACTCTTCTTGGAGCATGCCGACAGGACCAGCCGACTGCTGAGGAGCCGGACCCGCCGGGCCGGCAGGAGGAGGCGGTAGAGCGTCTCCCTTGGCGATTCAGGCGAGCACGTTGCACCACCGAGTCATATGGTTGGATGGCTTTTTGCCGCTATGGAACTTGCACGAAGCTTCGAGGGCCTGCTCGAATGAGAGGGTCGGCTGCCAGGCACCTTGTTGCGCTGCTGACCCTTGGGGCCGGGTTGACCGACTGACTGCTGGCCTTGGTTCTCAACTGTCTCCACTTGCCGGCTATTGGTAGCCAGCTCGGGGTCTTTCCGCTTGTGGTTGTTGCCTTGCTGCTGACGCCGGCTAGAGTCACCAGCCGGTGCTAGAGTGTTTGGCGAGGCCACCTTTCCGGATGCATCAACTCGGATCTCCGACTTCATGGAGGAGTCGGCCGTAGCGTACTTGTCTCCACGGCCAAGAGCTCGTCTAGCATAGCTAGCTCGTCGCACAGGAGCTTGTGCTTGAGTAGAGTGCCCTCTCGGCACCCGGTGGTGAAGTATTCAATTGCTTGCACCTCATGCACCCCCTCGCAGGAGTTGCACAACTCAGCCCAACGCGTCAGGTAATAGCGAGTGGATTCGGTCAGCCCCTGAACACACATGGAGAGCTGGCGTGGCTTGGGAGGCCGCTTGTAGGTGATATTTAAAGTTGCGTACAAAAGCTTCATTGAAATCCAACTAGCTGTTGATGTTGTTGAGCATGAGGCTGTTCAGCCATGTCCGGGCCGTGCCCTGCAACATGAGCCGAACGTACTTCACGACAACGCGCTTGTTGCCGTTCTCTATGCTAACCGTCGTGGCGTAGTCGATGAGCCAGCCTTCCGGCTTCACAGCGCCATTGTACTTGAGAGTGTCTCGGGGCAGCGAGAACCCTTTGGGGAAGGGCTCATCGCGGATGTGGGGGCCGAAGCAGGCTAGCCCGACTACATCTTCTTCTTCCAAGGCTTGGGACCGAGCCAACTGCTCGAGCCGCTGGCGGGCATCGTAATCGCTGACTCGCGGGCCTAGCCGGCCCCTAGAGTCGGATGGTCAACCGGCACCGGAGAACTCGGCCTCTCCCTGCGGAGAGGCGGACGTTCATCCTACTGGTGCCGATTGTCCAGGTTCGGGGTAGCCTGCTGGCTGGCCATGCCAGTGTGCTGAGAACGCTGGCCTCGTCCAGGGACCGTTCCCAAGTTATGGTTGCAGTCGCTGCCGCTGGGCGACCGGGAGGTCGCACCATGCTCGCGGCCGGCCTCCAGGTTCTCCTTATGCTTGCCGGCTGTTAGCACGCGGTTGTAGGCGTCTTGATATGTACTTGTAGCGTTGAGGAGCTCTTGCAAACGCTCCATCGGAATGCGCAGCTCGTCACCTTCTAGATTTCGGAGGTCGTCTGCCGCCGCCTGCGCGGCACGCAGGTTCTGCGCCGACGTCTCGTATATTAGGCATCCGGCTCCCAACATGCTGGCAATGGCTTCACCGCACTACAGGATGGCGCCGACCCGGCTGGGCTCAACACCAGCCGGCGTTCCGGCGTTGATGCGGTCGATCTCGCGCTGATTGGCTTCCGCAAGGCGCTCCATGGCCACCAGCTTGTTGGCGTTATCGAGGACCTTGATGCAGATTGACTCGATCGTCGTTGGATCGGTTTCGTCGTCGACGGGGGTGGCTAGGTCCCGTATTGCTGCTCGCAATGGGTCCTCAGCCACCACATCGGCCGCTTGGCTACTGCCAATGACCATCGCCTCCATGAAGATGCCGACGTCGAGCGGCTTGGCCACGACATCTCAGGCAACGAGAGGGAGCGGGTTATCAATGACGACCACGTTGTCAAGGTAGGCATCAGCGGTAACTGCATCGGGATCAGCGAGTAGCTCGCCATCCTCGATGGCGGTGTCAGAGGAGCCGATTGACTCCAAATCGGAGGCCGTCTCATCGGCGACAGTAAGCTTCTCGAAGAGATCGGCGAGAGGATCGATGGGGCGGAGTGATTCCGCGTCAAAAGCGAGCTCGTCGGCGAGGCTAGCCTTGCCAACGAGGTCGCCAAGGCAGCTTGTTGGGCAAGTTGCTCCCGCATTAGGCTGCACGTTGGTGCAGGCACGAGAGAGCACGCCGGGCAGGCCGGTCGGGCCAGCCTCGACGCACTTGTCGGGTCGGAAAAGGGTTCCCGTCTAGAACATGTCTCCGGACCACGCCGCTAGCCCCACGGTGGGCGCCAATTGTCGGAGGATTCTCGAGACAGATTTCAGGGGGTGGCTTATCATGGTGTGGGAGAGGAGTACGTCGTCAGGCTCTAGAAGCAGGATTGGGCGAGATGTCGATCGTGCACGAGTCTTACCCAGATTCAGGGATCTCTATGGAGATAACTACCCTAGTCCTGCTCTGTGGGGTCTCTGCATGATCACTACAAATCACAAGTGTTCGATGAGGCTCCTAGAGCTGTATTGCTTGAGGAGGAAGAAGGGCAAGGCTTAGCTCTCCTTCTCCTAGCTATGGGTGGATGGATAGTGTGATGGGTTCTCTTAGAGCTCAACCCCTTGCATGGGTGATCCTGGGGGGTTTATATAGGCCTACCCCCCAGGGGTACAATGGTAATACGTCGGTTGGTAGGACCAAGACGTCGGTGTCTTCGGTCGCCGGGTTCTCCGCCGGTTGCTGGGGCCTGCCTTCAGTGGACCCTGCCGGCTGCGAGAATTCGGCCGATAGGTAGGGCCCCCCGCCTGCGGGCCACGTAGATAGCCTTTTATTGTAGCACCATCCTTGCTGACGAGGGTGGCGTCATGGCGCGTGTGGCTACAGTGTTGCGCCGTGGTGGAGGATGTCCGCCTGGTCGAAGCGCACTGTTGACATGTCTCCGCGTATCCTGGGAGGTACATATGGCATTGTTGCCATGCTTGGCCTTGATCACGGCCGGTTGGTGCAGACTCCGCGGGGGAGAGGGCCGGCTGTTGGATGCCGGCCCGCTCGTGAGGCCGCCTGCCTGGGGCATGTCGCCTCCTAGAATGCGGCCAAGGTGCAAGCCGTGTGGTCCAGTCGCCCCTGATGGCCGAGCCATCCCCAAAGTCTTAAAATGTTCTTTGGTGCAGTTGAGGCTACCCAGGGTACATAACCCCGACAGTTTGAATACAAATCTAGGATTACGTACGAATCTAACAATATTGATTGGGCGTTGTTGAATGTTGATACTTTTTTGTGTAAGTTTGACCAAAGTAGAGATACTATGACTACACATAAAACTTATATCTTATATGTAAACTAGAAAGGATCGGAGGGAGTATATTGTACTACGTTCAAAAGCGAAATAAACATTGAATACCCTTTATATATGATTTGCTGATGGTATGATCACCGGTTCAAAATTTTGTCCGCCTTAGGTATCACACATGCACCGACTCGTTCTCTCTCGGTTTCATCTCGGGGTCTCTCCCTCCCTCCCTCCCTCCCTCTCTCTCTCTTTCTCTCGCACACACACACACATACCACCTCTCTTCCTCTTTGTGCTTGTCAAACCTAATTGATCTCCCGACGTATCGGGATTGTATCTCGCTCATTGTCAGGCCGCTCTTCGACAAATGCCTAGGTCACTTTACCATGCATTAAATTTGGTCGGAAAAACAGGGAAACCGACATGTGGGGCACACCTGTTGGGATGACGTGGCACAGACTAGTCCAATGGAGGAGCTGGCCCACGACCTCCTCGCCACCGGCACCCGTTCATGTGTGTCGTGGGGGCCAACAATGTGGCGCGGCTCCCGCACCGCCTCTGGACACGGCGACCGCGGTGAGAGACACGCGCATTGTCGCTGCACACACTCAACTTCAGGGTGCCGAGGGTGGCGCTACCACTGTGGCATGACTAGCAGATCAACACCTGGCTCGGCGAGGATGCACGGGGCTTCCGAGTGCACGCGCGCTGTGACGCGTCCGCAGAGTGTTCTAGTGCGGCTAACTGCATCCCCAGGACCTTTTTTGCCGTATCATCTTTGCTTTTTCAATGACATGTGGGGATCGCATGTGAGCAAGGGGCATCTCCAACGTTGCCACGACCACAACTGACTACCCTGGCACACCAAAAATCCTTGTCCTCGCGCCGTCACGTGGTGCGTTCCCAACCGGCGCCAGCTGCCCACATTCATGCCGTCCGTCCGTATGTCGTCATTAAGAGGCTCGGTGCCCGAGGAACCAACTCCGGTGAATTAATGACGCACCCAGACGCTTGGCATCACCGGAATGCGCTACTTAAAGCGGCAACGCCCAACTAAACTCCACACCATAGTGCATTGTCCTGCAAGGGCACATCCGCCATGACCGCGAGCGCGAACGCTCTGTGGGAGAGCTTGTCTTCGGGGATGAAGCTCAAGGTCGTCGCCCTCGCTCAAGTCGCCACTATTAATGCAATAGCGGTGTAGCCGGACGTGGACACGACTGCACAAGCGGTGGCCACGCTGGCGGCCGATGACGGGAGCACCGTCAGCCACGCGCCCTACTTGCCGTCGTCCAACGTTCGATGTCACATTTGGCAGGTGAAGCGACAGACCGTCCACGTCCATCATCATCGATCTCACGTCCATCGACACTGCCAAGGTCGTGGAGTCCTCCGAGGATGAGTAGGTCATGGGAGGCGGCAGGGCATGCTATGCCAACTGCCCGGCCCATCTCCTGTGTTCTACTATTCCTCGCATGAGACCGCACCTTCACTTCATGGGTCTTGAACCCCGCCCCATACATGGAGATCGCAGATGGAGGACATCGGTCACCGCCGTAGAATAGGTTTAGGGTTGGGTTTCTTTTATTTTTCTGTCCTATAAAAGATCGAAATGTAATGAAAATCTGCCGTGTTTGCATGAATCTCGTCCAGTGTATATGAACTTTCACAATAATAGTAAGACATATTTTAGGAGTATGAAAATATATGGAATGATGATTCATTTTTGTGTGTATAAACATAGAAGGTTTGACCCGAGACAAAGCTATCATGTGAAGTAAATAAACATATAGGGTCTACATACACAATTTATCTTAGGCACTCCAATAGTACGTCCACTACACATTCACGCATTTCACATCTTTCTATATCTAGAGGAACCTACGAAAGGGTTAACGTATATTGCCCCTCTCTCTCCCCCCTGATTTTCATGGTGGTGGGCCCCTCCCTCCCCCCAATCTCGAATAAACAGCTCACACGTTTCACATTACATTAATTACGTAACTCGGATTACGTAGGTGTAGCATTACTCGTCCTAAAAAAACCAACTAAGCCAACCTCCCAGCATATCGCGCAGGAAAAGACCCGGCCACACTGTTTTAGTCGGGATTCTCGGATTACTAGTAGTAGTATCAATGGATCGCACGAAGCACCAAGTTTGTTTTGAAGGGGCGAAGCACCAAGTTTAAAAGGAAAAAAGCGGTACAATCACAACATGCCTATCGCGGTCGCATTGCACCCCTCACACGGTCGGTCCTGCACACGGCTCACGCAAATGGAACGCGCTTTGGCTTGCCTCTTCACTGACACGTGGGACTGCACTTGGAGAAACCGACCATGCGCCAAACTCCCCCACCCACCACGCGAAACACCCCTCCCCCAAAAAAAATCCCCCCAAATCCCAAATTCAACGGCCCTTCGGCCAACTAGCCAATAATACTCCCCAAATCCCCCTCCCCCGGCCCCCTCGACTCCATTCGCTCCGCCAAAGCCGCCCTCCCCGCCGCGGTTTGTCGAGGGGACGCATGGTTATCCTCACGCTCCCACAGTACGCTCTCGTAGACTGCCGTCCTCTAGCCACGCCACCACCGCTGGCGACGTTCTTGTGGAGACGCACGGCGGTCAGCTTCTCCCACGGTACGCACATTCTAGACTGAGGTCCCGTGCAAGTCGGAGTGGCGGCGAATGTTAGCTGATAGAGGATGTTAATCTCACTGTTTGTTGAAGTAGTTTACAGTCAATATGCCCTGCTTAAGAAGCTTCCTTGCCCTGTTCTGCACTCAATCTGCTTAGCTGAGATGGCATGCCACGCCCGATTAGTTGCTAAAATATACTGTCATATATTTATTGTGATGTAGATTGCCATGGTCTAGTAGTCAATCTGTTAGGTGAAATAGCTCTACACCATTTTATACTCGATATTTATTGCTGAGATGGCCTTCGATGGCTGTGTGCTCGGCCTCATTGACTGTTGAAAAAGCCTGCCATAATTTAGCACTCAAATATGTTTGATGAATTAGCTATACATATATTTTGTTAATTAGATCCGCTTGTCTAAATATCTTGCCATAGCTTTAAACATCAACCTAGGTGTTTTTTGGACTTCATAAAAAAACATATATGTTTTTCATATAATATCTAGTAGAAGAAATAATTTGTAAGCCTAACAGATGGACAAGACTTGGATAACTTCTGCTCGAAGATTCTCCGCCACATATGTCGAGGGGGTTGAAAACTTCATGAACTTTATCAGAGCTGAGTATGGTGGTCCGAAATCAGATGTGCTCTGCCCATGTAGCAGTTGTATGAATTCAGTTACAAGACCTCAGTCAACTGTGCAAAATCATCTACACTTGTATGGGATGTCGCTCACATATACTAGGTGGGTTCATCATGGTGAAGCTGTGAATGTCAATGTTACTGACTATGTGGAAGTAGCAGATCACCATCTTGATCTTCCTGATTCTCAGGTGGAAGAGGAGGAGGTGGTGGCGGAGGAGCCAATGATTTTGACCAACATTGAAACAATGCTACGAAATGCTCGTGCATTTCATGAACTTTCACCTACACAAGAAAAAACGGTGGGCCCGCATGATGGAACAATGCAACGTGGCTGTCACACCAGGAAATAAACTGCCAGTATTCTCACCTATGGTCACCTTTCTTCAGGTGAAGACATCTGAGTGCATGACCAACAAATCATTCGATAAGATGTTGGTTGCTTTCCGCAAATCTTTCCCAGCTGTGCCTGAGCTGCCACACACCTATAGTAAAATCAAGAATTTCCTTCATGTAGTTGGAATTAGATATGGTATGATCCATGTTTGTAAGAATAATTGTGTTCTGTTTCGGATGGATTATGCCAACTTAAGTGAATGCCCCAAATGCAAATCATCAAGATGGAAAGATGGCGATGTTGTGAAGAAGATTCCTCATAGTGTTCTGAGACATTTTCCAATTATACCAAAATTGTTGGACCATCAGTATGAAAGACCGAGCTGGTCAGCTATCAAGTGCTAGTACGGGTCGGATCACCGGAGGCCACGACCCGGACTCACTCCGCGTCTGCGCCTCGGGTCTATAACCCGGACTCCTTTATTTTAAAGTCCTGACGTGTCAACTCATAACGGCTGGTGCTATTCTCTTTGGGTAAAAGGCCGAAAGACAATTTTTTCAACCACAAGTGCTACTCGGAGACTACTAGTAGTTGCTTGCTCACGTGAGCTTTCCATGGATAATTAGTACATTGTTTCATTGGCGATCATCCACGGGCGCTATATACGGATCATCTGTTGTTCGCAAAAGATTAGGTGATATCCATCTAAATTTATCTTATTAACACTTATTGTTTTTTGTCAAAGAACAATTACTCTGCCCTGTAATATTTTTATACAGGACAATTTTTTATGCCATTATACCACGGATACGGAGTACATGCACTAGCATTCGTCCATGCCACGCTGCTCGACGCACATGCGTGCAAGCCGCCGTTCCCGCGGTCCAGTCTGCATCAACTCGTCAGGACCGCGCGAATCACCCAATAAAGCGCGCACAGGCCGCCGTCGCCCGCAGTCCGGTCTACATCAACATACGGCCAACACCGCGGCCGACTCCCTTGCCAATGGACGTGCACACGCCACTGCTTCCGCGGGCCGGTCTACATTAACACGCCGGTGCCGCATCCGTTCTCATAAACCGCCCGACGGATACGCGTGCAAGTCGCCGCCCCCCGTTGCCGCATTTACATCAATACGCGGCCGACTCATCTGTTGTCCAGGCGAATCAGGTGCTGTCCACCATATTTATTTTTTAAGTACATTTTAATTCATCCGAGCAAAATTATTTTGTCCCGCTGTATTTTATATGCAGGAGAATTATTCATTACAAAGTGGTAGTATACTGCGGAGATGGAGGCACGCCAAACATTATTTGGCACAAGTGATCGTCGTTACTCAACGGACTCCCGCACCGGCTTATAGCGTGGTGGCCGTCTCTCGCGACCGCGCCGGTTTACAACACCGTGGCCGTCTCTCGCGACCGCGCCGGTTTACAATGCCGTGGCCGTCTTTCGCGACCGCGTCGGCTTACAACGAGGAGGGAAACTTGCCCGTCGGTGCCAACCGACCCATCTGTTGTTCGAGCAAATCAGGTGTTATCCCTCCTGTATATTTCATCAGGACATTTTAATTCCTCTGAGCACCATTACACTGCCCTGTTGGTGTTTTTATATATACAGGTGGAATTATTGTTCTACTATGGGGATAGAGCACGCACTGGCTGTTCTGCAACGGCATTTCCTCTGTATCACACTACCTGTTGAACGGACGACCGGTTCACGTGTCCGCACCGGTTTACAACGCGGAGGACAACTTGCTCGTCCGCACCGGTTTACAACATCACGGCCGATTCATTTGTCTGTTCCCATGGACGACTCGGCCGTGATTGATTCCCGCTTCACCATGGTGATCATCAACTCCACGGTGGATAACTACTGGCTTAATATATCAGGTGAAATCCATCCAGTATATTTTTTTATTATATATTGCTTTCTTTAAAAGAGCAATTACTCCGGCTTGTAAAGTTATCTAATGCAGGGCCCTAAGCCGTCACGATGCCGTTTTTAAACCGCCGGTCCATCGTCTTCCTTGCGGGTGTTGCATCCAAACCGCCGCTGCGAGCTGCCTGTGGTCCTGCTCCTGCCACGCTCATCTTGCGGGCTTTAACCCACCGGGTTATCTTTGAGGTCTTCTCGAGAAAATGATTGAAGTACCATTGAAATCGCTCTGGATTATTCATGGACGATATATGATATATATATAAGAATCATCTATCATCCAGACAAAGTCAGGTGATGTCTATCTAAGTCTATTTTATTGGCAAATATTATCTTTCTCAAAGAACAATTACTTTGGTCTATATATTTTCATGGGCAGGACAAATTGTTTGCTATAGAAGTGGCCACCATATCACCAAGTTTATTGAATGATTCATATTGGATATACAATAATTATTGCGAAGGTCATCAACTTGCCACCTTTGACGATTAAATTCACCATATTACAGCGTTCCGCTGTTCAGATGTATGCCAGTTGATATTACGGTCAATTATGGAGAATTTCTTGCGGCCTGGTCTACATCAACATACCGAGCTGCACCTATCTGCATGAGCTATTTATTGAATATGAGCAAGTCACAACTTGGGCAGCCTGGTTTTCTTTCAACAAAACGGAGACAAATTATCATATACTATCAACCGCCGTCTGCATCGGGTGGCTCAAGGGGCAGGCGCACAAGTCGCTGCCACTACAGTTTGGTTAACTTCAAATCGCCAGTTGGAATGAACCATTGGCCGAGTTGCTGACACGGCTCATACGGGGTCATTGATAACCCGCCGCAGTCACCTCAATTTTTTATGGATTCATATCGCACGGATGATGGACACCTTATGTTATGATCAAATATGGAGAGTCTCAAGCCAACTCCTCGAATCGTCTCAAGACTCTGGGGCTACGATGACCTGACTCAAATATCTAGTTTACAATCTGGTTCAAGGGAATTTTGTCTCCAACAAAGCTCTGAAGCTCTCAAATATCCCGTTCACATTCCGGTTCAAGGGAAAGATGTCTCCCACGAAGCTTTGAAGCTCTCAATATCCGGTTTAAGAATTTCCGGTTCAGAAGAATAATCTCTCGCAAGATCGAGTTCTCAGGAAAAATTAAGGGGACCAAAGAGAGTTTGTTGCACAAGACAACTCAAACATAGGTACCCGGCGAGAACAGCTCAGAAATATGTCACATGGGGGCTTCTGTTTATAAAGTGCAGTACTGACTACCCTCCTGATCCGGCGACCAAACCAAGACCATCATGAGAGTATCACATGGGGGCTTCGAACGAAGTTTTCCATGGCCTCTTAAACCGGCGCCCTTGAAAGAATCAAGGAATCAGCCGTGTCTTTTACACAAAGGAGTATCACATGGGGGCTTCCAAGGAAGCTTTCCACGACCTCTTAAACCGACGCCCTTGACAAATCAAGGACTCAACCATCTTCTCTATACAAACAAGAATCACATGGGGGCTTCCGCGGGCAAGGAAGTTTCCCACGGTCTCTTGAGCCGGCGGCGGTATGAAGCCCATCATAAGAGCACTGCTCTGGTTGCTTCGGCAATTTCCACATGACGATGAGGGGTAAAAGAGGGTTTGATGCCTAGCACAACTCAAAAATATGCCCCGACGAGTAATGACTCACACACTACCTGGGGGCTCTCAGCGAGTTGAATACCCTTGTAGTGAACATGGCTTGGAAGCCCGGTGCATACACCTAAAACCCCGGATTAACCTGCGTGCAGGTAAACCTGGTATGACCCATCGAACGTATCACAAGTCAATCCTTCGGGACCCTGAACTTGGTCACGTTAAATTGACGATCATCGAGTGATTACCCAAGCCAAAATCTTTATGAGATTTTGAAACATTGGGTAGCTATTGACATCGATGATTTGGTTAAGGATTGCGGAGCATCTTGACAGGCTTTGCTAAAATGGTTAATGACAGTAGCCTGGCAGCTCATAAAAAGCCTCGAATTTGGAGCCTGGCAGCTCGTAAAAAGCCTCGACTACAAGGTCTTATTTTCCCAAAAACTTTATTTTTATTTTTTATGTTTTCACAAATCTTTATCCTCAAGGTCATTGGTTTTTCAACCAAGTCCATTGATTCAAGACTGGATAACTACAAAGTTGTCACTACATCTGTATTTACAGAGCTATAGTCTCGGTCATGAACACCAGTACTAGTTTACAGATAAACCAGCGTTCATTGTAACCCGGATCGACCTTCATGATAAGCCGACAAAGAGCCATGTAAGTCATCAGCACTTACATCTCGGATTGTTCCTGCCGGATTAAGGTTTACAGATACACTTAATCACAGGTATGATACATGTTCATATTTCATACACGGTTCAAGTTATTAACTTAGATCATGTGTTTGGCCAGTATGACCCGTCCGACGATAAACCGTCAGGACACTTTGAACATTGTTTTGTGCAGAAACAGGTGGAATAAACCGTCAAAGGCATTATAAGCAAGAAATAATTATGAAGTTGCCAACTGAAGCAATCTCATACAACTGGGCTATTTACACATAATGGCCAGTGTTTATTAACCTGGCCTGGCTTTTGATTATAAAATCACCACTACTATCTACAGATAATGACCGATGTTATTAAACCGGCCTGGCCTTTGACTATAGGTCGCCAGTATGAGATAAGATAATGACCAGTGTTTATTAACCCGGCTAGGTGCTCAAATTTATAAACCGGCAATCTATGATAATTACCAGTGCTCAAATTTTGGGTTATCACCTTTACTACACTGGCTTGATAGAACCAACAGTGTGATCAAATATTTCTGGAACCGGTTTTCAAACCGGGTTATATTATTCAAATCTTCAAATAGCCAACATGGCTGGATTTTTATTATGGTTATTAATAACCAATATTATGATTGAGGTTTTCAATGTCGCTTCAGCGCAATGGATATTATTTTATCAATGGGTATGATTTATCCTACAAAGGAATAGTCCCGAGTCGCTGCAGGCTTACAACCCGGCACTTGGGGGCTACATTATTCGAATTGAGATTACATTAAATACACAAGTCTCATGTTGCTGCAAGCATAACCATGACACTTGGGGGCTAATGCAAAGTCATTTTTTTCTCACCTTATTGAAAATCCGACTCATCACATCGTAATGAGCCGGCCCTTGGGGGCTGCCAATTGCTCCTATCAACAATTCAAGGTACACAAGTCTTAATCCATTATATTGAAGGGTTCACCGCTCAGTTGGTAAAGCACAAAGCTTTTAACCTTGTGGACGTGGGTTCAAACCCCATGATGGGAGTTACATTATATAATGTTATTTTCAATGATTATGTCTATAAGGTCCCTGCTCATTATTGCATAATGACCCGACCCTTGGGGGTTGCACTGGTTGAAGTTTTTTTAGCATAAGGCAATTTCAAGTCCCAGGTTGCTGCAAGCATGACAACCCGGCACTTGGGGGCTACATATGTGGAATATTCAGTTTTTACTAGTGACTGGGATGAACAATCTGGATTTCTTCAAGGTTGCAACATTTATATTGAAACAAGTCTTAAGCTATCACTATGTTCTCCTCTTAAGACTTGGGGGCTACAAGTATTATATATATATATATATATATATAAAGGAGGAACATCTTCAAATTCTTAGTTCCGGGCAAATCAAGAAGATCAATTGTGTGACCCGGCGTTGGCAACAATCATAACCCGGCGTCTAAACAGTCATGACCCGGAATTATCAGTTTTTATAACCCCGACAATTTTGCCAATCATAAACCGGCTGGCTGGATATCAATTGAATATTTGAAGACCAATATTTTTGTCAAATCGGAGCATTGAAGGCCGATTCAAATGGATTCTTGATTTACAATATTTTTTATGCAAGCAAGTTGATTATGAAGCTGGTCTATTGACCCGGAGTTTCAGAAGAAGTGCCTGGATTTTTTTGCATTGGTAATGTTTGAAAATATCTGCTAAGGAGATTTGTTATGAGATCATGGATACATATCAAGGAGGAAATGATAAGGATATAAGGATGATCAGGTGCCGGTTCAGGAAAATATTTTAACCCGGAGCGCAACCCATCAAATTTGTTCTCGTGTTTATGAATGCAGGAAGGATCAAGTTTAACATGGCTAAATCCAAGCTAAACTGGGGGCTAATGTCGGGGATATACCCCGCGGCATAACCCGGCCGAAAGTATAACCCGGCCGGACTTGGCGGATTACTTGAGACGGTTTACACATGGCGATTCACTGGTAACCCGGCGGGCGGATCACGGATGACAAGGCCCAAGGCCCAGAAGGCCGGTTCACGTTATGGTGGGCCGGTTTATGAAGAAAGCATAAGGATTATTCTCCTACAAAGGAAGCAAGACTAGGACTCCTTGTAATAGGGCAATCCTAATCCTACTAGGACTAGTCATGTAACCCGCCCCTTCAACATATATAAGGAGGGGCAGAGCTCCCCAAAGAGGGACAAGTTCTGACAAGTTAGAGGCGCCATATTCTTTAGGGCTAGACACAAGTAAAGGATCGCCGGTTTACCGACGACTCCATGAGGATCATAATGAGACCTAGCCTCAAACATCATGTAGGGATATTACCGGATGATGTTTCCCGGGGCCCGAAGCTGTCTAAATCCTTATCTTGCGTTCTGTCTCTCGATTCCGCTCAACCCCTCTCAAGCTACCATATAGATGCACTGGCCTCACGACTAAGTCCTTACCCTAGGACATCTGCCGTGACAATTCCACGACAAAAAATGCAGAGGTTGTTTCATGATGCTGAAACAAGAGAGGATGTACTGTGGCATTCTAGGAACTAGGAGCACAAAGATCAGAATGTAATGATCCATCCATCTCATGGTAGTGACTGGAAAAGCTTCAATCAGAAACACAAAGAGTTTACTGCTAACCCAAGAAACATGAGACTTGGCTTAGCTATAAACGGATTTAACCCATTTTGCCACCAGAGCGCCACATATAGCATGTGGTTAGTGTTTGTTATCCCTTACAACATGCCACCAAATGTATGCACCAAAGAATCAAACTACATGATGGCCTTGCTCATCCCAGGTCCAAAAAGTCCTGGAAAGGATTTTGATTTATTCATGGAGCCTCTTGTGGAGGAACTTCAATAGCTATGGAGGGGTGTTCTCACTCGAGACCAATATAGCAGCCCACCAGCTGATATCTTTCTACGTGCTGTTATAATTTGGTACATCCATGATTATCCGGCTTTGGGCACTATGTCAGGGCGAACGACACATGGTTACAATGCATGTGTTCGCTGTGACAGGAATCCACTGTCATACGCAATACTTAGCAAGATCTGTTACATTGGACACCACCGTTTCCTTGCCAAGGACAAGTCGTGTCCTACAAAATACCAAAGATATGTGTTCAATGCAAAGCATGAAAACCGTGATCCGCCAAATAAGTTCACCGCCGATGAGTTACAAGTGGAATTAGAGAAGGTCAGGCATATTACACCAGGAAACCATCCTGATAATGATAGGGGGAAAGGAAGCGTGATAGGGCAGAAGAGAGATTATTGTTTACCCGCAGGTCCACTTTGTGAGACTTGGAGTATTGGAAAGATTTGGATCTGTGGCATAATCTTGATGTGATGCACATCGGGAAAAATATATGTGACAGCATTATCGGCACACTTATTAATATTGAAGGCAAGACAAAAGATACCTTAAAATCTAGGATTGATTTGACACACCTGGGTATCAGAATGGATTTGCAGGTGGAAGATGAAGGTAAACCACGGGATATGGCACCAGCTGTGTACGTCTTGGACAAGGTAAAAAGAAAAGAATTCTACGAGGTCCTGTCACGTGTGAGATTCCCACATGGATTTGCTTCCAACCCTGAAAGGAGAGTCAGTGCAGATGGCAACAAGGTACAAGGGTTGAAAACTCATGACTGCCATGTCCTACTTCAAAGGGTTTTACCTGTTATCCTTAGAGGATTGGGCCGCCCTGACTTACACTGAGCAGTTGCAGTAGAAATATTAGGATAGATGCTTCGAAGCGTCTTAGAGACAAGATACCAACTATCCTATGCGACCTTGAGAAGATATATCCTCCAACCTTCTTTGATGTGATGGTGCATTTGGTTGTTCATCTACCTGATGAGGCACTAGTTAGAGGTCCAGTACAGTATGGCCGGATGTACCCTATTGAAAGGCGGCTAGGCAATTTCAAGGGCTATGTTAGGGACAGAGCTAGACCCGAGGGTTCCATTGCAGAGGCCTACATTGCTACAGAAGTGTTGACATTCTACTCAAAATACATTGAAACGACTGATCAGCTTAGCAAAGAGGTGCGTGAAGACAGTCCCGAGCTCATTGTTTTTGATTGTTTTGTTCGAGTTACAGGGAAGAGTCGACAAGGCGACAAACCTAAAGATTTGGACAAAATTGTTTGGTATGTGTTGAATAACTGTCCTGAGATTCTACCTTATATCGAGTAAGTGCTAAGTACTATAGCTTATACATCGTAATCTACTAAACTTGCAGCACATTCTTATATATTTAGATGTTTGACGCGATCACTATGTTGTGCAGCATCTACAAAAAGGAGTTACTGCTGCAAAATCCAAGAAACATTGACAAATTGGTTATGGCAGGATTTGCGAAATGTTTCAAGACCCATGTAAGCTTTTGAATTGCACTAACAATTTTTTTTAATATATTGAGTACATAAGATGATCAGCTTGTCTATTTTCTAGCCATAGGTTAAGAAGATGTGGGAGGATGGGCAGGCAGTTAATGATTCCCTTTACGCACTAGCAATGGGTCATGATACTCGGGTAAGACATTATGAATCTTGCGTTGTTGTAGATGTGCACTACAACACCCTTGCATGCGACGAAGGCAGGAAGACACAAAACAGTGCCATCATGAGCACGGATACGTACGGCGAAGAGACAACTGAAATGTATGTGAACATAACATACATTGTTCAGTTGCAGTATATCTCCAGTTTCGAGGTTCATCGGTGTGTGGTTTTGTTGTGCTGTCGTTGGTATAACCTGTTTTCCAGGATCGCAAAATCCAGAGATGATGATTATTTCAAATCCATCAATGTCAAGGCGGCGTAAAAGACAGACAAGCCTTTTATTTTGGCAAATCAAGCAACACAGATATTTTTCTTGGAATTCACATTTGCACATAGCAATGACTGGAGAGTAGTGCAAAGGTTTGAGCAGAGGAATTCGTTTAATGAAGTTGCACAACAAGATGATGCTTACACTGCTCCTGATGTAGAAGATTCCACAGATGTTCCTAATATCTTTGAGAACCATCACGTCAATGACGCTGGCGAAAATATTGTGTGTCGGGCTGTGGAAATACGAGAGTTGATCAATAAGAAGCCAACATTTGAGGACATTGAGGATTAAGAAGAAGATGACACTGGGGGGGGGGGGTTACGATTCAGACTGATACACATGGCGAAGATGTTGACGCTGCTCCTGCGGATGATGATTAGTTTGCTTTTGTCGTATTTGCCTATCAAAAGACGTTTTTTATCTACTATGTGAAATTGTATTTGCTATGACAACTGAAACCTGATGAAGTTGTTGTTTAGTATTTTGCTGTGAGAACATCACTTATTATGTATGTTGATTTGTGTGGTGATTGTATGACGACTAAAACATGATGACATTGTTGTTTAGTTGTACTCATATTTGACTATGAAACTTGTATCTGATGACATAGTTTGCTGTTGGACTGCAATTTGCTCGACGCCTTCGAATGGGAACAAAGCTGACCCGATAGGGCCTCTGCTAGTTTATTTATTTATTAGCAAAAGGGCCTCTCCTATTCATTTATTTATGAGCAAAAGGGGATACACCCCCATTTCAGTTAATGGAAATCATTTGATGTTCACAACACTATGCCCAGCTTGCTAAACAGGTTTCATTCATTACTAGTTTCAGCAACATGCTCATGTCATAGCCACTGAATACATCACAAGTGCTACATACACTGTAAATAAAGAGACAATCATCCTACAGAGTGATGTCTACTACCAACTTGTTCTTGTAGACTCGTATTGGGCCTCCAAGTGCAGAGTTTTGTAGGACAATAGCAAATTTCCCTCAAGTGGATGACCTAAGGTTTATCAATCCGTGAGAGGTGTGCGATGAAGGCGGTCTCTCTCAAACAACCCTGCAACCAAATAATAAAAAGTCTCTTGTGTCCCCAAGACACCGAATACAATGGGAAATTGTATAGGTGCACTAGTTCGGCAGAGAGATGGTGATACAAGTGTAGTAATGATAGTAGATATTGGTTTTTTGTAATAGTAACAATAAAAACAGCAAGGTAGCAAGTAACAAAAGTGAGCACAAACGGTATTGCAATGCTTGAAAATGAGGCCCAGGGTCCATACTTTCGCTAGTGCAATCTCTCGATGATGCTAATATAATTGGACCACATAACCACCCCTCAACGTGCGATGAAGAATCACTCTAAAGTTCCTATCTAGCGGAGAACATAAGAAGGAATTGTTTGTGTCTATTATTTCTGATCGATCTATCCAAGAGTTTCTACTAAAATAACACAAAGTTATTCTTTCCGATCGATCTCTCAAGAGTTCGTACTAAAATAACACAATTTATTCTTTTCGATCGATCTATCAAGAGTTCGTACTAAAATAACACCAAAACAATTTCAGATTCATAATACTCAATCCAACACAAAGACTTTCAAAGAGTGTCCCAAGATTTCTACCGGAGAAACAAAGACAAGAACGTGCATCAACCCCTATGCATAGATTACCCCAATGTCACCTCAGGAATCCGCAAGTTGAGTGCCAAAACACATATTAAGTGAATCAATATGATACCCCGTTGTCACCGCGGGAATTCATAGCAAGACATGCATCAAGTGTTCTCAAATCCATAAAAGTATTGAATCCAAAGAAATCTCAAAGGGAAAACTCAATTCATCACAACAAGATAGAGAGGGGAAAACACCATATGATCCGACTATATTAACAAAGCATGTGATACATCAAGACTATGCATCTGAAGAACACAAGAGAGAGAGAGAGAAATTAAACACATAGCTACTGGTAGAAACCCACAGCCCTGAGGGTGGACTACTCCCTCCTCATCTAGGTGGTCGTCGGGATGATGAAGATGGCCACCGATGATGATTTCCCCCTCCGGCAAGGTGCTGGAAAGGGTCTAGATTGGTTTTTTTGTGGACTACAGAGCCTTGCGGCGTCCGAATTTCTTATCTAAGTTAACCCCAAAGGGTTTTGGAATATTTGGGAATTTATAGGGCGAAGAAGGGGTGCGGGAGGCCACCGAGGTGGGCATAACCCACCTAGGCGCACCCCGGTGGGTTGTGCCCCCCTCGGGGCACCCCAAGGCGCTGCTCTAGCCCATTGGTGGTCTTCTGGTCCATAAAAAATCCACACAAAGTTTCGCGGTGTTTGGACTCCGTTTGATATTGATTTCCTACGATGTAAAAAACATGCAAAAAACAACAACTGGCATTTGGCCCTATAGTTGCATAAGCCCCATTATACCACTATGTGTTTCTTTATTGCCCTCCTCTATATGTGTGATCACTTGCTTTGAATTTTGAGTCATTTGGCTTGATTTCCACATTTACAATATCTTGGACTTCAATTTCCATGAAAATTGTGCCACTTGTCCTAACCAAGCCACCCGATAAGCTTTACTTTGTAGGTGTGAGTGAACAAGTTCGGTACCAATTCCACTATTCTTTCATTTCACATTGAGTGAAACGATATGAAAGGATCGATATAGTTGATGAGAGGGGGGTGAATAGGCAACTAACAATTTTTAGCTTTTATTAACCAAATTAAACTTAGCATCAACATAGGTTGTCTAGATATGCAACTAGGTGGGCGACCAATATGATGCAACAATAACAAGCACACAAGCAAGCAAGCTATACAACACAACAAAAGCTTGAACAAGTAAAGGTAAGAGATAACCACAAGTGGAGCCGGTGGAGACAAGGATGTGTTACTGAAGTTCCTTCCCTTTGAGAGGAAGTACGTCTCCGTTAGAGCGGTGTGGAGGCACAATGCTCCCCAAGATGCCACTAAGGCCACCATATTCTCCTCACGCCCTCACACAATGCGAGGTGCCGTGATTCCACTAGTGGTGCCCTTGGAGGCAACGACCGAACCTTTACAAACAAGGTTGGGGCTCTCTCCACAAGTTAATTGGAGGCTCCCAATGACACCACGAAGCTTCACCACAATGGACTATGGCTTCGCGGTGAACTCAACCGTCTAGGGTGCTCAAGCACCCAAGAGTAACAAGATCCACAAGGGATTAGTGGGGGGAATCAAATTTCTCTTGGTGGAAGTGTAGATCGATGCCTTCTCAGCCAATCCCTAGGAAATCAACAAGTTCGATTGGCTAGGGATAGAGATCGGGCGAAAATGGAGCTTTGAGCAACAATGGAGCTTGGGGAAGGAAGAGGTGGTCAACTTGGGGAAGAAGACCCCCTTATATAGTATGTGGAAAGATCCAACCGCTATCCACCAACTCAGCATGTGACATGCGGTACTACCGCACCAAACTTGCGGTACTACCGCAAGGCCATGTGGTACTACCGCTTGCGCGGCAGGAGCCAGATGCGGCCCTGTTGTGTATAGCAACAAACGGTAGTACTGCCAGAGTGGTACTACCACGCGCCTTGCGGCACTACCACAAGGCAGGACACAATCTGGGTTGGGAATGGCACGGACTAATAAAATTACATCCATGGCTACTTCCGCTCATTTTCGATCGATGAAAAAACCCAACACGGTACTACCGCTCACAGGGAGCGGTACTACGGCATAGGGTGCGGAAGTAAAAAATTACTTCCGCTCCTACTTCCGTGCAGCCACGGCCCTGGGCCAGAGGACACAATACTACTGCGAGCGAGGTGCGGTACTACCGCAATGTGCGGTACTACCGCAACCACGGGCAGTACTACCGCTCCCTTGAGCGGTACTACCGCATGCCACATAACAGTAGTACTTGGAAGCCTCTGTCTTTGCAAAGACAAGGAAAACAACCGGTGCTCCAAAGAAGCGAAGGAAAGGTGGTGTTGAGGAATAGATGTGTACGTGTTGATTCCACCCTAACCTTTCCGAAGCAGACCCTCTCTTAATAGTACGGCTTTCCTATGACTCAATACCACCAAAAAGAAACATAAAGAAACACCATCTTCGGTAGGCTCCGAGGGGCAATGAACCATCTTGTGCCTAGACATGAGATATCTGAAATTCTCAATGCACACGATTAGTCCGCAATGCATTGTCATCAATCACCAATACTACTTAGGGAGAAATATACCCTTACACGATATACATCCTCAACTTTGGGAAAAGGTAACTTGGTGTAGCGCTGTTTAGAAGCAAGCGTTGCTACTAAATAGAAGTAGCGCTTAGAATTGAAGAGCACTGCTACTATAGACATAGCAGTAGCGCTTTAGTTAAAAACACGCTGCTACTTTAATTGCAACACCGTTGCCGGCAGGCTAGGTATACTAGTAGCACAGGTTCTCTAAAAGAGCTTTTGCTAATGGTCTTAGTAGTTGCGCTTTTGACCAACCAGCGCTACTAATATATTCAGTCCAAACCAAGTTAATTTACTCCCACCTTGCTCCACGAACAGAATCTCTACTATCGGATTTCGGGCTCCGCAACCCCAAGAGGTTCGAACACCGGGGCATGAACGAAGATCTCTCCCACTCACATCTACCTAGCGTCTCGCCCTCGTCCAGTGAAGAGGTTCAAGCAAACAACAAGTGAAGCACGCAAGAGTTGACCCAGGTTCAGGCCACCTTGTGGTGTAAAACCCTACTTCCGGCTTTGGTGGATTGGCCTCAGGAGGGCTAGAATATGAACTAGTACAGTGGTTCCTGAGCTCAGGAGGAGAGCTCAGGAGGGTCGGGAGGCAAGAGTTCTTGCTCCTTGGCGTGGTGGCCGACTTTATGGGTCTGTTTGACCTGTCCCTCATGGTGGGGATCCTAGCTACTTATATAGGCGGCCAGGGCCCTCTTCCGCTGAAATGTTTAGGCGGGAAGGGATCCCACAACGGCCATTTTTGAGCGGGAACCCAAGGATGTTCCTACCCTGACAAAAGCAGTCTTCGCCTGCAAAAGGATCAGGCGGTGACGCGGTGGTGGGCTCGGTGGTGACATCCTCCCTGTCGTCCTTGCGGTCTTTGGTCTTGTTGCACCAAAGGGGAAACCTTTGTCCCTCTCCTCGGGAACCTGCGCATGCGCTGCCTCCTTTGCACTGAAACGGCAACTGTGCCGCTGGCGGGCGCTGGCACCTGCAGGCGCGGTGCATCACTGCTCATGTCACTGCCTCCTCCTGAGGCAGGCTTGGCCTTGGGTTCTCCGCCCCTCCGGAGCAACCTAGTCGAGGCCGCTCCTGGGTCTTGATGTCATTCTCCTCGCGAGGTTCAGCCCCCTTGCGAGGGTCTTAAGCAGCTGGTCGATCTGCTGGGTCGTACCAGGCCGTGGTAGGAGCGCGTCGCGGCCCGCAGACAGGCAAGTATGGGTACCCTGGTTCCCAGGACACTGACAGTAGCCCCCGGGCCCATGGCGCGCGCGGAGTTGGCTTCGGGGCGAAGTCTTAGTTGAGGAAGAAGCGCCGCGGGCCCCAAAAGGTTGTGGGCCAGGCTGACGCGTGACGGTTGGATGGGATGTGGCGACTCCGCTCTTCATGCAGTCTTGGTAACCATGCGACTTGACAGCTCCCCGGCGCGGATGACGGGGTCGTTATGGCTGTGACTGGCGGTTGGGCTCCTCCGTCCTATAAATGGGACTAGGGGGGAATCCCCAAGTCATCTTCAAGCCAGCGCCGTCTGCCTCCTTGTTTGCTCCCGGCTCTTCTTCTTGCCACAAGGTCTCCATGGCGCCACCGAGGAAGCCATCCGCCGCGGAGAAGGGGAAGGCCCCGAAGGATTTGGCTTCGCCGCCATTGAAGAGGGGTCGCGGCGGCCCCCGCAAGTATGCCGCTGCGCCCACATCGACTCCTCGGGGGAGCGGGCGCGGCCTTCTGGGTCCCGTCGCGGTCGTTAGAGAGAGGCGCGGTGCGTCTTCCCATGGTGAAGGTGGTCGTGGCCGCGGTGGGAGAGGAGGCACAAGGCGGCGCATGGCGGTCGTGCGTCCTCCGCGCCCGCAGCTCCATTCCTTCGACGTGTCGTCGGAGTTTGTGGTGTGGGCGGAGAAGCCTGGTGGCTCATGGCTCCGGCTTCCCCGCTCGTTCGGCAACGTGCTACCAGCCGGAGGCCCCGGCGGCGTCTGGCTGCAGACCGACGGTTGCTGGAGTGGTGCGTCCTGGGTGGAGGTTGATGTGGCTCCCTCGGGCGACGTGTTCCTGGAGCACGGCTGGCAATCGTTTGCATGCGCGCGCCGGCTGCAGGGAAGGTGTACGCTCCACTTCAGGTACGATGGCGTCTCCACACTGTTCGTCAGGGTCTTCTCGGAGGAAGGGAGGCGCCTTGGGTGCTGTCCCGAGGCTGATGACGAAGAGGACGGCGGGGACGGCGTCCGGAGGAGCAGCTCCCCCTCCGGAGACGATCTTAGTCCTGGGGGGCGCCACGGGTCCCCCCTTTGTGGCAGCAGCAGCTCCTCCAGCAGCGGCGGCTACAGCGAGCCACCACGCCGCCAAGCTCTACTGCGCCGATGTGGCTCTGTGAAGCTGGAGGAACTAGGAGACTCCGACTGAGCGGGAGCGGCCTCTGCTTCTTCTCCTTTTTTTCTTCAGGTCCTTCGTGTGTCAAAACTTTAAGTTGCCTCGAGAAGGCGTGTAATGGACTGTGATATATGTATGAAGCAAGAACTTGCTATCATGTTTTTGGTCTTGGTGAGATTGCTTAGCTTATGCGTCGCGACGTCTTGAGGCAAAGTGCTCCTGACTTATTGGCGTCATGAGCCCCCATCGGGTCGTGAGGACGGCTGAATTCGGAGAGCTCGCGCAGCCCCCGAGTATGGGTGAGCCGCTGAGAGCTACTGAGAGGGCCGAGCGTGGATTAGGGTGCCAAATCCTGAGCCGGCTTGGTAGGAGATTGCGCGGACTGAAAAGCCCGATGCCAGAGCCTGAGCAGGCTTGGCCAGGTGAGGTCACGGGGCCGTGGCAGACGACAGCCGGTGAGCGACCGTGCCCCAGCCCCCACGCGTGAGGCACGCGAAGGAGAACGAGTGGCGCGGCCCCTGTTTAACAAGCTGAACTTAAAACCGGCGAGAAAGATCCAAGCAAGACTCCCAACCAAATGCAATAAAACGCGAGAAACACGAAAATTTGATAGCACGGGGTAGAGGAAGGGCTGATAGCCAAGGAAGTAGAAAAGGCTGACAGCCAAACACCAAGCCAAAAAAGGAAAAAGGTCGCGTCCGACCCCTACAATACGTCTTCTTCCCAACGCAGAGCTAAGGACTGCCACTGGGACATGGGTGGGAGCCCCATCTGAGGGCCCATAGGCAACACACAGGAGACTCAGAGGCGTGTACAGCCCCAACTCATTATTACGTGTGAGTGTCACGAGCGGAGACCTTCACGGGCACGGAGCCTTGATTACGGACTGAACCTCCTGAGGTGTTCAATGTTCCAGGAATTCTGGATAGGTATCTCATCCTGCATCTCCAGGCGCACAACACCAGGCCTAGAGACACGGGCGATTCTGAATGGATTACGAGGGCTTCTGACGTGCCCGCCCCTTCACTTTGAGGGCCCCGCCCCACGCTAGTCCGCTCCCGCCATGAGCTCACCAGAAGGCGGCGTTCATGAGGTGGGACACTGCGCTTAGTGGGCGGATGGGACCTTGGCTATAGGCCCCCATGCCGAGCACTAGGCACACCGCTTACGCGACCTCCAGGGGCGCTTCGCCCCGGGGGGCTAACGTCGCCCGGAGGCACGCCGTCCTGAGGTGCGAGGAGGACCCCGCCCCACTGATGCTCCTAATGACCCCTGAGCCCTCCTGATCAGGGCCGGGCCTAGAGGGTACGGGATTACGCGAGCGGGGGGACGGATCCGCGGTCTTGGGCCCTCCTGGCATGCGTAGGACGGGCTGCCGTACCGCCTCCAGATGTACCCTCCGCAGCCCGGGGGATGGTACGTCGGGAGGCATGACGTCCTGAGCTTGAGTGGAGGGAGAGGAGGCCCCCTCCCCACCCGCATCATACCCGCCGCCAGCGAGCCCCTGGTGAAATCCAGGGCGGGCTCATGCACGATGGGTCACGCGTGAGGGGATGAGGGCCTGACCCGTGCCTTCCCTCCCTTTCTGTCTTGATGCAGCATCATGACCTTAGTGGCGGTGAGGACGCCAAGCATATAGATAATGCAAATAGGAAGGAGAAACTAGCCTTGGTCATGCACAAAAAGGAGACAGCTGCGTGGGGATAGCCCCCAGCAGCTCGAGGATGATGCAGCCCAGGGGGGCGCCCTCGATTGAATACCTGAAGCGTCACGTGATACTTGTCGTAGAATACTTGGGGTAGCTGAAGACGCGAGCCGTGCGGGTCGCTCCTGAAGATCGTCGGGCTCCCGAGGCCCAGGGGCTCCGGAGGCCCTCAGCGGTCGCGTGGGTCCGGTTCTCGCTCCATCCGGACCGCCTGCCACTGAGCCTCCCGAGCCCCCAAAGCCTGCTGTGCGAGGTGCAGGAA
This sequence comes from Secale cereale, assembly GCA_902687465.1. Lineage (NCBI taxonomy): Eukaryota > Viridiplantae > Streptophyta > Magnoliopsida > Poales > Poaceae > Secale > Secale cereale. The sequence goes on from LR738712.1 coordinate 69,520,409, forward strand.
CGTGGCAGCTGCGTTGCGAAAGCCGAAGAGTGTATGGATGTAGCTGCAGGGGAGGGCCCTCCTCCGGCCGACCGCCGTCAGCCAGAAGGGCTCCAAAGAGGCGGCTCGGTTGAGACCCGCGACGTCAATGCAGACGCGGAAGCGGTCGCTCGGGCTGCGGGTAGGTGAGCTCGGCATTGTGCGGTTACGCCCACCGCATATGAGCCTTGCGTACTGAAGTTCCTCGGTTACCTGGTCGATGAAGTCCTGAGCCCCCAGCGCTGTGCGGTTCATGCTGGGCTCACAAAAACGCGCGTCGAGACACGCCTGCAGGTGGTGCCCGAACACCTCCCTCGAGACGCTGGTTAGGCCGGAGACACTCCAGAGGAGAGCCCCCGAGCCCATCCTAAGAGGGGCGTCTGGCGCGCCTCCCTATGCGAGGGTGGAGGGCGCCTCGTCGGCAGGCGCAAGTCCTGAGGCAGAACCGTCAGGAGCCTCCTCATCCTGAGGTCCGTTGGTGGGTAGGTTCTTCTTCTTCTTGGGGGCGGTCTGCAGGGCGAGGACGGCTCCATCCTCATCGGAGCTTTCGACCGCCGCAGTCTGGTAGGTGCGCTCTAGGGAACGCACCGCTTCCTTCTCGTCGGAGGCAATCATTTTGACTCCGCCACTCCCGGGCATCTTGAGGACGTTGTAGCCATGACGGGTTGCCGCCATGAACTTGGCGAGGGCAGGATACCCAAGGATGGCGTTGTACGGGAGGTGGATGTTGGCGACGTCGAAGTCGATGAGCTCGGTGTGATAGTTGTCGTGGTCACCAAAGGTGACCGGGAGGCGGACCTGCCCCATCGAGAGTGTGGAGCCATCCGTGACTCCGTAGAATGGCTTGGTCAGGTGGAGCTGGCCGTAGGGGACCTGGAGTGTCTCGAAAGTCTGGACAGAGAGGACGTTGAGTCCCGCTTCGCCGTCGATGAGGGTCTTGGTCACGAGGACGTTGCTGATGGTCGGGGTGCAGAGCATCGGGAGAGCGCCTGGGGCTGCGGTGCACTTGAGCTGGTCCTTGGGGTCGAAGGCGATGACGTGCTTGGTCCACTTGAGGTTGCGCGCGGCGTCAGGCCTGGGAAGCGCCGCATTCACCTCACGGGCGAACTGCTTGAAGGTGCGATGGGAAGCGGGAGCATGGGCTCCTCCCAAGATGCATGCAACCGCACGCGGCTCCTAGAAGCCCCCCCTGCTCCATCTCCCTAGCGGTCGTCGTCGTTCCTTCTTGGCGGTGGTGGCGGCGGAGGCAGGCCTCCGTTGCCCTGAGGGTGACCCTCACGAGGCTAGTCGCGCTAGGGGGCGTCACGAGGCTGCTCCTACCAGTGGTCTTCACGAGGCTGTTCACGCCACCCTTGGCGCGAGTTCCTGGCGTCCCAACATCCTCCACCTCGGCCTCCTCCGCGGTCGTAGCCACGATTGTCGCGCTCAGGGCGCTGCCCAACACGCCAGCCGTGCATCGCCGTGAGCTCCTGACAGTCGTTAGTGTTGTGGCTGTGGACATTGTGGAAGTCGCAGTATGGACAGTTGTCTCTGGGGGGGGGGTCGTCGTAGCCACAGCCACGCTTCACTTCTGGCTCCGCAGCTAGCACGGCGGGCCCCTTGCGCTTCGCTTCTTTGGCCTTGGTCTTCTTGTTGTCTGCCTCCGCCTCAGGCAGTTCCTCGAGGGAGAGGCGTCCTTCCTCCGCCCTGGCGCACTTTGCCGCGAGCTTGAACATCTCGAGTGTTGTGCACAGGTCCTCGTGGATGGCGAGCTCCTCCCTCATCCTGACGTTGCGGACGCCGTCGGAGAACGCTGGGATGATGGCTTTGTCCGAGACCCTTGGGATCCGAGGACGCATGGTGCTGAAGCGTTGGATGTACTTTTGCAGGGTCTCTCCCGGCTGCTGCTTCACGCGGCGCAGATCCGCAGCTGCTGGGGCTCGGTCGCGGGTGCCTTGGAAGTTGGCGACGAAATGCTCACGAAGCTCCCCCCAGGAGGAGATGGATCCCACAGTGAGGTTTAGGAGCCAGGAGCGTGCGCCATCCTTGAGAGCCATGGGGAACCAGTTTTCCATGACCTGCTCAGTGCCATTGGACATCTCGATGCTCAGCTCAGAGAGTTGGAGGAACTCCGTGGGGTCGGTGGTGCCGTCGTAGCGTGGAGGCAGGTCCGGCTTGAACTTGCCGGGCCAGACGAGGCGCCGTAACTCAGGAGCTAAGGCACGACATCCAGCCACGCTCATGATTGCAGGCGCCCCCTGCGCCTGCGGTGCTGGTTCTTGGGGCGCTGGCGCCACCACCTCATGTGGTGCGCGGACTTGGCGCTGCGGGACAGGGGGCCCACGAGCTCCTACCTGGGGATGTGAGATCACCTGGCAGCTCTCCTCGTCGCACGCATGGGCCCTGCGGGGTGGCTCACGCCGTGGAGCCTCGCAGCGAACCTCCTGGCCGGCACCGTAGAGTGGAGGTGGAGCCGGGACACCGTGGCCCTCGTTCCCCGCCATGGGCGGCAGGGGACGGGAGGAGTGAGTTGGTGCAGGTGCCTCCCTGGCGACGTTGACGAGCTCGGTGATGCGGTGGAGCCACTCGTCGTAGAGGTCATTCACCGGGCGATAGCGCAGGAGCTCCCGCGCCATCAACAACGCAGGCTGCTGGTAGACCGGCCCGCGGCGGACCAACGAGGACGACGCCGCGGCCGGCGAGGGTTACGGCGTTGCTGTGCGGCCATCACGCCGCACGGAAAGCGGCAGCGACGAGTCCTGCTGCTCATGGACGGTCGGGTCGGTGGCAGCGTTGGTGATCGGGGAGTTGGGGCAGAGCGGCGCACCGTTGCCCGCGGGCGCGTCTGAGCAATGTTCGCGGCGCGGCGGGCGGCGCGTGCTCGGCGTGTGTCCACCATGGCTGTGGAGCAAAGTCGACGACGAGAGCGGGACGAGGCCGTCGGAGAGGCGAGATCTCGACACGCCCCCTGCCAGGCGCGCCAAATGTCGGATTTCGGGCTCCGCAAACCCAAGAAGTTCGAACACTGGGGCGTGAACAAAGATCTCTCCCACTCACGTATACCTAGCGTATCACCCTCGTCCAGTGAAGAGATTCAAGCAAACAACAAGTGAAGCACGCAAGAGTTTACCCAGGTTAAGGCCACCTTGTGGTGTAAAACCCTACTTCCTGCTTTGGTGGATTGGCCTCGGGAGGGCTAGAATATGAACTAGTACAGTGGTTCCTGAGCTCGGGAGGAGAGCTCAGGAGGGTCGGGAGGCAAGGGTTCTTGCTCCTTTGCGTGGTGGCCGAGTTTATGGGTCTGCTTGACCTGTCCCTCATGGTGGGGATCCTAGCTACTTATATAGGCGGCTTGGGCCCTCTTCCCCTGAAATGTTTAGGCGGGAAGGGATCCCACAACGGCCATTTTTGAGCGAGAACACAAGGACGTTCCTACCCTGACAAAAGCAGTCTTCGCTTGCAAAAGGATGAGGCGGTGACGCGGTGGTGGGCTCGGTGGTGACATCCTCCCTGTTGTCCTTGCGGTCTTCGGTCTTGTTGCACCAAAGGGGAAACCTTTGTCCCGCTCCTCGGGAACCTGGGCCTGCGCTGCCTCCTTTGCACCGAAATGGCAACTGCGCCGCTGGCGCAGTGCGTCACTGCTCACGCCACTGCCTCCTCCTGAGGCAGGCTTGGCCTTGGGTTCTCCGCCCCTCCAGAGCAACCTAGTTGAGGCCGCTCCTGAGGGGGTCTTGACGTCGTTCTCCTCGCGAGGTTCAGCCCCCTCGCGAGGGTCTTGAGCAGCTGGTCGATCTGCTGGGCCGTACCAGGCCGTGGTAGGAGCGCGTCGCGGCCCGCAGACAGGCAAGTCTGGGTACCCTGGTTCCTAGGACGCCGACATCTACCACCTTAAATATGATGCTTCTCAAACTATCACAACTAGTTGGTCTTCATTGTACTCTATGCGTAGGATTTGTGGTCGCAATATGAATCCTCACCGGTTCCTAAACCGGGGAGGATTCATACTGACAATTCATATTCTACACAAAAAGAACAATGATGGCCAATGCCTTTTTGATACTTTTCGATTCTTTTTTTAGATGCTTAATATTAGTAGTACCGTTGTTTTGCTAAAAGCGCTACTGCTACTGGTCTTAGTAGTACCGCTTGTTACTTAAAAGCGCTACTGCTATTGATCATAGCAGTAGCGCTTGTTAGGAACAAGCGCTACCACTAAGGGCCCTTATCCAAACCGCCGGCCCGCGCACGTCCTCACACTTCGCCTCTCTCTGTCGGCTCTTCGTCGCCCTCGCCGTCGTCCTCCTCCTCCACCCCCAAGGTCGACCCGTCCCTCCTCCTCCCCCTCCTCCCTCCTCCTCCTCCCTCTCCACCGGCGGCCACCTACTCCTCCTCCCACTTCGTCGGTAGCCCCCTCCTCCTCCTCCTACCTCCTCCCTCTCCTCCTCCCTCTCATCATCATCCC
>LR738712.1:69524936-69634913 GCA_902687465.1 Secale cereale
TGCTCTCTCCTCCTCCTCCCTCCTCCTCTCCCTCCTCATCCCTCCTCCTCCTCCTTCCTCCTCCTCCTGGCCTCCTCCCACCTCCTCCTCCCCCATTATGTAAGTTGGTTTTACTTTTAGTTAAATGTAGGTTTTTGTTTGTAGTAAATGTAGGTTTTTAGTAAATTTTGTTCTTAGAAAAATTGAATAAGTAATTTGAATAGAATAAAATATAAAATTGAAAAGAATAAGTAAATGTAGGTCTTTTGAATAGAATAGCAAAATTTAAAAAAAAATGAAAACAATAAGTAAATGTAGGCCTTTTGAAATTTGTTTATATTTTGTTTCTGCAGCAATCAAGGAACCCATGCATGATCCCCGCTGTCGTCCCCATCACCGACCACCTCCAACCTTGAGGTGAGACCAGCCAAATCCTCATGTCGATGGTGATGTAGATGTTTTGATAGTTGTAGTAGAGTAGTAGCTAAATGAGTAGCTGTGATAATTTTCATGGAATATGATGGAGATTTAGACATGTGGGATGTAGTGTTTTGTGTAGTACTAGTGCTTGCCCAAGTGGCCTATGTTTGCAGGGTACACCTCACAATGGCCTATGTTTTTCCGTAGTGTTGATTCATTTCCGTTCCGGAAAATTTCAAGCGCTCGATATGTCCTATTTTAGCAAAGGTCATGCCAGATTTTTCCGTGAATTTTGGCATGACTCGTGCTAGAATATGTAGGAAATATCGAGTGCCCCGGATTTGCTAGAAATATAATTAAACGGCATTTCGAGTTGACTTTAAGTCTGTTTGGGATCCATACATGACTTAAAAAGGCAGCAAGGGAGCGTCTCCGCCATATATGAGAGAAGAAGAATATCGACTGTTGTCGTGGGGGTCGCTTCTCCTTCTTATCTTTGTGCTAGACCTCACTTATGCACTAGGGAAATAAGGAGTAGCAACCATCATCGACTGTAGAAAACTTAGTGAGGGAGTGTCTCCACAATATATGAGAGAAGAAGAATGCCGACTGTTGTCGTGGGGGTCGCTTCTCCTACTTCACCTTGTGCTATACCTTTTTTATGCACTAGGGGAAGGAGGAGTGGCGACCATCATCGATGGTTGAAAAATCGGTGAGGGAGTGCCCACCATATATGAGAGAGGAAGGAGAATCCCGACAGACCGATAGTCAACCCATGATGAATAATAATTATCTAATTTAGTTTTTGTAGTACATATATTTAATTTTAGAAGTTTAATCTTTGAATTATGAACATAGGAAATGTCATCGATGTCGTCGTCGGATGACGAAAGTCTCCCGGAGTGCGACTGGTGCTACGACGACCGGGGTCTGTGTGACATGCCTCACCTGGAAGAAGATCGGCACTTCAGCATTAAGCTCCAGGAGACCTTCGATGTTGAAACGGTACGTAATGATGACTAGTGTTTTTTCGTAATTAAGCACGACTTCTGCTTCCTTAACGTGTAATATTTTCGTCTTTTACCATTCGACTAGCTTATCCCATGCCATACAAGACGCTATGTCTTGGAGAGGATGGATTTTGATGATCATGATAGTATGGAAACAAAGATAATTCAACTAAGGACCCATCATGGTGTTGATTTAGCTATAAATATGTACAATTCTGAGAGCATAACCCATTTTGGTTGCATGAATTGGGAAGCACTTTGCAAGATCTATGATTTTCAGGAGGGTGTGCTTGTCACCATGGATCTTGGTGATCCTAACATCACCGAAAACAATATGGACATTTGGGTCCTTGTTGATACTGATGGGCCTCTAACCCCTCGTTGGTTACCCCAAGTGGAAGGTGTGAGATGCAGTGTTGTGGAAGGTTTTCCTTAGCAAAGATGCCAAGGATCGAATCCCCAGAGACTCCTAGGTTCAACAAGTAGGTGTCAACTGCTAACGGCACCAGATATTAGCAATCAACGTGGACCTGCACACAGATACAAATAACTTTGCTCCCAACGAGTACAGAGAGGTTGTCAATCCCTCAGGCCTTGTAGTTCACAAAGGATTAAACGCAAATGATAGTAGTGATAGATAATGTTTGCAATAGTAAATAAAAGCGAAAAGTAAATAGCGGATGTGATCAATGATGGTAATATGGACCGGAGTCTCACGATGTTCACTAGTGATATCTCTCTCCCAAAAGACAATAAAACAGCTATGTGAGGTAAACGAATTACAGCTGGGCAATTGACAGGACCACGAACGCATACCAATGCTGACTACATTGCAAGAAAGGTTGAGGTTCAAAGCATGGGTGGTACGCCAAAGTAAGTAGACCGAAATACATCAATATCTACTACTAATCATCCACCTTGAGATATCTATCCAGAACATCTCGCTAGTATTAAGTTGCGAGCCCCACCCATAGTGTAAACTCAATGCAACAGACAACTGCATTAAAAGAACTTTGAGCAAAGTAAACAATCCTTGCAACCACGGGCACGAGCACCGTTGTTTTCCCCCTTGTGGCAACATCACATCCCCTAGACTCATGTTTTTGTCACTCAAGCTAGTCATCGAGGGGCATGAACCCACAATCAAGCATAACGTTCCCTCTTGGAGTCACTACGTATTACTTGGCCAAAGCAATAAATAACAACGGAGAACATGCAAGAATTACTTATGAACATAAATATAAAAGAGGTAGATCAAATATATTACTCAATCACAATCTGAACATAATCTCATAATCCATCGGATCCCAGCAAACTCATCATAGCAACAGCATAAGGATTACATATGTGCCTCGATCATGTAGGGCAGCTCACGAGGACTAATTAGTGAAGCACAAGAACGGGAGGAGAACATCACATAGCTACTGGTCATGGACTCATGGTCCAAGGGAGACTAATCACAACTCATCCGGGAGGCGTCCATGGTGGTGGAGAGGCTCCCGATGGTGATCCTCCCCTCCGGCAGGGTGCCGGGAAGAGTTCTCCTGGTGCTCCCGATCTTGGAAGCGGCGGCGGCGGCGGAACAGAGATGAGATCGCGAAAAAGAGTTCCCGTCCCGAGGGTTTCGAAGGACGCTCTAAATATATGCCAAAGGGGGGCACCAGACGGGGCTCGGGGGGCCCACGCGCCCCCCCGGCGCGGCCCAGGGGGGCGCGCCGCCAGGGCGCCTGGGGCCCTGGTGCCCCCCCCCCCCGGCTGTACTTCGGGCGCAAGGTAGGTTCTGGAACGCTGATTTTTTATATAATTTTTCTGGATTTTTCCTGACAGTTCTCGTAATGTGAAAACCTGAAATACAAAAACAGCCGAAAACAGAAACTGGCACTGGGGTGCACTGGATTAGTAGGTTAGTCCAAATATGATCAAAAGTGTATGGAAGTGTATAAATATCATAGCAATATCACCCAAAAGTGGCATGGAGCAAGCAGAAATTATAGATACGTTTTGGACGTATCAACATCCCCAAGCTTAATTCCTGCTCGTCCTCAAGTAGGTAAATGATAACAAGAATAATTTCTGTGGTGACATGCTATTAACCATATAGGACTTTTTATAGTCATATGACAAAAGCTTACTGAGACAATGATTCTATAGTAATTAAGTTGCCTCATGAGAAAATCACAAAGGACTGAAAGTTTTACAATATGAAACTGAAACATCAAAAAGATTTGCAATGAACATGATGTGCAAATATGATAAAGTGATATCTAGCTTGCCCCCTTTAGTGAAGCAAAACATAAATGCAGGGGCACCTTCAAGGTTTAAGTGATGACTAGATGCAATGATTTCAAAATAAACGATATCACAATCATGCAAAAGACAAGGCTACTTTGGAACAATGCACATTACACTTAGAATGACAATCATGCTCTCAGTAGTTGGTGCTTGAAGAAAGAGGGTGGAGACTCAAAAAGTAAAAGAACGGTTATGTGCTAGAGCTTTTTATTTTGAAAACATAGAAGCAATTTTTTCAACGGTAGTAGTACTTCATATGTGTCATGCATAAGACATCCTATATGTTGCAAGCCTCATGCATCGAATACCAATAGTGCTCACACCTTGTCCTAATTAGCTCGGATTTCCATGGGTTATCATTGCATTACATATGTTTCAACCAAGTGTCACAAAGGGGTACCTCTATGCCACCTGTACAAAGGTCCAAGGAGATAAATCGCATTTGATTTCTCGTTTTTGATAGATCTCAACTTGAGGACATCCATACCGGGACAACATAGAAAATAGATAATGGACTCCTCTTCAATGCATAAGCATATTCTCATAAGAGATTGAGGATTAATGTCCAAGCTAAAACTTCCACCATGATGCATGGCTTTGGTTGGCGGCCCAATGTTCTTCTCTAACAATATGCATACTCATTCAACCCACGGCAAATCACCCTTACTTCAGACAAGACGAACATGCATAGCAACTCACATGATATTCAACAAAAGTGTGACAGTTGATGGCGTCCCCAGAAACATGGTTACCGCTCAGCAAGCAACTTATAAGAAATAAGATACATAGGCAACATATTATTTACCACAATAGTTTTTAAGCTACTTTCCCATGAGCTATGTATTGCAAAGTTAGTCTGCTTAGTACAGGTGGAGGTTAGCAAAAGACTGGGAGCGACCAACTAAGAGAGCAATGACGGTCATAATCATGCAGAGCGACAAAGCAACATTGAATCAGGCATGGTAGTTATATCGCTACTCAGAAATAAAAGATCATCAAGGCTTGACAGACTTTCTTTACAGTCTTAAATATGCGTGAGCATACGCCAAGTCAATCAAAATAAATTCTCGAAGGAAGATATTACTAAACCATACCACATCATAGGCAAACAAATCAAGTTGGTACTCCAATAACACATTGGGAATCCCCCAGCTATTTGAGACTAACCATAAGAAAACCTGAACTACTAAGCGCCATTATGCACGTAGCATCTTTATCATAGACATATTAACCAATGCAATGGAAGCAAACTCTCTTAATAAGGTAAGCATGATAATTAAAGAGAGTTCAAGCAACAAACTAAACAAAAGCTCTTTGAAAAGATAAGCATGAATACTAAGAGCTGAACATGATAGTAGCTATTAAAAGACAAAGAACACACACAGCAAAGATAGACATGAAAATTCTATGTTATGTTATAGGTAGAAGTGGAGCGTGTTTCTCTCCCACCTAAATAAAGCTGAGTTCCGACTCGTTATGAAAAACTAAAAAGAAAACTAAAAGCAAGACGCTCCAAGCATAGCACATAACACATGAAGTGATAAAAATATAGCGGAATGAAAGACGAACTGATAATGTTGATGGAGAAGGGGATGCACGGGGGCATCCCCAAGCTTAGACGCTTGAGTCTCCTTGAATATTTCTTGGGGGTGCACGGGGGCATCCCCAAGCTTGAGCGCTTGACACTCCTGAATCTTTTTATCATCTTCCCTCGCACACTTGAAAACTCCCTTCATACATAACTCATCATAATCTGATTAGCGAGGTTAGTACCCTTAATAAAATAATTGTTCCTTGCTGGAAATAAAGATATTCTTGAAGGTCTACTGTTTCTCAAGATTGCCAAAAGGTTTTTGCAAAGAAAAAGAAAGCTCTTGGTTTGCAAAATGAAGGAAAGGCAAAACAGGACAGAATCTGTGAAAAACAGAACATCAGGTAGTAATTGATTTGTTCGGGGTACTTCTGCAACTCAAATCAAGAAACTCAGAACAGACGCACGAAAGACAATTATATAGAGAACTCTTTCGAAAAAATTCAGACCAAAAAGATGATCTGGTGATTTTATACGAATTTTTCTATCCAAGGACAGAATCTGTTTCCTGGACAACACCTCACAACTTTTGAACTTTCTAGCAATCAGAGGCTATACTTGGCACAAATACGAAAAGCAAAGATACAATGATGATGATACTGTAGTAAACAACATCAAGACACAACAAAAGCAAAATATAAAAATTTATTCATGTGGGTTGCCTCCCAAAAGCGCTTTCTTTTATGCCTTTAAGCTAGGCATAATGCATATAGATCAAGTTTTATCAAGAGTAAAAGAATAGCTAGCCCGTACAACGGACTCAAAAGGTAACTTGATCTTCTTACGAGGGAAGTGTTCCATCCCTTTCTTGAGAGGAAACTGAAATTTTATATTACCCTCTTTCATGTCAATGATAGCACCAACGGTGCGTAAAAAGGGACGTCCCAAAATAATTGGACATGAAGGATCACATTCAATATCCATAATAGTAAAATCAACGGGAACATAATTATCATTAACAACGATAAGAACATCGTCGATCCTCCCCAAAGGTTTCTTTATGGAAGAATCAACGAGACGAACACCAAAAGAACAAGAATCATAAGGTTTCAATTTAAGCATATCATATATTATTTTGGGCATAACAGAGGTACTAGCTCCAACATCACATAATGCATAGCAAGAGAAGTCATTCAACTTAATTTTTATCATAGGATCCCAACCATCTTTTAGCTTTCTAGGTATGGAGGCTTCTACTCCAAGTTTCTCCTCCCTAGCTTTGATGAGAGCATTAGTGATATGCTCTGTGAAGGCAAGGTTAAGCGTGCTAGTGCGGGGATCTCTAGACATCTTGTGAAGGAAATCAATAACTTCGGTAAGAGTGCAATTATCAAAATCAAGGTCACGAGCATCAAGTAAAGTGGTAGTGGTGTCCTTTAGGTTCACTTGTTTGGTAGTTTCTATAGTCATAGCATCACCATTAATAGGTCCAATGGGACCAGGAGTACATTGGGTGCTAAGAGTTTGAACATCCTCAACAACTTGGATAGTAGCAACAGTGTGGTGGGTAGGAAGGCTCTTAATTCTATCTTCTTCCTCCCTTTCTCTAGCCCATCTTTCTTTAAGTTTAGCCATCATCCTAATATTTTCATTAATTTGCACTTGAATAGCATTTATAGGAGTGACTTCCCTCTCCTCAAGAGGAGAAGTTTTAATTTTTAGCAATTTTACCTCATTGGCTAAATGGTCTACCTTAAAAGAAAGATCATCTTGTTTATGTAGTTTTTCTTCTACACTCTTATTAAAGGCTTTTTGGGTAGTGATGAAATCTTTAAGCATAATCTCTAGTTCAGTAGTGGAGTTCTTGGTACTAGGATAAGCATTGTTGTTCCCATAAGAATTAGAGGGGAACGGTCTAGGATTGTTACCAAAGTTACTCCTGTAAGCATTGTTGTTAAAATTGTTTCTAGAGATAAAGTTCACATCTACTTGTTCTTGAGCAATCAAAGAATTTAAAGGAACATCACGAGGATCAACAGAAGATTGCTTCGAAAGTAGAGACATGATCAAGTCAACTTCTTCATTTAAGGAGGAAATCTCCTCGACAGAGTTTACCTTCCTACCTGTTGGAGCGCGTTCGGTGTGCCATTGGGAATAGTTGGTCATCATCTAATCGAGAAGCTTTGTGGCAGCACCAAGTGTAGTTGACATAAAAGTTCCTCCCGCGGCCGAATCTAACAAGTTCCGCGAGGTAAAGTTCAAGCCTGCATAAAAAGTTTGGATAACCATCCAAGTAGTCAAACCATGAGTAGGGCAGTTCTTGATAAGAGATTTCATACGTTCCCAAGCTTGGGCAACGTGTTCATTATCCAATTGTTTAAAATTCATTATGTTACTTCTAAGTTGGATAATTTTAGCAGGTGGATAGTATTTTCCGATAAAAGCATCTTTGCACTTGTCCCATGAATCTATGCTATTTCTAGGCAAAGACTGAAACGAAATTTTAGCTCCTCCTCTCAAGGAGAAAGGAAAAAGCTTAAGCTTAACAATATTACCATCTATTTCGTGGTACTTTTGCATATCACAAAGTTCAACAAAGTTGTTTAAGTGTAAAGCAGCATCATCTCCAGCACCGGAGAATTGATCTTTCATGACTAAGTTCAGTAAAACAGGTTTAATTTCATATGAAGGTGCTGAAGTGGCAGGTGTAGTGATAGGTGTGCTGATAAAGTCATCGTTGTTGTGACAAGTCACACAACTTGGTGTTCTTGGTGGAACCCATAGTAGCAAGCAAGCAAGATAACTATTTTTGTGATTTTCGATAAAAGGTACTAAAGCAAAAACTGAAAGGTAAACTAACAAGACTAAAAAGCAAAGGTAAAAGATAGCATGCAACTCCCCTATCCTGAAGAGTGGAGTCCCCGGCAACGGCGCCGGAAAAACTCCTTGAAGGGCCTCTAACCCCTCGTTGGTTACCCCAAGTGGAAGGTGTGAGATGCAGTGTTGTGGAAGTTTTTCCCTTAGCAAAGATGCCAAGGATCGAATCCCCAGAGACTCCTAGGTTCAACAAGTAGGTGTCAACTGCTAACGGCGCCAGATATTAGCAATCAACGTGGACCTGCACACAGATACAAATAACTTTGCTCCCAGCGAGTACAGAGAGGTTGTCAATCCCTCCGGCCTTGTAGTTCACAAAGGATTAAACGCAAATGATAGTAGTGATAGATAATGTTTGCAATAGTAAATAAAAGCGAAAAGTAAATAGCGGATGTGATCAATGATGGTAATATGGACCGGAGTCTCATGATGTTCACTAGTGATGTCTCTCTCCCAAAAGACAATAAAACAGCTATGTGAGGTAAACGAATTACAACTGGGCAATTGACAGGACCACGAACGCAAACCAATGCTGACTACATTGCAAGAAAGGTTGAGGTTCAAAGCATGGGCGGTACGCCAAAGTAAGTAGACCGAAATCCATCAATATCTACTACTAATCATCCACCTTGAGATATCTATCCAGAACATCTCGCTGGTATTAAGTTGCGAGCCCCACCCATAGTGTAAACTCAATGCAACAGACAACTGCATTAAAAGAACTTTGCGTAAAGTAAACAATCCTTGCACCCGCGGGCACAAGCACCGTTGTTTTCCCCCTTGTGGCAACAGCACATCCCCTAGACTCATGTTTCTATCACTCAAGCTAGTCATCGAGGGGCATGAACCCACAATCAAGCATAACGTTCCCTCTTGGAGTCACTACGTATTACTTGGCCAAAGCAATAAATAACAATGGAGAACATGCAAGAATTACTTATGAACATAAATATAAAAGAGGTAGATCAAATATATTACTCAATCACAATCTGAACATAATCTCATAATCCATCGGATCCTAGCAAACTCATCATAGCAACAACATAAGGATTACATATGTGCCTCGATCATGTAGGGCAGCTCACGAGGACTAATTAGTGAAGCACAAGAACGGGAGGAGAACATCACATAGCTACTGGTCATGGACTCATGGTCCAAGGGAGACTACTCACAACTCATCCGGGAGGCGTCCATGGTGGTGGAGAGGCTCCCGATGGTGATCCTCCCCTCCGGCAGGGTGCCGGGAAGAGTTCTCCTGGTGCTCCCGATCTTGGAAGCGGCGGCGGCGGCGGAACAGAGATGAGATAGCGAAAAAGAGTTCCCGTCCCGAGGGTTTCGAAGGACGCTCTAAATATATGCCAAAGGGGGGCACCAGACGGGGCTCGGGGGGCCCAGGCGCCCCCCCCCCCCCCCCGGCGCGGCCCAGGGGGGGCGCGCCGCCAGGGCGCCTGGGGCCCTGGTGCCCCCCCGGCTGTACTTCGGGCGCAAGGTAGGTTCTGGAACGCTGATTTTTTATATAATTTTTCTGGATTTTTCCTGACAGTTCTCGTAATGTGAGAACCTGAAATACAAAAAACAGCCGAAAACAGAAACTGGCACTGGGGTGCACTGGATTAGTAGGTTAGTCCAAATATGATCAAAAGTGTATGGAAGTGTATAAATATCATAGCAATATCACCCAAAAGTGGCATGGAGCAAGCAGAAATTATAGATACGTTTTGGGCGTATCAGATACGCCTCCAATTTTACCGCTATGTGAGTTTCTCAAACATAGTTATTAAGTAATTTATATTGTTTATTTCAAAACCGTCAACTTATTTCCATCGATAGCTTATTATCATTCTTCAAAGAATGTGCGGAAGATAGTAGATAGAACCTACTACATCGATGGCTCAAAATTAACTTATCATGAGAAAGATCATCTCGTCTCATTTATTACTGATCTTGAGAATTACAATATCTATTATCAAATTCCTCCACATTATGGTCAATACGTGCCACTAGTGCATGTGTTGAACTACGTTAACATCCATGGAGATCAAATGGTAAGATTTTTTTTACTATTACGACATTCATGCTTCTTTTGCATAAATTCTTCTAAAACTCAACTACATTCTAACTACGAAGTTATTACTATGCTTTTTCAACAGATAATCTGAAATGATTGTGTGCCTCATATGAGGATGTTTCCTAAAGGTCACCTTGATGTTATGAACTTACGGCCAGGTCATCCTACGCATCTCAGTTGTCCGTACCGGATTTCAAAAGGAGATCAACACATGACAATCACAGATTGAAAAAAATGTATGGTCAATCGTACGGAGGTACTTGGAAGCAAAAGGAAGTGAAGCGCAAGAATTGGAGACAGGATGGTCTCCATTCTCCATAATGAAGAGTTAGGGCCTATCTTGTTTTATGCTATTTTACCTTAAATAGGGTATTTATGTCCTAGCTAATACTCATGATCATGTGCTAAGAACAATTAAGTAGGGTTGGTTAGATGACTATGAGGATGATGAGTATGACTTGTTATTATGATAACGAGTCAAAGTTGTTTGAGGATGATGAGTATGACTTGTTATTATGATGATGCAATATGCTAAGTTGTTATATGGGCATGATGAGTTGTTATATATGAGTGGGTGAAATGAACATGGATTAGATTGAAGTGAAGGCAACATATTGTGCATGTCGAAAGTAGTACTAATCCAAACTTGATCAAGTTAGGATTAGTACTACTTTCGACATGCACCACATGTTGCCTCACTTCAATCTAATACATGTTCATTTCACCCACTGTTATATATAATAACTAATCATGGTCATGAAATCATATGATGAAAGTATTGTACATTAAACCTATACAAATACAGCGACAATAAGTTGCATTATAAAAAATACAGAAAAATGTAGCAGTAGCGCTTTTCAGAAGAAACACTACTGCTATCTAGGAATAGCAGTAGTGCTTTTCAGCAAAAACGGTACTGCTATCTAAGCATGGCAGTAGTGCTGGTGAACCAGCGCTACTGCTACCTATTAGCTGTAGCACGTTAGTAGTAGCGCTAGTACAAGCGCTACTAGTAGCTCTAAAACCAACACTACTACTAGGGTTTTCCCTAGTAGTGGCACATGCTTACGAGCTACCATCTCCGGCAAGGACACATCGTCATCGACACCAACAAGACCAAGAAGCTCAAGTTCAGCAAGGGCGTACCACAAGAACGAAAGAGCAACCTTCAAGACGAGAGTCGGCTTCTCTGCCACCCCCGTGCACATGGGCCTTCGACCCCCGTGCACACGGGACCCCGTACACACGACCCTCTACGACCCCATGCACACGGGCTATACAGCACCCCGACATCGACCCCAAGGCTACGGCTTCTTCAACTATGTTGGCATCTTTCCCAAGTGACTTCAAAGCTGTTGGAGATATGCCCTAGAGGCAATAATAAAAGCATTATTATTATATCTCCTTGTTCATGATAATTGTCTGTTATTCATGCTTGAATTGTATTGTACGGAAACAGCGATACATGTGTGAATACATAGACCACATTGAGTCCCTGGTATGCCTCTAGTTGCCAGCTCGTTGATCAACAGATTGTCACGGTTTCCTGACCATGGACATAGGATGTCAGTGATAACGGGATCACATCATTAGGAGAATGATGTGATGGACAAGACCCAAACTTGAGCATAACACGAGATCGTATAGTTCGTAATGCATAAGCTTTTCGGTGTCAAGTATTTATTCCTTAGACCATGAGGTTGTACAACTCCCGGATACCATAGGAGTACTTTGGGTGTGCCAACCATCACAACGTAACTGGATGGCTATAAAGGTATGCATCGGGTATCTCCGAAAGTGTTTGTTGAGTTGGTACGAACCAAGACTAGGATGTTGTCACTCCGTATGACGGAGAGGTACCTCTGGGCCCACTCGGTAAGACATCATCATAATGAGCTCAATGTGTCTAAGTAGTTAGTCACGGGATGATGGATTACGGATCGAGTAAAGAGACTTGCCATGACGAGATTGAACAAGGTATCGGGAATACCGACGATCGAATCTCGGGCAAGTACCGTACCGATGGACAAAGGGAATAACATACGGGATTGAGTGAATCCTTGACACGGTGGTTCATCCGATGAAGATCATCGAGGAACACGTGGGAACCAACATGGGTATCCAGATCCCGCTGTTGGTTATTGACCGGAGAGTCGTCTCGGTCATGTCTACGTGTCTCCCGAACCCGTAGGGTCTACACACTTAAGGTTCGGTAACGCTAGGGTCGTAGAGATAAATGCACGTGGAAACCCGAAAGTTGTTCGGAGTCCCGGATGAGATCCCGGACGTCACGAGGAGTTCCGGAATGGTCCGGAGGTAAAGATTGATATATAGGAAGTCCAGTTTCGGCCAACGGGTGATCTCCGGGGGTCACCGGGAGCGTCCCGGGACCACCGGAGGGGCCACGGGGGTCCACCGGGTGGGGCCACCCATCCCGGTGGGGCCCCTAGGCCGCAAGGGGAAGTGTCTAGCCCTCAGGGCTGGCGCACCACTAGGGGGCCCACCTCCCCATGCGCCTAGGGTTAAAACCCTAAGGGGGAGGGGGGCTCCACTTGCCTTGGGGGGCAAGGAACCCCCCCCCTGGCCGCCGCCCCCTTGCAGATTGGATCTGCAGGGGGCCCAGGCGCACCCCCCTGGCCCCTATATATATGTGGAGAGGGAGAGGGCAGCCGCACCCAAGCCCTGGCACCTCTCCCCCTCCCGTCACACCTCCATACTCCCACGCAGGGCGCCCGGCGAAGCCCTGCTGCGATCTCCACTGCATCCGTCATCACGCCGTCGTGCTGCCGGATCTCTGACGACTTCTCTTCCCCCCTTGCTGGATCAAGAAGGAGGTGACGTTGCTGCACCATACGTGTGTTGAACGCGGAGGTGCCGTCCGTTCGGCGCTAGATCATCGGTGACGAAGAACGTGAAGAGTACGACTACTTCATCCACACTTCGTTGAAAGCTTCCGCACGCGATCTACATAACGGTATGTAGATGCACTCTTACTTGCTCGTTGCTAGATGTCTCCATAGTTGGATCTTGGTGAAAGCGTAGAATTTTTTTGAATTATGCTACGTTCCCCAACAGTGGCATCTGAGCCTAGGTTTTATGCGTAGCATCTTGCACGAGTAGAACACAAAGCAGTTGTGGGCGTTTGGTTTTGTTCAACTTTCTTACCGTTACTAGTCAATCTTGATTCGGCGGTATTGTGGGATGAAGCGGCCCGGACCGACTTTACACGTACGCTTACGTGAGACTGGTTCCACCGACAGACATGCACTAGATGCATAAGGTGGCTGGCGGGTGTCTGTCTCTCCTACTTTAGTCGGATCGGATTCGATGAAAAGGGTCCTTATGAAGGGTAAATAGAAGTTGACAAATCACGTTGTGGTTTTGGTGTAGGTAAGAAACGTTCGTGCTAGAAATCCTATAGAAGCCACGTAAAACTTGCAACAACAATTAGAGGACGTCTAACTTGTTTTTGCAGCATGTGCTATGTGACGTGGTATGGCCAAGAACGAAGATGTGATGAATGATATATGTGATGTATGAGATTGATCATGTTTTTGTAATAGGGAATCACGACTTGCATGTCGATGAACTTGACAATCGGCAGGAGCCATAGGAGTTGTCTTAATTATTGTATGACCTGCGTGTCACTGAATAACGCCATGTAATTACTTTACTTCATTGCTAAACGTTAGCTATAGTAGTAGAAGTAATAGTTGGCGTGACGACTTCTTCAAGACACGATGATGGAGATCATGATGATGAAGATCATGGTGTCGAGCCGGTGACAAGATGATCATGGTGCCCCGAAGATGGAGATCCAAGGAGCAAGATGATATTGGCCATATCATGTCACTTTAATTGATTGCATGTGATGTTTATCATGTTTATGCATCTTGTTTACTTAGAACGACGGTAGTAAATAAGATGATCTCTCACTAAAATTTCAAGTATTGTGTTTCCCCTAACTGTGCACCGTTGCTAAAGCTCGTTGCTCCGAAGCACCACGTGATGATCGGGTGTGATAGGTTCTAACATTCGCATACAATGGGTGTAAGACAGATTTACACACGCGATACACTTAGGGTTCACTTGACGAGCCTAGCATGTACAGACATGGCCTCGGAACACGGAAGACCGAAAGGTCGAGCACGAGTCGTATAGAAGATACGATCAACATGAAGATGTTCACCGTTGATGACTAGTCCGTCTCACGTGATGATCGGACACGGACTACTCGATTCGGATCGTGTATCACTTAGATGACTAGAGAGATGTCATACTGAGTGGAAGTTCATTAAAATTTGATTAAGATGAACTTAATTATCATAAACTTAATCTAAATTCTTTACAATATCTCTTGTAGATCAAATGGCCCACGCTCAGGTTTCCCTCAACTTCAACGCGTTCCTAGAGAAAACCAAGCTGAAAGACGATGGTAGCAACTATACGGATTGGGTCTGTAACCTGAGGATTATCCTCATAGCTGCCAAGAAAACTTATGTCCTAGAAGCACCGCTAGATGATGCACCTGCTCCCGATGCGGCCCAAGACGTTTTGAACGTCTGGCAGTCGCGTAGTGATGATTACTCCCTGGTTCAGTGCGGCATGCTTTACAGTTTAGAATCGGGGCTCCAAAAACGTTTTGAGCACCACGGAGCATATGAGATGTTCGAAGAGCTGAAAATGGTTTTCCAAGCTCATGCCCGAGTCGAGAGATATGATGTCTCCGACGCATTCTACAGCTGTAAGATGGAGGAAAACAGTTCTGTCAGTGAGCACATCCTCAAGATTTCAGGATTGCACAACCGCTTGTCTCAGCTGGGAATGAATCTCCCAGATGAAGCGGTCATTGACAGAATCCTCCAGTCGCTCCCACCAAGCTTCAAGAGTTTCGTGTTGAACTTCAATATGCAGGGGATGGAGAAGTCCATTCCCGAGGTGTATTCGATGCTGAAATCAGCGGAGGTTGACATCAAGAAAGAACATCAAGTGTTGATTGTCAATAAAACCACTAAGTTCAAGAAAGGCAAGGGTAAGAAGAACTTCAAGAAGGACGACAAGGGAGTTGCCGCGCCTGGCAAGCCTGTTGCCGGGAAGAAGCCAAAGTATGGACCCAAGCCTGAAACAGAGTGCTTTTATTGCAAGGGAACGGGTCACTGGAAGCGGAACTGCCCCAAATATTTAGCAGACAAAGAAGGCCGGCAACGTCAAAGGTATATATGATATACATGTTATTGATGTGTACCTTACCAGCACTTGTAGTAGCTCCTGGGTATTCGATACCGGTGCAGTTGCTCACATTTGTAACTCAAAACAGGAGCTGCGGAATAAACGGAGACTGGCGAAGGATGAGGTGACGATGCGCGTCGGGAATGGTTCCAAGGTCGATGTGATCGCCGTCGGTACGCTACCTCTACATCTACCCTCGGGATTAGTTTTAAACCTCAATAATTGTTATTTAGTACCAGCTTTGAGCATGAACATTGTTTCTGGATCTCGTCTTATGCGAGATGGCTACTCTTTCAAATCGGAGAATAATGGTTGTTCTATTTATTTGAGAGATATGTTTTATGGTCATGCCCCGCTGGTCAATGGTTTATTTTTGATGAATCTCGAACGTAGTGATACACATATTCATAGTGTAGATGCCAAAAGATGTAAAGTTGATAATGATAGTCCCACATACTTGTGGCATTGCCGCCTTGGTCATATTGGTGTCAAACGTATGAAGAAGCTCCACTCAGATGGACTTCTGGAGTCTCTTGATTATGAATCATTTGACACGTGCGAACCATGCCTCTTGGGCAAGATGACCAAGACTCCGTTCTCCGGAACAATGGAGCGAGCAACCAACTTGTTGGAAATCATACATACCGATGTGTGCGGTCCAATGAGTGTTGAGGCTCGCGGAGGCTACCGTTATGTTCTCACCCTCACGGATGACTTGAGTAGATACGGGTATATATATTTGATGAAACACAAGTCTGAGACCTTTGAAAAGTTCAAGGAATTTCAGAATGAGGTTGAGAATCAACGTGACAGAAAAATAAAGTTCTTGCGATCGGATCGTGGGGGTGAATATTTAAGTCATGAATTTGGCACACACCTTAGGAGCTGTGGAATTGTTTCACAATTGACACCGCCCGGAACACCTCAACGTAACGGTGTGTCCGAACGTCGAAATCATACTCTGTTGGACATGGTGCGATCTATGATGTCCCTCACCGATTTACCGCTATCTTTTTGGGGTTATGCTTTAGAGACTGCCGCATTCACTTTAAATAGGGCTCCGTCGAAATCCGTTGAGACGACTCCGTATGAACTTTGGTTTGGCAAGAAACCGAAGCTGTCGTTTCTGAAAGTTTGGGGTTGCGATGCTTATGTCAAGAAACTTCAACCTGAAAAGCTCAAACCCAAATCGGAAAAATGCGTCTTCATAGGATACCCAAAGGAAACGATTGGGTACACCTTCTACCACAGATCCGAAGGCAAAGTCTTTGTTGCCAAGAATGGATGCTTTCTGGAGAAAGAGTTTCTCTCGAAAGAAGTGAGTGGGAGGAAAGTAGAACTTGATGAGGTGACAGTCACCCCTCCTGCACCGGAAAGTAGCGCAGCGCAGGAAACTGTTCCCGAGGTGCCTGCACCGACAAGGGAGGAAGTTGATGATAATGATCATGAAGAAACAGATCAAGTTACTACTGAACTTCGAAGGTCCACAAGGGCACGTTCCGCACCAGAGTGGTACGGCAACCCTGTACTGGAAATCATGTTGTTAGACAACGGTGAACCTTCGAACTATGAAGAAGCGATGGCGGGCCCAGATTCCAATAAATGGCTTGGAGCCATGAAATCCGAGATAGAATCCATGTATGAAAACAAAGTATGGACTTTGGTGGACTTGCCTGATGATAGGCACGCCATAGAAAACAAATGGATATTTAAGAAGAAGACAGACGCGGATGGTAATGTGACCATCTATAAGGCTCGGCTTGTCGCTAAGGGTTATCAACAAGTTCAAGGGATTGACTACGACGAGACTTTCTCTCCCGTAGCGATGCTGAAGTCAGTCAGGATCATGTTAGCTATTGCCGCATTCTATGATTATGAGATATGGCAAATGGACGTCAAAACAGTATTCCTTAATGGCTTCCTCAAGGAAGAGTTGTATATGATGCAACCGGAAGGTTTTGTCGATCCAGAGAACGCTAACAAGGTATGCAAGCTCCAGCGCTCGATCTACGGGCTGGTGCAAGCATCTCGGAGTTGGAATATTTGCTTTGATGAGGTGATCAAAGCGTTTGGCTTTATACAGACTTATGGAGAAGCCTGTATTTACAAGAAAGTGAGTGGGAGCTCTGTAGCATTTCTCATATTATATGTGGATGACATATTGCTGATGGGAAATGATATAGAATTCTTGGAAAATTTAAAGGCCTACTTGAATAAAAGTTTTTCAATGAAGGACCTTGGAGAAGCTGCTTACATATTAGGCATCAAAATCTATAGAGATAGATCGAGACGCCTCATAGGTCTTTCACAAAGTACATACCTTGACAAAATATTGAAGAAGTTCAATATGGATCAGTCAAAGAAAGGATTCTTGCCTGTTTTGCAAGGTATGAGATTGAGCAAAGCTCAGTCGCCGACCACGGCAGAAGATAGAGAAAAGATGATCGTCATTCCCTATGCCTCGGCCATAGGTTCTATCATGTATGCCATGCTGTGTACCAGACCTGATGTGAACCTTGCCATAAGTTTGGTAGGGAGGTACCAAAGTGATCCCGGTACGGAACACTGGACAGCGGTCAAGAACATCCTGAAGTAACTGAAAAGGACTAAGGATATGTTTCTCGTTTATGGAGGTGACGAAGAGCTCGTCGTAAAGGGTTACGTCGATGCTAGCTTCGACACAGATCTGGATGACTCTAAGTCACAAACCGGATACGTGTATATTTTGAATGGAGGGGCAGTCAGCTGGTGCAGTTGCAAGCAAAGCGTGGTGGCAGCATCTACATGTGAAGCGGAATACATAGCTGCTTCTGAAGCAGCGCAGGAAGGAGTCTGGATGAAGGAGTTCATCACCGACCTAGGAGTCATTCCAAGCGCGTCAAGCCCGATGACTCTTTTCTGTGACAACACTGGTGCTATTGCTATTACCAAGGAGCCCAGGTTTCACAAGAAGACCAAGCACATCAAGCGCCGTTTCAACTCCATCCGGAATTATGTTCAGGATGGAGACATAGATATTTGTAAAGTGCATACGGATCTGAATGTCGCAGACCCGTTGACTAAACCTCTTTCACGAGCAAAACATGATCAACACCAGAACTCTATGGGTGTTCGATTCATCACAATGTAACTAGATTATTGACTCTAGTGCAAGTGGGAGACTGTTGGAGATATGCCCTAGAGGCAATAATAAAAGCATTATTATTATATCTCCTTGTTCATGATAATTGTCTGTTATTCATGCTTGAATTGTATTGTACGGAAACAACGATACATGTGTGAATACATAGACCACATTGAGTCCCTGGTAGGCCTCTAGTTGCCAGCTCGTTGATCAACAGATGGTCACGGTTTCCTGACCATGGACATAGGATGTCAGTGATAACGGGATCACATCATTAGGAGAATGATGTGATGGACAAGACCCAAACTTGAGCATAACACGAGATCGTATAGTTCGTAATGCATAAGCTTTTCGGTGTCAAGTATTTATTCCTTAGACCATGAGGTTGTACAACTCCCGGATACCATAGGAGTACTTTGGGTGTGACAACCGTCACAACGTAACTGGGTGGCTATAAAGGTACGCATCGGGTATCTCCGAAAGTGTTTGTTGAGTTGGTACGAACCAAGACTGGGATGTTGTCACTCCGTATGACGGAGAGGTACCTCTGGGCCCACTCGGTAAGACATCATCATAATGAGCTCAATGTGACTAAGTAGTTAGTCACGGGATGATGGATTACGGATCGAGTAAAGAGACTTGCCATGACGAGATTGAACAAGGTATCGGGAATACCGACGATCGAATCTCGGGCAAGTACCGTACCGATGGACAAAGGGAATAACATACGGGATTGAGTGAATCCTTGACATGGTGGTTCATCCGATGAAGATCATCGAGGAACACGTGGGAACCAACATGGGTATCCAGATCCCGCTGTTGGTTATTGACCGGAGAGTCGTCTCGGTCATGTCTACGTGTCTCCCGAACCCGTAGGGTCTACACACTTAAGGTTCGGTAACGCTAGGGTCGTAGAGATAAATGCACGTGGAAACCCGAAAGTTGTTCGGAGTCCCGGATGAGATCCCGGACATCACGAGGAGTTCCGGAATGATCCGGAGGTAAAGATTGATATATAGGAAGTCCAGTTTCGGCCAACGGGTGATCTCCGGGGGTCACCGGGAGCGTCCCGGGACCACCGGAGGGGCCCCGGGGGTCCACCGGGTGGGGCCACCCATCCCGATGGGGCCCCTAGGCCGCAAGGGGAAGTGTCCAGCCCTTAGGGCTGGCGCACCACTAGGGGGCCCACCTCCCCATGCGCCTAGGGTTAAAACCCTAAGGGGGAGGGGGGCTCCACTTGCCTTGGGGGGCAAGGAACCCCCCCTGGCCGCCGCCCCCTTGCAGATTGGATCTGCAGGGGGCCCAGGCGCACCCCCCTGGCCCCTATATATATGTGGAGAGGGAGAGGGCAGCCGCACCCAAGCCCTGGCGCCTCTCCCCCTCCCGTCACACCTCCATACTCCCACGCAGGGCGCCCGGCGAAGCCCTGCTGCGATCTCCACTGCATCCGTCATCACGCCGTCGTGCTGCCGGATCTCTGACGACTTCTCCTCCCCCCTTGCTGGATCAAGAAGGAGGTGACGTTGCTGCACCGTACGTGTGTTGAACGCAGAGGTGCCGTCCGTTCGGCGCTAGATCATCGGTGACGAAGAACGTGAAGAGTACGACTACTTCATCCACACTTCGTTGAAAGCTTCCGCACGCGATCTACATAACGGTATGAAGATGCACTCTTACTTGCTCGTTGCTAGATGTCTCCATAGTTGGATCTTGGTGAAAGCGTAGAATTTTTTTGAATTATGCTACGTTCCCCAACAAAAGCATCTTCGCCTTTGGATGTACGTGTCAATAGGTTAGTCCCAAAAATGATATAAAATGATTGTAAAACATTCCAAAATGATAATATAACAACATGGAACAATCAAAAATTATAGATACATTGGAGACATATCAGCATCCCCAAACTTAATTCATGGTCGTCCTCGAGTAGGTAAATGATAAAAATAGAATTTTTGATGTGGAATGCTGCCTATCATGTTCATCACATATTCTTTTCTTGATAGCATGGACAATTGGACTTTTATATGGCTCAAAGAAATAGTCTATTTTTGACATGAGGACTTTAATACTCAAGCATATCAACAAACAACCATGTCTTTCAAAATAACAATGCTAAAATTAGTTATCCCTAACCCATCATGCTTAACCATTGATCCATTCATGAAACGCACTTGCATATTAACTACACCCAATACTCGAGTATGATCATAGTGCCTCCTAGTTGGTGCTTTAAAAGACAAGATGGAGACTCAAATTCAAAATAAAAATTGCATAAAGTAAAAGAAAGGCCCTTCACAAAGGGAAGTAGGGATTTGTAGAGGTGCCAGAGCTCAAAGCTTAAATTGAGAGATAAAATTGTTTTGGGTGGCATACTTTTCCCACCAACAAAAACAACTTAGAGTTCCCAACACTTTCCATGCTAGATATATCATAGGTCGTTCCCAAACATAAAATAACGTTTATTCCTTTTTCCACCAAACTTTCACAGGCCATGGCTAACTGTATCCACGGGTGCCCTCCATACCAACATTTTCCAAGGAATTTATTATTTGACAACATAAAGTAAATTCATTTTTTCATTTCAGGACTGGGCATCCCTAATACCTTTGCCTTGCTCTCGTGCAATGACAAGTTAATAAACACTCATCGTGAAAATAACACATCTAGCATGGAAAATATTAGCCACCCCTCACCGCCTCGCGAGCAATACGAGCACACAAAAGAGAAATTTATGTTGAAAATTTGAGATGGTACATACAAGTTTGCTTAGAACGGCAAGGGAATACCGCATATAGGTATGTATGGTGGACTCATGTGGCAAAACAGGGTTTAAAGAGTTTGGATACACAAGTAGTATCTCTACTTAGTACAAGTGGAGGCTAGCAAAATATTGGGAAGCGGCCAACCAAGAAACAAATAATCACATAAGTGAGCATCAAGCGTAATTAACACGGAATAATGCACCACAAGTAGGATGTAATTTCATCGCATGACTATTGACTTTCGTGCTTGCATAGGGAAATCACAAACCTTAACACAAATATTCTTACCAAAGAACAATTGCTCATCAACATGACTAAAATATCACATCATCATATCTCAAAACTATTACAAGGAATCAAGTTTATTTTGTCCAATGATATTCATGAAAGTTTTTATTATATCCTTCTTGGATATCTATCACCTTGGGACTAATTTTCATGTGTTTCTTTTGATAAGCTCAAACAAATATAAGAGAAGAACGTGAGCATAATGTTTTCTTCTCTCAAATTAATCTATGTGAAGAAAGAGAGAATTTCTTCAAAAATACTAAAGCACACCGTGCTCAAAAAGATATAAGTGAATCACTAGAGCAACGGCGAAAAAAAAGAGCTTCGTTGACGGGATGTGAATGCCGCTTACCTAGCCTCCCTGGCAACTATTTGGTGGATCTATTTTATTTAAAAACTTTCGGATCTAAGTATTTTATTAAAACGTCAAGCAAACAAAATAAAATGACATTTCAATAATAGCACATTTCATGTGAAGAAGCAAAAAACTTAGGATAAACCGATACTAACCGATAATTATCGATGAAGAAAGGTGGGATGCCTATCGGGGCATCCCCAAGCTTAGGTGCTTGAGACTTATTGAAATATTATCTTGGGGTGCCTTGGGCATCCCCAAGCTTGAGCTCTTGTGTCTCCTTAATTCTTCTCATATCACGGTTTTCCTAAATCTCAAAAGCTTCATCACACAAAACTCAACAAGAACTCGTGAGATAAGTTAGTATATACCAATGCAAAAACCTTATCATTCTCTACTGTAGCAAATCACTAAAATAATTATTCGAAATTGCATACTAAATGCATGTGCATATTTAATACTCATATCCTCAAATAGAATCATTAAACACGCAAACATATGCAAACAATGCAAACATAACAGCAATCTGTCAAAACAGTACAGTCTGGTAAGAATGCAAGAGGATCCATACTTCCCTAACTAATTTTTTTTTGAAAATTTAACATGCTGTAGGAAATTTATCATAGCTTGCTATGCAAAAAGTTTCAACCTCTCATCACATTCTGACTTTTCTCGGGAATTTTTACAATAGCGACAAACTTTTTGTTTTCAAACAGCAAAATGTAAACTTGCAAAATAAGCATGGCAAAGGCTATACTTGACATTTTTATTGAAATAAAGATGCAAAACATTATTATAAATACCAGCAATAAAATCCTAACAAAAGAAAATGACACTCCAAGCAAAACTCATATCATGTGACGAATAAAAATATAGCTTCAAGTGAGGTTACCTATAATGTTGAAGACGAAAGAGGGGGTGCTTTCCGGGGCATCCCCAAGCTTAGTTGCTTGGGTATTCCTTGAATATTACCTTGGGGTGCCTTGGGAATCCCCAAGCTTAGGGTCTTGCCGATCCCTCATATCGATATCTCACCCAAAACTTGAAAACTTCAATCACACAAAACATAACGGAACTTCGTGAGATGGGTTAGTATGACAAAACAAATCATTCACTTTGGTACTGTCAAAGACAAGATTCATAATTGTTTCCACACAATGCCTACTGTAGGGTATCATTTCTACAATTTATACTGATCAATATGAGCCATAGAAACTAGAAAACAAGCAAACTATGCATTGAAAACAGAATATGTCAAAAACAGAACAGACTGTAATGATCTGAACAACCACCATACTTCTATAACTCTAAAAATTCTAAAAAATTAGGACAATGTAGGCAATTTGTATATCAATCATGTGTTAAAATTTCAGCTAATTATCATGTTCCAGGGATTTATTGAATTTTCTGCACTAGACACAAAATTTTGTGTTTTTGCACATAATCCAATCGACTATCATCCACACTATCCCAAAGGCTTTACTTGGCACTTTATTGAAACAAAACATGTAAAACATGATTACTACAGTAGCTTAAACATGTGAACACACAAAAACAGTAGGTATAAGTACTGGGTTGTCTCCCAACAAGCGCTTTTCTGTAATGCCTTTTAGCTAGGCATGATGATTTCAATGATGCTCACATGAAAGATATGAATTGAAACATGAAAGAGAGCATCATGAATCACATGGCAAGCACATTTAAGTCTAACCCTCTTCCTATGCATAGGGATTTTGTGAGCAAACAAATTATGGGAGCAAGAATTAACTAGCATAGGAAGGCAAAACAAGCAAAACTTCAAGATTTTCAACACATATAGAGGAAACTTGATATTATTGCAATACCTACAAGCATATGTTCCTCTCTCATAGTAATTTTCAGTAGCATCATGAATGAATTCAACAATATAGCCATCACATAAATCATTCTTTTCATGATGCAAAAGCATAAAAGTTTTTCTACTCTCCACATAAGCAAATTTATTCTCATGAATAGTGGTGGGAGCAAACTCAACAAAATAACTATCATGAGATTGAAAATTAAAGTCATGTTGACAAGTTTCATGGTTATCATTATTCAATATAGCGTACATGTCATCACCATAATCATCATAGATAGCAACTTTGTTCATAGTCAATTGAAACATCCTCCAAAGTAGTGGATTCATCACTAAATAAAGTCATGACCTCTCCAAATCCACTTTTATCAATATAGTCATCATAAATAGGAGGCATGCTAACATTATAACAAATTTCCACATCAAATCTTGGGGGGCTAAAAATATCATCTTCATCAAACATAGCATCCCCAAGCTTATGGCTTTGCATATCATTAGCATCATGGATATTTAAAGAATTCATACTAACAACATTGCAATCATGCTAATCATTTATCCCAAACATTTTATTGAATTCTTCTTCTATCAATTGAGCACAATTTTCCTTCCCATCATTTTCACGAAAGACATTATAGAGATGAATAATATGATGCAACATCAATTCCATTTTTTGCTTTCTTTATAAAACCAAACTAGTGATAAAACAAGAAACTAAAAGATTCGATTGCAAGATATAAAGATATACCTTCAAGCACTCACCTCCCCAGCAACGGCGCCAAAAAAGATCTTGGTGTCTACTACACAACTTGTTCTTGTAGACTCGTGTTGGGCCTCCAAGCACAGAGTTTTGTAGGACAATAGCAAATTTCCCTCAAGTGGATGACCTAAGGTTTATCAATCCATGGGAGGTCTAGGATGAAGATGGTCTCTCTCAAACAACCCTGCAAGGCTGCAACTAAATAATAAAAAGTCTCCCGTGTCCCCAACACACCGAATACAATGGGAAATTGTATAGGTGCACTAGTTCGGCAGAGAGATGGTGATACAAGTGTAGTAATGATAGTAGATATTGGTTTTTGTAGTAGGTATTGCAATGCTTGAAAATGAGGCCCAGGGTCCATACTTTAGCTAGTGCGATCTCTCAATGATGCTAATATAATTGGATCACATAACCATCCCTCAACGTGTGATGAAGAATCACTCCAAAGTTCCTATCCAGCGGAGAACATAAGAAGGAATTGTTTGTAGCTAATATTTCTGACCGGTCTATCCAAGATCTCGTACTAAAATAACACAAAGGTATTCTTTCCGATCGATATCTCAAGAGTTCGTACTAAAATAACACAAGTTATTCTTTCCGATCGATCTATCAAGAGTTCGTACTAAAATAACACCAAAAAATTCAGATTCATAATACTAAATCCAACCCAAAGACCTTCAAAGAGTGCCCCAAGATTTCTACCGGAGAAACAAAGACAAGAACGTGCATCAACCCCTATGCATAGATTACCCCAATGTCACCTCGGGAATCCGCAAGTTGAGTGCCAAAACACATATGAAGTGAATCACTATGATACCCCATTGTCATCGCATGAATTCATAGCAAGACATGCATCAAGTGTTCTCAAATCCGTAAAGTATTCAATTCAAAGAAATCTCAAAGGGAAAACTCATTTCATCACAACAAGATAGAGAGGGGAAAATGCCATATGATCCAACTATATTAACAAAGCCCGCGATACATCAAGATTGTGCATCTCAAGAACACGAGAGAGAGAGAGAGAGAGAGAGAGATTAAATACATAGCTACTGGTACAAACCATCAACCCCGAGGATGGACTACTCCCTCCTCATCATGGTGGTCGCCGGGATGACGAAGATGGCCACCGGTGATGATTGCCCCCTCCGGCAGGGTGCCGGAAAGGGTCTAGATTGGTTTTCTATGGACTACAGAGCCTTGCGGCGGCGGAACTTCTGATCTAGGATAACCCCGAAGGGTTTCGGAATATTTGGGAATTTATAGGGCGAAGAAGGGGTGCGGGGGGGGCACCGAGGTGGGCACAACCCACCTGGGCGCGCCTGGGCCCCCAGGCGTGCCCTGGTGGGTTGTGCCCCCCTCGAGGCACCCCCTAGGTGCTGCTCTGGCCCATTGGTGGTCTTCGGGTCCATAGAAAATTCACAAAAAGTTTCGAAGTGTTTGGACTCCGTTTGATATTGATTTCCTGCAATGTAAAAAACATGCAAAAAACAGCAACTGGCACTTGGCACTATGTCAATAGGTTAGTCCCAAAAATGATATAAAATGATTGTAAAACTTCCAAGAATGATAGTATAACAACATGGAACAATAAAAAATTATAGATACATTGGAGACGTATCACATAGCACATCGATTTTGCCCATTATCTTCACAAGCTCTTTCATCTCCTCATTGTTGTCAAGGCCGTTCAGCAGTTGTTGCTTGGCCATAATCAGAGGAACTGCATCTTTAACCTTCTGCTCTCTATCTTCCACTTCTGCCGTTCCTTCAGTTACTTGTCCAACACCCCCACCTGCTGGTACTGGGATTTCTCGGCTAACCAAATAATCAGCGTAGTTGCATTCCCCCACATCAGCAACTTCCCAGAAATACAAATCACACGAATCTTCCCTTTTCTACACGAATCAAATTGGAAGATCATCAACCAAACTATTAAAAAAATCAGCAACTAAAAGCAGCGGAACGACAGTTAAACATATTATTACCCCATGATTCGGGCATTTGTAGAAGACTCGGCCAGGGTTGAGGATTGTGAGACCCGACGGATGACTCTGCGTGATTTGTAGCAGTGGCACCGCACCAACGGCAGCGTGTTGCGATGAGCAACCGACTGTAGTGCGTGTGCCGATGGGGGTGTGATGAGACCCACAGGCAATGGTACGGGTGGCGACTTGGTGCATGTCTGGTTGTTGCCTGCTGAAGAGCATGTGGACGAGCCGCCAGCGGACATGGTTGCCGCGGCCAGAGCTTCTGATGCTAGGCAGAGTAAGTAGAGAAGAAGAGAAGCGAATGTTGGATATGTCAGTTTCATTACTTGCAGAGTAGCATAGCACCATATATAGTCATAGTCTTGGTTTGAATTCGAACCAGCTACAGGAGCACGTCTCTCTTTTTCTAAAACTCAGCAACGTCTCTGTCGGGGGAAACTGTCCTCCCACGAGCACCTATGGGACCGGAGCCCCTTCTACGTTGCGGTAAGGGAGCGGAGGGAGCACGGAGAGCAGATCGAGGAGCACACGCGGGCAGTTTACCCAGGTTCGGGCCGCGATGACGCGTAAAACCCTACTCCTGCCTTGGTTGTATTTAGTTCTTGGGCTCGGGAGCTTGAAGATCTACAGTACTAGCTACACCGAGCGAGGGAGTGAGCGAGTTTCTGGGATCGAACCCCCTCTACGTTGTGCATGGGCCTCCTTTTATAGCTCAAAGGGGTCACCGACAGGTGTCAACGTAGAGGAGGGTAAAAACGTAAAATCGGTGGTAGTTGTAACAGTGTATGAATAGTGTATGAACAGTGGTCTTCACCTAACTTTGACGGTGGGGGACCAGGGCATTGAATGCCCGTCGCCGTCGCCCCAAAAGCGCCCGTCCATGCGTCTCCGTTCGCCACGGCGATAGCCTCGTCACTGCAGTTTGCCACCGTGTACCCCAGGCTGCACAACCATCTGCCACGTGCCCCCTGGAAGGGCCCCAGGGCAACGCGTGGCCAGATGAGCTGGAGCGCAGGCACACAGCGTGAGCCTCCCCGGCAAGCACCTTGCCGGGGTCGCAACCTCGCCGGGCCCGGAAGCTTGCCGCTCTCCGGGTCCTGTCGGGGCACATGACGTGCCGCGATATATCTTCTTGAAGTGCCGTTCTTTTGGCCTTCCTGGCAAGCTCCTCTTGCCAGGGTCTTGTGCTGGAATGATGACTTTGAGCCTGGTGCGGACTTCCCGGCAAGCTCCTCTTGCCGGGGTCTTGTCTTCTAACTTGAATACTTTGTTCTTGAATGGCTTAAAAGGGGTCTGGAGCGGGCCTTGGCGGACACGTGGTGAGCCAGACCACGGGACGCTGCTACTGCCCGTGCACAAGTCGGGATACTAAGGTACCCCTACTTTAGTACACCGACAGGAGCCCCCGGGCCTGGGCCACACACGGTGCCGAGTGCTGTTGGGCCAGGCCCAGAACAGTGCACGGGCACACGCGGCCCACGGCACGCCGTTTCCTACTCCAGATTCGCCGCATCCCTCCCTAACGGCACGCGTCGATTGCGGCGTCGTGGGAGAGATCGTGGTCTGCTTGTTTAATGGGGAAATGCGGAACGTCCCCCACTTCCCCCTTAAAACCAGAGGAAGCAGGGGCAGTTTCCCCCATTACCTTCATTGCGCCTTGAGTTCTGAGAAACCCCCGCCGCCCTCTGCCTCCCCTCAGGTCGACAGAGAGCTGAGCTCCACCCTTCCTCCGCCGTCCCCAGCACCCGCGGCGCCGTCGACCACCCCCCTTCCCCCTTGCCGCCCCCGCCATGGCTCCAAAAAGCGACAAGGTGAAGAGCGACAAGGCAAAGAAGGAGAAGTCCGAGCAGGCGGCGAAGCTGGCGGCTATGCGGCAAAAGATGGTGGTCTTCCCGCCGAGGCTCGGCCCGAGGGAGCTGCAGGACAAGTACTACTTGTTCTGCGCGAGGGAGACGAAGGATCATCCCCGCACCCAAGTCCTCCCTGCCGTGGCCGTCGACATGTTCCCGGGAGGTTACCACTTTTTCGCTGCATTCTTCTATTGTGGTCTCTGCCCTCCGTACTCGGAGTTCTTCTGTGACGTGATGAATACGTACGGCTTCCGTCTCTTAGATTTCACCCCAAATGCCGTTCTCACCTTGGCCGTTTTCGCACATCTGTGCGAAAACTATGTCGGAGTCCACCCAAACGTAGCTCTTTTCCGCCACTTCTTCACGCCTAGAGTAGAATCTGGATCCCCACTCTCCGGCGGCATCTCCTGGATCTTCAGGCTGAACAAGAAGGAGGCGTACTTGATCGGGGAGCTCCGCGGCAAGTGGGAGGTGTGGAGGGCAGACTGGTGTTGGATCCTGGAAAAAGAGCCCGAGCAGTTTACCTTGCCGCGCCAGACTGCAATAGTCCGCGGCAAGGATTGGAGCGACTTGACCCCGGAGGACGACAAGCTGCAGATCGCCCTAACTAGGATTCTTCGTCTCCGGGCTGCCAATCTGACTGTGGGTGAAGTTGGAGCTGATTTCCTCCGCCGCCGCATTGCCCCTCTGCAGGAAAGGAAGAGGCCTGCTTGGGAGTTCGGCAACGCGGCAGACCGCATGAGGCTGCGCCCCGGGTTGAACTACAACTTCACCGTCTTGGAGTTGAAGGGGATGGTCCGGGAGCTGTTTAAACACGACCCCAAGCACCCGGAGTGGTTCAAACCGTCGACCGGAGTAGTCTCTTTGTGCAACAACACCGCCCTCAATGCCATCCGCGCGGCAATGCCTGAGTGCGACTCCCACGGGGTCGTCCCCACTTGGCTGATGCCTCCAGAGGAGACCGTGCAGGCTTTCTTCGACAACTTGGTTGAAAAACCACGCAACGCCGATGAGAGGAAAGGGCTCACCCGGGAGACCACCGCGCGAGATGTGGCGTACATTGCCTCCAGGATGGAGGAGGCCGCCGCGGCAGCAGCAGCAGGCGAGTTTGGATACACTGTGGATGAAGCGGAGGCGGCGGACGCGGTGAGCCAGGCCGAGGAGGAGGAAATCCTCAAGCTACTGTAGATCACGCCCGAGGAGTTTGCCGGGGAACCTACCGGGGAGCCTGCCGGGATTGGCGAGGCTGCCGGGTAGGGTACTGAGTCCAGCGGGCCTGCCGAGGAGGAGGAGGAAGAGGCCGAGTCCGGTGATTCCGATGAAGACTCCGACGGGTCTCTGAATCTTGACGACGACGCCTCCTCATCCTCGGAGAACTTTCCACCGCCACCAAGTCCTCCGGAACAGCATAAGAAGCGTCTCCGCAAGGCAGCTGAGACGACGAGGCCACAGGCGCCCCGACAGCAACCGAAGCGCCGGGCGACGCGCGCCACCACGACGAGCAAGGTCGTCAAGGAGGCGTCCCGTGCCCGAGCGACAAGCGGAGGGGGATCTTCCCGGAGTGGCTCTGGGGTTCCTTCTGCTCCTCGGTCCTCAGCGACGACCGGTGTTGGGTCTTCGCAGCCCGCAGCCCTGGAGCCCGTGTGACGCCCGAAGACCGACGTCCCAGAAGATTCCAGAAGATTCCAGATGTTCCGGGTTTCCCCCTTGTGTTTCTTTTGTGCTTGTGTTATTTATTTTTGCATTGCATCACGTCAGCATGCCTTCATGTCATATTTTTTTTGCATCTCAACCTAAATAAATTGTGTGGACCTTCGGTCCATTTAAATCGAGGGAAGGTGACTTCTCTTTATAACATATCATCCCAATATTTAGGGAGCTATATAATAAATATTCCATTGTTTGGAATTACCCGCAACACACTTGCATATTTTCCCCATGTCTTTTTCACTTCGAGTTTCTCCGTAAAAACCTTGCCAATAATTCTTTTCCGTTGTTTCGAGGTTCCTCCAAATTTTCGAACATTTTTGGACACTTCTATAATCACGTCTTAGTTCAAACCTATTTGAATTAAATTCAAATATGTTTGAATTATATCTCGTTCTTGCCTTTGCTATTTTTCTCGGATCATGCTCATTTTTATGGGCCCGAGAAAATATCCCATGTGCTAAATCTTCCGCTTAGCCTCTCTTTTCTTTTCCCTCCTTCTTCTTTTTCTGTTAAAGCATTTAATAAAAGTCAGCCAGGCTCCCAGCCTCTTGGGCCTCCACCCCAGGCCTCCTAACCATCAGGCCGCCAGCCTCTTTAGGTCTGGGCTCCCTCTAGGCCTCCCTAAGGCCCAGGCCAGCCACCTCTCCAGCCGGCCCATTGGCCCAGCCGATCCCCCTAACCCTAGCGGTGCCCCCGCTCCTCTCTTTTCCTCCAGAGTCGCCGCCACCCCTCGTCCATCTCTCCCTCAGCCCGATTCCCTTTCTCCTCGCTCGACCCTGTCCCCCTTCGACTCGCCCGCTTCCCTCTCTCCCCCGATCCCGATTCTCTCTCCCATCACCGAGTCCCTCGCTGCTCTGCCCGAAACCCCTTCGCCCCGAGCCTTCCCCTCGTCAGGCCGCCACCCTCCATCCTCGCAGCCTCCGCGCCCCATCCAGGAGCCCCAGGACCCTGCGCCTGGCACCGCGCTCCGTCCTCCGCCCGCGGCCAGGGGAGCTGCCCGTTTGCCAGCGACCCGAGCAGCGCGCCGGCCGCCTCTTCTCTCGCCCCGCATCGCCTTGGCCCTCAGGCCCCCCTCCATCGCCAAAGCGCGAGCACCACAGCGCCCCGAGCGCGCCCTCCAGGGCCGCCTCGCCTGGTTCTCCTCGCCAGAGCCGGCGACCGCCCCGCGCGCGTCCTCCCTTCTCCGCCTTCCTCGCAGCACCAGGAGCAGCCACCTCCGCGGCCTCGAACGGGCTCCCAGCTCCGCGCCAGCGTGCTCCTCTCCAGCAGGATCCGCGCGCCTCCCTCGTCCAGCTCACCGTGGCCTCTCCAGCGTGAGCACCACGAGCCCCGCGTCCGGCCACCGGATCCCGCGGCCCCTGCCTCGCCGTGCTGCTGCCATGGCCTCGTCGTCCCGAGACCATGCCTGTGTTTTTTTTTTGCGTTGTTGCCTTGTGCTGTTGAGATTGTCCAGGGACCGTTTCTTTTGCCAAGTGGAGACCGAAGAACGGGGAAGCATCAAGTTCCTCTACGATCCGCGTACGACTATCGTCATCGTGACCCCGACCGACTACTCGGATCAAGTACCACTACCGTCGACAAGTTCGGAGACCACAAGTACAACTACGAACGAAAACGACTTCGTGATCAAGTACCCCTACCATCGCCCCGCAAACGATGGCAGCCGAAGCGCCAAGTACCACGACGACCCGAACATCTACGGCTACGTAACGTGAACGTCTACCGTCGCCGAAGACCCGTGAACAACTACTTCCTCTTCGGCCGTGTACCACTACTTCCTCTATGAACGAGTACCTCTACGAAACGAGAACGTCTACTTCCACTACTTCCTCTCCGACCGCGAGTACCACTACTTCCTCTACGATCTCGAACCGTCCCGAAACGAGTGTTTCAAAGGTATAACGAGACGACCCCGTGGATGACCCGTGAATGCATGCTTGTGTTGTATGAAATGTTTCCTTGTGTGCATCGTGTCCGTTTCATCTTTTGTTGTGTTCCTCGGTTGCCTCGTCGCCGACTCGTGGGAACCCGGTGACGGGATCGCCCTACCTTTCATCTTGTTCGACTCGCTCACGCTCTCCGTTATCTTTTGCACCGGACTCTCAACGAGTTACCGGAACCGACATGATGCGTTGCATCATTTTCGGATCGTTGCCGTGGCACCCTTTCGTTCCACCACGGTGACAAATGCTTCTTATCTTCTTCATGTCAATCTTTTAATAAAACTTGCATAAACTTGTTCATGTCATCCGCATCATTTAACAACACTAAAATGTTTAATTGTTGTTGCTTTATAATTATTAAACATGCTCATGAGGATTTTTCCGGATATGTTGTTGTTATTTCCGGCCTCATTTAAAATGTCTTAATAGTGTAGTTTTATTATGCTTCACCTCTTGCCATGTTAATCAACATTTAACCTTGTCTTGTTAATAATCGAGAGTCAATTAAATAATTAATGTGGTGTTTCGTCAATATGCAACTCGTCGCATATTGATCTCCACTTAACTTGTAGTATTTGTTTGTGCACTTTGCCATGCCATGTATAATTAAACCGGACATGCATCATACTTGGATGTGCATCGTATGCCATGTTTATGTATGTGTGTTTACCGTGTCGTTTGCTTGTTTCCGGTTGCTTCTCTTGTTAGCTTCGGTTTTGTTCCGGAGTTGTGAGGATTCGCTCGTCTGTTGCTCCGTCTACTTCATGGACTTGTTCTTCTCCCTTGTGGAATTCCAGGCAAGATGACCGAACCCGGATACCATTACTATCTTTGCCTATTGCTAGTAGTTCCGCTCTATAGTTTTGCCTCGATGCCCATGATCTTCTTGTCAGCCTCCTACTTGTAACCATTGCATGTTTAACCAACCTACCTATGCAAACCGTTGTTTGGCTAAGTACGCTTCGCTCAGCCCCTCTTATAGCATTGTTAGTTGCAGGTGAAGATTGAAGATGCTTGCTTCATGTTGAAGTTTGGTTGGGTTATATCACACTATATAAATGCTTAAAATGAAATCATCTATATACTGGCAAGGGTGGAAGGCTAAGCCTTTTGCTTGGTGATTTGTTCCACTCATGCCGTTAGGAACCGTATAAACCGGTGTTATGTTCCTTGATTATGCGTTCCTAACACGGTTGGGGTGTATGGGACCCCCTTGATAAACCGCTAAGTGCTAAGTCTTTTCCAGCAAATCCCAACTTTTGGTACTTTTTGCCTCATAATAACAACTTAATTAATTAATTAAATTTGCATAGGGGGTCGCGTCCCAGAGGATTCTTAATTCTACATAGCAGGGGGGCCAGTGCTGATGGTGTTGGTCCCAAACGGGGAGTCTGCGGGAACCACCACGGGGAAACTCGAGGATTGGGTCCTGTAGAATCGCCCATCCGGTCGTGTCCTGAGACTTAGATACGCGCGGCTACTATCAGGGTGTCGACACGCCGGGAGGATTTGCTGGATTAGCCTTACCTTAGTTCGGTTTAACTTGAACACGAGATTCCAAGAATACTCGGGTCTTCCCACCTATGGAGTTGCGACTTCGCGAATCGTGGGCTTGTAATGGGTCAAGTTGGAACACCCCTGCAGGGTTTGAACTTTCGAAAGCCGTGCCCGCGGTTATGTGGCAGATGGGAGCTTGTTAATATCCGGTTGTAGATAACTTGACACATTGATTCAATACACTACCAGCGTGTGTACCGTGACTGTCAATTTCCGAATAGGGATTCGGGAGTTGAACACGGTGGGGTTATGTTTGACCGGCTTTAGTTAGGATCACTTCGTGATCATCTCTCGACCGAGGCACCTTCTCTTCTCGCTCTCTTTTGCGTAAGTTAGTGCTAGTTGCTGCTGCAGACTCTTGTTGTTCCTTCACCTCCTGTTCTTTCTTCAGCCTTGTCCTCACCCTAGGCTTAAATAGTCGTGTTACCCGGGAACGGGATTGCTGAGTCCTCTGTGGCTCACAGTTACTTCACCACACCAGATGCAGGTTCAGCCGAGTTTGATGCAGAAGCTGGTTCAAGTACTTCATCGGGAGCTCGATGAAGATTGTGGCCGTATGCTTGTGACGTTTTCGTCGATCAGTAGTGGTTTCTACTAGGATTAGATCCTGACCTGTGGCTTTATGTTGTTTTGGTATCTTTCTTTTGGATCTTCACCCCGTAGTCGGGTTGTGATGTTTTGTATGATGATTTGTTTATTTATTGTATTGTGTGAAGTGGCGAGTGTAAGCCAACTATCTTCTTTTGCAATTTAATCCCTCTTTTACATGAGTCGTGCAAAGATACCAAACTTGAGATCATTCTAGGATGGGCTTATACCTTTAAGTCGTGCCTCGACACATAGGAGGTATAGTCCCATCCTGGGCATTACAAGTTGGTATTCAGAGCCTTCTCCGACCTAGAAGCCCCCACTGATTGATCGAATCGTTGACGGTTGAGTCTAGGCACACACTGAAAATGTTTTGAGTCCTATATATATCGGAGAGTAGGATTTCTTTGCTTCTCATCTCTTTTCTCTCTGGTGAGGACTCCTGACGTCTACTCTTGTCTCTTCTATTCTAAAAAATGCACCAATTTTTTTTTTGGATCTCGCGAGTATTGTTTGGATTGTTTCGATGTCTTTGTGACGAGAACATTGTTCTCGATGCCTCCTGTCATTAGGGGTTGTGGCAGTGTCCCGGGGAGTTGAGCTCCGAGGTGTTGTCGTCACAAATCCATCGCGGCAGTACTAGAATACTTAAGACGGCCGACATCGAAAACTCTCCTATGCGGTTAGTGGCAAGATAACCCCGACATCACCCAGTACTGGGGAGGTAGTTCGAGAGTATTGCCATAGCTTGTTATAGTGGATGCGTTTCGAAGGTCCGAGGTAAACAGTTTCCGAGAAAGACTGGTTATGTGTTGAAGGATGGATACACCTGGATGTAGGTTTAGAGTTGATTGCGCGGTGCTTCCCGTGTATCCCCAACACCTGATTGCATAACTGGAAACTTTCGGAAATCTATAGGTGGGTTCATCAAGTAGTTCTAGGCATTCTTCCAACGGATGCACGATATGAAGTTCGGGGTTCTACATTGAGTGAAGTGGTTTTATGGACTTGTTCTGATCGGGAGTTGCATCTTAAAGGGTCCTTGGCTATGCTGATCCGGGGATGACAAAACCCTTTTGTAACACGTTCCATGAGCTTTCAGCACGAAGATGTCGAACGAAGCTTCTATCTTGTATTTGTTCTATCCGTTCCTTGTTCCTTTTCATTTATCTTTTGTTCTCCCAAGTGGCTTCTCGTCTAGTTGATGTACCTGCGGAATTCATTCGTTCAATTCTCCGTTCGAATGATATTGTGAAGATTATGCTGCTACATATCTATCCTTTGTTTCGTTTTGATTCTGGTATTCGAGTTGCTTCGATGTCAAATGTTGATTCCATACCTTTCTTAATCGGTGTTCTTATATTTCTATGGGAGTGCTAATTCTTCTTGACCATCGAGATATTCATGTTAATCATTTTCAACCGGTGTGCCTTCTCTTCAAGTTATTTCATATGGACGTCGATGAGAAATCCGACGTTTTGTCTGTTTCATTCATCCCAAGTTGTCTTTGTTTCCCCACCCTCCCACCCTTTTTCTTCTTGGAGCCAGATCCTCTAATGAAATATCCATTTTATTAATGGGATGTTTCTTCATTCATTTCCTTCAATGTTCTTATCCGGTGATTTATCGTGAAGATGCTCAAGGGCTTCAAGTTCATCATTCTTAATTCCAATAATTCTTACGGTGGATGTAATTCAAGATTTTGGTGTTGATCTTATCCTTTTTCCTCATTTCATAATGCTTTCTTATTCCGGTGCACCAATTAATCATTCTCCTCTTGCTATTCATATCCGGAGTGCTGAAGATTCATAATTCCATTCTTAATCCATTCAAATTATTTTGAGCATTGTTATCTTACTCAAGCCATTTAATTCAACCGGTGCAATATCTCTTAAGCAATCTTTTCCAACGGTGAATTCTTTGAGTGGGCCCTAACCCACAGGTCTTTTCCTAGGATCTTACCTGACTCTTATAATTTCCGGAGTTATATTCAAATTCTTTTCAAAGTGTGACGTAAGTATGATTCCCATCAGTCACATACCTTCCCCAAGATCGCTTTCAAATTCTTTTCATCATTGTTTCAACCTTTGTTTCTTCATTCCGGAGTGCTCAACAATTATTCATGGTAGTGTTTCTCTTAAATCTTGGCCCGTTCTCTTCAGAGTTGTGGTTCTAGCTTCATGCCATCCTCATTATTGTTCCAATTGTGAGGAATTCTTTTATACC
The DNA here is from genome assembly GCA_902687465.1 of Secale cereale. Lineage (NCBI taxonomy): Eukaryota > Viridiplantae > Streptophyta > Magnoliopsida > Poales > Poaceae > Secale > Secale cereale. Next base: position 69,561,331 of record LR738712.1, read on the forward strand.
CTTCCGAAGCATTTCATGAATTCTTCCTTTTGTGTTCCTCCGAAGGCCATCACTTCAGAATATTTCTTCGTTCTCAGTTTTCAACTTCGTCCTCCAAATATTCTTCATTGATGCCTCTTCGTTCGTCTCAACATTCTTACGGTGGTTCTTCAAGTTTACTCTTCCGTTGTTATCGTATCAATTCATTCGTTCTTTTCAAAATCCTACCGGTGCTTTGTTGAATAATTATCCGAGGTTGTGCTAGATCTCTCTTTAATTCTTTGCAACGAGAATAAGTAGTATGCCAAATCCTTTGGTTGTCATCAATCTAAATTGGTGAAGGAGATGCATGACATAATTCTTATTCTTATTCCTTCAAGGTGATTTAATTCTTTTGTCTGGAGCTTGTTCATCATATCATATTCTCGATTCTAAGTTGTTCATCTTGTTTTCCGGAGCTCCAAGTTATTTCAATTACATCATTTCAAAGCTCCATCTAATTCATCGCAGGCCTTGAATCTTATTCTTTTCATCTTCCACTTCTCATGCTTTCCTTACCGGAGTTCTCATGGTGGTTCATCATCACTTAATTCATCCTCGAACTTTTCATCAGGATTATTGCTGGAGCTCAAGCATTTTCATCATGCTTTCCAAGTGCAATCCTTTCTACCTTATCTTATCAGATGGTGTTATGTCATTCTTGTCAATTCCTTCATGTTTCATGATTCACAAGTTGTCAAGAATGAGATAATTAAAACCATCATTTTCCTTGTTCAGGAGATCCTTTCAACCCTTCAATTATTCGTTGGAGTTATCTTGGGTTGTATTTCACCAAAAAGCTTTCCTTGAGAATTGTTGCTATTATGGTGCTTATAAATGAACCAAATTCTTCATTTATCATTCCGACGAAATAACTCTTTCGTCTCCTTGTTGATCTCAATCCAATCAATTGTTTAAGTTAGTGGCTGGTTATCACCTCTTAATTTTGAGATGTTTTTCATAAGCCCACATCGAGATTATTCGTTTTCGTTGTTGATTTTTCCATCAACTCCATTCAACCCTTCTCCGTAAGGATGTTTTTTCTAAATTCATTTTGAGAGAAGTTGTAATTTTCTTCTCCGTTCTTTCTTCCAAACGATCTTGCATCTATTCGTTCGTTCCGGAGGCTTTGTGATGTTGCTCTCTCCAAACCCTCATCTCGTTTTATCGAGATGATGTTCTTTCCCTTGCTTATCTTTTAACCGGAGTGTTGTATTCTTCATTCAAGTTCCGTCTTTTATCTAGATTTTCCTCTCTTTTCAACCGGAGTGCTGTCTGAATCTGTCTTACCCCTTGTGCCATTCTTTTAATTGTTTCGGAGGCAATATGTTGTTGTTTTCATCAAGTATCATCTAAACTTGGCAAGTTCTTGTTAATTCCTTCCATTTTCAGACGGAGTGCTGTCGAAATTCTGTCATTCTTATTCCTTGACTATACCGTTGCAGTTTTATATTCTTTTGGTTCGTGAGCTCTTGTTTCATGTCTTCTAACCTACAAGGTTCTTGTAATGTTCCTTGTTCCTCATTTTTACCGGAGTGCTCTTAACTTCGTTCATCTCCATTGTATTCTTTATTCAACTTGTTTAACCTCTAAAGGTTCTTTGGTTTCACTCGTCTGTCAAAGAAGCAACTTTGTTTTACCTCCTCCTCTTCCGTTTTACCTGGTGATATCTCTAGGATCTCGGGTCGAGATCCTCTGTTAGTGTGGGAGAGTTGTGACGCCCGAAGACCGACGTCCCAGAAGATTCCAGAAGATTCCAGATGTTCCGGGTTTCCCCCTTGTGTTTCTTTTGTGCTTGTGTTATTTATTTTTGCATTGCATCATGTCATCATGCCTTCATGTCATATTTTTTTTGCATCTCAACCTAAATAAATTGTGTGGACCTTCGGTCCATTTAAATCGAGGGAAGGTGACTTCTCTTTATAACATATCAACCCAATATTTAGGGAGCTATATAATAAATATTCCATTGTTTGGAATTACCCGCAACACACTTGCATATTTTCCCCATGTCTTTTTCACTTCGAGTTTCTCCGTAAAAACCTTGCCAATAATTCTTTTCCGTTGTTTCGAGGTTCCTCCAAATTTTCGAACATTTTTGGACACTTCTATAATCGCGTCTTAGTTCAAACCTATTTGAATTAAATTCAAATATGTTTGAATTATATCTCGTTCTTGCCTTTGCTATTTTTCTCGGATCGTGCTCATTTTTATGGGCCCGAGAAAATATCCCATGTGCTAAATCTTCCGCTTAGCCTCTCTTTTCTTTTCCCTCCTTGTTCTTTTTCTGTTAAAGCATTTAATAAAAGTCAGTCAGGCTCCCAGCCTCTTGGTCCTCCACCCCAGGCCTCCTGACCATCAGGCCGCCAGCCTCTTTAGGTCTGGGCTCCCTCTAGGCCTCCCTAAGGCCCAGGCCAGCCACCTCTCCAGCCGGCCCATTGGCCCAACCGATCCCCCTAACCCTAGCGGTGCCCCCGCTCCTCTCTTTTCCTCCAGAGTCGCCGCCACCCCTCGTCCATCTCTCCCTCAGCCCGATTCCCTTTCTCCTCGCTCGACCCTGTCCCCCTTCGACTCGCCCGCTTCCCTCTCTCCCCCGATCCCGATTCTCTCTCCCATCGCCGAGTCCCTCGCTGCTCTGCCCGAAACCCCTTCGCCCCGAGCCTTCCCCTCGTCAGGCCGCCACCCTCCGTCCTCGCAGCCTCCGCGCCCCATCCAGGAGCCCCAGGACCCCGCGCCTGGCACCGCGCTCCGTCCTCCGCCCGCGGCCAGGGGAGCTGCCCGTTCGCCAGCGACCCGAGCAGCGCGCCGGCCGCCTCTTCTCTCGCCCCGCATCGCCTTGGCCCTCAGGCCCCCCTCCATCGCCAAAGCGCGAGCACCACAGCGCCCCGAGCGCGCCCTCCAGGGCCGCCTCGCCTGGTTCTCCTCGCCAGAGCCGGCGGCCGCCCCGCGCGCGTCCTCCCTCCTCCGCCTTCCTCGCAGCACCAGGAGCAGCCACCTCCGCGGCCTCGAACGGGCTCCCAGCTCCGCGCCAGCGTGCTCCTCTCCAGCAGGATCTGCGCGCCTCCCTCGTCCAGCTCGCCGTGGCCTCTCCAGCGCGAGCACCACGAGCCCCGCGTCCGGCCACCGGATCCCGCGGCCCCTGCCTCGCCGTGCTGCTGCCATGGCCTCGTCGTCCTGAGACCGTGCCTGTGTTTTTTTTTTTGCGTTGTTGCCTTGTGCTGTTGAGATTGTCCAGGGACCGTTTCTTTTGCCAAGTGGAGACCGAAGACCGGGGAAGCATCAAGTTCCTCTACGATCCGCGTACGACTATCGTCATCGTGACCCCGAACGACTACTCGGATCAAGTACCACTACCGTCGACAAGTTCGGAGACCACAAGTACAACTACGAACGAAAACGACTTCGTGATCAAGTACCCCTACCATCGCCCCGCAAACGATGGCAGCCGAAGCGCCAAGTACCACGACGACCCGAACATCTACGGCTACGTAACGTGAACGTCTACCGTCGCCAAAGACCCGTGAACAACTACTTCCTCTTCGGCCGTGTACCACTACTTCCTCTACGAATGAGTACCTCTACGAAACGAGAACGTCTACTTCCACTACTTCCTCTCCGACCGCGAGTACCACTACTTCCTCTACGATCTCGAACCGTCCCGAAACGAGTGTTTCGAAGGTATAACGAGACGACCCCGTGGATGACCCGTGAATGCATGCTTGTGTTGTATGAAATGTTTCCTTGTGTGCATCGTGCCCGTTTCATCTTTTGTTGTGTTCCTCGGTTGCCTCGTCGCCGACTCGTGGGAACCCGGTGATGGGATCGCCCCACCTTTCATCTTGTTCGACTCGCTCACGCTCTCCGTTATCTTTTGCACCGGACTCTCAACGAGTTACCGGAACCGATATGATGCGTTGCATCATTTTCGGATCGTTGCCGTGGCACCCTTTCGTTCCACCACGGTGACAAATGCTTCTTATCTTCTTCATGTCAATCTTTTAATAAAACTTGCATAAACTTGTTCATGTCATCCGCATCATTTAACAACACTAAAATGTTTAATTGTTGTTGCTTTATAATTATTAAACATGCTCATGAGGATTTTTCCGGATATGTTGTTGTTATTTCCGGCCTCATTTAAAATGTCTTAATAGTATAGTTTTATTATGCTTCACCTCTTGCCATGTTAATCAACATTTAACCTTGTCTTGTTAATAATCGAGAGTCAATTAAATAATTAATGTGGTGTTTCGTCAATATGCAACTCGTCGCATATTGATCTCCACTTAACTTGTAGTATTTGTTTGTGCACTTTGCCATGCCATGTATAATTAAACCGGACATGCATCATACTTGGATGTGCATCGTATGCCATGTTTATGTATGTGTGTTTACCGTGTCGTTTGCTTCTTTCCGGTTGCTTCTCTTGTTAGCTTCGGTTTTGTTCCGGAGTTGTGAGGATTCGCTCGTCTGTTGCTCCGTCTACTTCATGGACTTGTTCTTCTCCCTTGTGGAATTCCAGGCAAGATGACCGAACCCGGATACCATTACTATCTTTGCCTATTGCTAGTAGTTCCGCTCTATAGTTTTGCCTCGATGCCCATGATCTTCTTGTCAGCCTCCTACTTGTAACCATTGCATGTTTAACCAACCTACCTATGCAAACCGTTGTTTGGCTAAGTACGCTTCGCTCAGCCCCTCTTATAGCATTGTTAGTTGCAGGTGAAGATTGAAGATGCTTGCTTCATGTTGAAGTTTGGTTGGGTTATATCACACTATATAAATGCTTAAAATGAAATCATCTATATACTGGCAAGGGTGGAAGGCTAAGCCTTTTGCTTGGTGATTTGTTCCACTCATGCCGTTAGGAACCGTATAAACCGGTGTTATGTTCCTTGATTATGCGTTCCTAACACGGTTGGGGTGTATGGGACCCCCTTGATAAACCGCTAAGTGCTAAGTCTTTTCCAGCAAATCCCAACTTTTGGTACTTTTTGCCTCATAATAACAACTTAATTAATTAATTAAATTTGCATAGGGGGTCGCGTCCCCGAGGATTCTTAATTCTACATAGCAGGGGGGGCCAGTGCTGATGGTGTTGGTCCCAAACGGGGAGTCTGCGGGAACCACCACGGGGAAACTCGAGGATTGGGTCCTGTAGAATCGCCCATCCGGTCGTGTCCTGAGACTTAGATACGCGCGGCTACTATCAGGGTGTCGACACGCCGTGAGGATTTGCTGGATTAGCCTTACCTTAGTTCGGTTTAACTTGAGCACGGGATTCCGAGAATACTCGGGTCTTCCCACCTATGGAGTTGCGACTCCGCGGATCGTGGGCTTGTAATTGGTCAAGTTGGAACACCCCTGCAGGGTTTGAACTTTCGAAAGCCGTGCCCGCGGTTATGTGGCAGATGGGAGCTTGTTAATATCCGGTTGTAGATAACTTGACACATTGATTCAATACACTACCAGCGTGTGTACCGTGACTGTCAATTTCCGAATAGGGATTCGGGAGTTGAACACGGTGGGGTTATGTTTGACCGGCTTTAGTTAGGATCACTTCGTGATCATCTCTCGACCGAGGCACCTTCTCTTCTCGCTCTCTTTTGCGTAAGTTAGTGCTAGTTGCTGCTGCAGACTCTTGTTGTTCCTTCACCTCCTGTTCTTTCTTCAGCCTTGTCCTCACCCTAGGCTTAAATAGTCGTGTTACCCGGGAACGGGATTGCTGAGTCCTCTGTGGCTCACAGTTACTTCACCACACCAGATGCAGGTTCAGCCGAGTTTGATGCAGAAGCTGGTTCAAGTACTTCATCGGGAGCTCGATGAAGATTGTGGCCGTATGCTTGTGACGTTTCCGTCGATCAGTAGTGGTTTCTACTAGGATTAGATCCTGACCTGTGGCTTTATGTTGTTTTGGTATCTTTCTTTTGGATCTTCACCCCGTAGTCGGGTTGTGATGTTTTGTATGATGATTTTTTTATTTATTGTATTGTGTGAAGTGGCGAGTGTAAGCCAACTATCTTCTTTTGCAATTTAATCCCTCTTTTACATGAGTCGTGCAAAGATACCAAACTTGAGATCATTCTAGGATGGGCTTATACCTTTAAGTCGTGCCTCGACACGTAGGAGGTATAGTCCCATCCTGGGCATTACAGCCCGCCAAGCGCCCGACGGAGCCTTCTCCTCCAGCTCCTCGCGCTGGAGCGTGCGAGGCGGGGTTTGACTTCTCCGCCCTCAGCTCCGATGAAGAGGAGGAAGAGTAAGTACTTGCAATTTATATTTCCTTTTATTTTGTCTTGATTTCTCTTGCTTGATTCTGATCTTGTTTTGGCTTCCAGGACCTTGACCCAGAGGATGGCGAAGAGGGCCAAGATCCCTGTGGTCGATCTTGAGGGTGACGAGCCCGTCGCAGCGGCAGGGGACGCGCCAGCGACGGACTTGCCGAACCAGCCTGCTGCTCCGGAGAGCAGCCCCCAGCGCAGCCCCCGGCGTAAGTCCGGTGTTCATTTTTCTGTTTGATGGGCGCGCTTGAGTTTTTAATCCTTATTGATGTCTTGATGTCTTGTGCAGAAGCGGAGCCGCAGCCGCAGGAACACCAGGAGGTCGCCCCCGATGAGCCGCTTGCTCCACCCTCCCCGCCAAGGACGAGCTCCCCGGCAAGGGACGGTGCTCCGCCAAGGATGGGTACTCCGCCAAGGGCGAGCACCCCGCCAAGGGCGAGCACCCCGCCAAGGGTGGACTCCCCGCCAAGGGAGGGCACCGGAGGCCCTCCGCCGGCGGGGGCCTCTTCTACGCCACCGAGGGATAACTCCCCGGCGAGGGACCCCGTCATCGAGGAGGCCCGCGCAGGTAAGCCCTTGTACTTTCTTCTTCTTGGATTCTTCTTTTTGGATATTTGCTTGACAACTTTTTCTTTTCTTCTTCTTCTGCTGTCAGACCCGCCCGCTCCGGAGCCGATGGAGACGGAAACCATCGCCGAGGAGGAGGTGCGCGGCGAGACTGGCGACGGCACCGCCGCGGAAGGAATGGCCGGTGCCGACGAGCCAGCCGCCGAGGAGACTGCCCCAACCGCCGATGCCGCGGCTGGGGAAGGGACCGGCGACCATACCGCTGGCCCGGAGGCCGCGGGAGCGCCGGACGCTGCACCGGCCGCCGACCCCTCCGCCTCTGCACCTGGGGCGGGCATCTATCTGGAGGCCGCCAACGGGGTCTTCATCCAAGTCCCGTGGGCGTCCTCGTCAAGGGCACCAGCGGAGGGGGAGACCTTCGACGGAGAAGTTCTCGCCTCCGCCGGGCTGAAGGTGTACGACGCGCCCGGCAGCAGCGACGAGCCCGAAGAGGAGCAACTTCTGCGTCGACTCCTAGGTCTGTACCGGGCCAGGCAAGCCAAGATGGAGTCCCGAGAGGCTCTGGCTGCCAAGGCCGGTGTTGACTTGGAGAAGCGTGCCGCGGAGCTCCGTGCCGCCAACCAGGCGGCCCTCCGAAACTTGGCGGAGGAGCGCGAAGAGCTTGCCGGAGCACACCAAGCATTCCTCCTCGAGAAGGCCGAGGTGGAGGAGCAGCAGTGTCTGGCCGCCGAGGAGCTGTCTCGGCGGGAAGGGGAGCTCAACCAGCGGAAGGTCGACCTCGACAGCCACGAGGACGACCTCACCGCTCGGGAGCAGGCTATTGGCGGGGCTCTGCAGGAGGCGAGGGATGCCGCCGCTGCCGCAGAGACCGCCAAGAGGGATCTGGAGGCCAGGGTGGCGCAGATGGAGTTGTACTTGAAGGCGAGCGAGGACAGAGTCACCGCACTCAACGTGGAGCGGGAGAAGGATGCCCACACCAACTCGGAGCTGCAAATCCGCCTCTCCGAGAAGGGTAAAGAGCTCATCGACGCCAGGGACTCCATCGCCGACTTGGAGATGAAGGTTTCCACCCTCACCGGCTCGCTCGACGCCGCCCGGGACCGCGAGACGAAGCTGAAGGACGATCTCCGCACCGAGAGGACCTTGCTGGAGAGCGCCGCCGTCTCGCAGAATCACTTCCAGCGGACGGTGGAGCAATGGACCGAGGAGCTCGTCGCCTCCGCCGTCAACATCGATATGGAGATGGTGGCACTGAGGGCGGAGCACCTCGCGTACTCCCCCGACGAGAACCTCCCCATAGCGCCAAGCTGAGCTTGTTCCTCAGGGGGGTGGCGCCGGCCCTTGCGCGGTTACGAGAGAAGATCCCCGTGCAGCTGGCCGACGAGGCGCGCCGGCTTTGCACGGGCACTATGGAGCGGGTGTTGACGAAGATCGTCTATCGCAACCCCGGGATCAACCTTGTCAACGTCCTCCGGACCCTGCCTCCCGAAGCCGATCAGGAGGCGTTGAAGGCCCAAGTCGCCCACATCGTCGCCAAGGTCGGAAAGATCCAGAGGATCGACGGAGACCGAAGAGACTAGGCACCTTGCTTCCCTCGCCGCTGTGAATTAAGTCATAGGAAGTAGTTGTTTAGAACAGCGGCAAGTTATCTCTGTAATATATACTTTTGTTTCGGGTAATCAATGCAGTGTTATCTTCCTTGCTTTAGTTCCTTCACTTTGTATGCTTTCTGCCCTACGCTTCCAGGGAACTTGCTGGCAAATGGACCCTTGCCGCGAGCGCTGAGTGCAGGACTCTTAGCAGCCTGCTTGCAATGCCTTTGCCGGCAAGAAACCTTGCCGCAGCTAGTCGCAGCACACTTAGATTGCTGAGCGAACTCGAAAACGAAGTAAGGGCGCGACACTTGTCGCAGCTCACTTAAGCCGTTGAGCGTGCTCGAAACAAAATAAGGGCGCGGCTAGCCGCGGGTAGATTCCTCCGCGCACAGGTTTTCCATAAAAAGTGTGGTTGTTCAAGGAAGACAACTAAAAATTTAAAAATTTGAATGCTCAAACTTTGGTAACTTAGCTTTTATGGGTTGTTTGCTTCCCGGCAAGGCTTAGCTTCTCTTGAACAGCACTTGGTCCATACTTCTATCTCCTTCCCCCCCAGCAAACTTGTGCGCGAGGAACACTTCTTCTGCTTCAGAGAGAAAGGAAAAAAAGAGGAGGAAATAGAAATATGGGGCCTCTCGGCTTGTTACTGCTTACTGGGGATATGTGCTGCACAAAATGTCAGAAGATACATGCAAGCGAGAAAGAAAGGCATGAAATGACAAATGGTGCGAAGCACAAAAGTTTTACTGATGCACGTGGTCTGCGCCCGGCTTTGTACAAAGGTTTACATGCAACAGCGGCAAGACTTGAACAAAAGGTGGTTGCCGGAGCGGATCACGGCAACCGCGCCTCATGGGTGAAACTTGCGAAGATGCTCGATGTTCCAGGAGTTGCTCATCGGTATGCCTTCTTCGGTCTCAAGGCGGACAGCGCCGGGCCTTGTGACTTGTCTCACCCGATAAGGGCCTTCCCACTTCGGCGTCAACTTGTTGGAATTCTTGGCGGATTGAACACGCCGAAGAACAAGGTCGCCTTCCTCGAGACTCCTGGCCTTGACCTTGCGGCTGTGATAGCGACGCAAGGCTTGCTGGTATCGAGCAGCTCGTACAGCAGCCTGGAGACGGTTCTCCTCAAGGAGCAATGCATCATCTTGCCGCAGTTGCTCTTGCTCGAGCTCGTTGTAAGTGAGCACTCGAGGAGACCCGTATACGAGTTCCGTGGGGAGAACTGCCTCTGCTCCATATACAAGAGCAAAGGGTGTCTGCCCGGTGGCTCGATTTGGTGTCGTTCTGATTGACCAAAGAGCCGCCGGCAACTCTTCTATCCAGTTTCATCCGCACTTCTGCAGCCTGTCGAAGGTTCTTGTCTTGAGTCCGCGCAGCACTTCAGCATTGGCCCTCTCTGCTTGACCATTGCTCCTTGGGTGAGCAACGGAAGCAAAGCAGACCTTGGCGCCAAGGTCTTGGACGTACTGCATGAAGGTGCGACTTGTGAACTGTGTGCCATTGTCGGTTATGATCCTGTTAGGGATTCCAAAATGGCAAACAATTGACCTGAAGAACCTCACTGCTGACTGTGCTGTCACCTTTCTCACTGGTTCCACTTCTGGCCACTTTGTGAACTTGTCGATTGCAACGTACAAGTACTCAAAGCCCCCGACTGCGCGGGGAAAGGGGCCGAGGATATCGAGCCCCCAGACCGAGAAGGGCCAGGACAAAGGGATTGTCTGGAGAGCTTGAGCTGGCTGGTGAATCTGCTTTGCATGGAACTGGCACGCTTCACACTTGGTTACTTGTGCATTTGCATCTTGGAGGGCTTCTGGCCAAAAGAAACCTTGCCGGAACACCTTCCCGGCAAGTGCTCTTGCGCCAATGTGATGACCACATATGCCTCCGTGTATCTCCGCCAATAGCTTCTGTCCATCTTCCCGGGAAATGCACTTCAACCTGACACCGTTGAGTCTTCTTCTGTACAGTTCATTTCCGACGAACTGATACATACTTGACTGTCTGGTAATCCTCTCTATCTCTTCTGGTTCTTCGGGAAGTTCTCCGGTTTGAAGAAAACGGATGATTTGCTGCGCCCATGCTCGAGCCTGAGGCTCGACAACAAGGACTAAAGGCATCAGGGCTGCTGCGGGAACCTCAGCTTCTACTACAAGAACCTGTGATTCTGCCGGAGCTGAGTGTTCCCCGGCAAGCCTGCCGGGGCAAGGCTTGTCGGGAACGCCTGCTTCAGCTGTACAGACCCTTGGGTCCGCAGGAGCAGATTGTTCCTCAGCATCTTGGTTGTTGATCTTGGGGACTTTGACGGCGGTCTCTGGAAGATCCGCCGGCAAGTATTCACCGAAGACCAACTTCCTCTTCTTGCTTTGCCCAACTGATGGTGTAACGGATGGCTGAGTTAGCTTGAGCACGAAGATCCCTGGTTCCACAGGTAACTTCATTGCAGCACACTTTGAGAGGCCATCTGCGATATCATTCTGAGCTCTTGGAACGTGCTCCATTTGTAGGCCTTCAAAGTGTTCTTCAAGCTTCCTCACTTCATCGACATAAGCTTCCATCAGAGGGCTCTGGTAACTCTTGTTCACTTGTCGGACCACCAACTGTGAGTCTCCCCGCACAATCAACTTCTTGATCCCAAGGTCGGCCGCAATTCTGAGACCAGCAAGCAAACCTTCATACTCTGCAGTATTGTTTGTCGCTTGCTCCTTGGGAAAGTGCATTTGAACAACATACTTGAGGTGCTCTCCGGTGGGCGCTATGAGTAACACGCCAGCGCCGGCGCCTTGCAGCGAGAAGGCACCATCAAAGTACATTATCCACTCCTTGCTTGCTTCTTGGACGGGGATGTTTATCTCTGGAACTTCTTCATCTGGAGTTGGAGTCCATTCTGCTATGAATTCTGCCAAAGCTCTGCTCTGGATAGTTGAGGTACTCTCAAACTTGAGACCAAAGCTTGACAGCTCCAGTGCCCACTCGACGATCCTGCCTGTTGCTTCTGGATTCTGCAATATCCTCTTCAACGGAAAGCGAGTGACCACTGTTATCTCGTGTGCTTGGAAGTAATGGCGCAGCTTTCTTGAGGCCATGAGGAGGCCGAAAAGCAACTTTTGCACCCCAGAGTATCTTGACCTAGCCCCCTGCAGGAGGGAACTTACAAAATAAACTGGGCGCTGCACCATCTTCTTTCGCACTTCTCCTTGTTCCTGCGCAGACTTATCCTTGTCGGGGCCAGAGCTTGTCGGGGAAGCTCCTTGCTTGTCGCTGGATGCGCTTGCCGGGGATGTGGGTTCCTCATCTGCCTCCCTCTTTGCTACTAACGCAGCACTAACCACTTGATTGGTTGCCGCTAAGTACAGCAGCAACTTCTCTTGTGGTTTAGGTGCGACAAGTATTGGAGTGGAGGACAGGTATCCTTTCAAGTCCTGCAGCGCTGCCTCCGCTTCCGGAGTCCATTTCATAGGACCCGCCTTTTTCAAGATTTTGAAGAAAGGCAGGGCGCGTTCTGCAGATTTTGAAATGAACCTGCTGAGGGCAGCCACACAACCAGCAAGTCTCCTTACGTCCTTGACGCGCTTCGGGGCTTCGATCTGCTCGATGGCTTTTATCTTGTCGGGATTGGCTTCAATCCCCCTCTGGGACACAAAGAACTCGAGAAGCTTGCCGGAGGGGACTCCGAAAACGCACTTCTCGGGGTTCAACTTGAGTTGTATCTTGCGCAGATTCTCAAACGTTTCTTCTAGATCTTGAACCAGGGTATCTTTGCTCTTGCCCTTGACCACTATATCATCCATGTAGGCTTCTACATTCTTGTGTATCTGTGGCTCAAAAGCAGTGTGCACCACCCTTGCAAACGTTGAGCCCGCATTCTTCAATCCAAAGGGCATGCGTATAAAGCAATATGTGCCACATGGAGTAATGAACGCGGTCTTCTCTTCATCTTCCTCGGCCATGAATATCTGGTGGTAACCTGAGTATGCATCAAGAAATGAAAGCAACTCACATCCGGCGGTGGAGTCAACAATCTGGTCAATGCGCGGTAAGGGAAATGGATCCATAGGACAAGCTTTATTCACATCGGTGAAGTCTATACAAAGTCTCCACTTCCCATTAGCCTTGCGCACGACAACTGGATTGGCCAACCACGTGGGATGTAGTACACCTCTAACCAGGCATGCTGCTTCCAACTTCTTGATTTCTTCAGCTATAAACTCTTGGCGCTCCACTGCTTGCTTCCTGACCTTCTGCTTGACGGGCCGCGCATCAGGACAAACAGCAAGCTTGTGCTCAATTACCTTCCTGGGAACGCCGGGGATGTCAGATGGTTGCCATGCAAACACATCGACATTCGCCCGCAGGAAGGCAACGAGCGCGCTTTCCTATTTAGGGTCGAGCGTAGCACTGATGGTGAAGGTACCACCAGCGCCGTCCTCCTTGGCGGACACCTTCTTGGTTGCCGGTGGAGCTGCCATTCCTTTCTTACACTTGTCGGTGGAGCTCGATTGTGCGTCCTCAACGGCAGCGCAGCACTCCGAAGAGGTGCGTTTGCCGGAGTGGGCCCCAGAGTTCTTGCCAGACTTGGTCTTGGTCTTCCCCCCGGGAGCTTCAGCGGCAAGTGTTTTGCTGTCTGCCGCGGCTGCTACATCCCGGTAGATCTTGTCGGCGCAGATAAGCGCATCCTTCTTGTCGCCGGGGACAGAGATGACGCTTATCGGCCCCGGCATCTTGAGCATGTTGTACGCGTAGTGGGAAGCTGCCGTGAACTTGGCGAGCGCGGGACGGCCAAGTATCCCATTGTATGGCAATGGGATGTCGGCAACGTCGAACGTGATCCTCTCCGTCCTGAAGTTGAGCTCTCCACCAAAGGTCACTGGCAGCGTGATCTTCCCCTTCGGCTTGCTCCTTCCCGGGTTGATTCCTTGGAACGTCCCGGTTTCCTCGAGCTCGCCGTCGGGGATCTGCAGTTTCTTGATCACAGCGGAGGAGATCAAGTTGAGGCCGGCCCCTCCGTCAACCAACATCTTGGTGACCCTGAGGTTGTGGATAGTTGGTGAAACCAACATCGGCAAACACCCGACCGCAGTTGTGCGGTCAGGGTGGTCCTCAAGGTCGAAGATGATGGGCGTGCCGGACCATTTCAGCAGCCTGCGCGACTCGACGGGTGGCTCAGCTGCATTCACTTCCCGCACCCATTGCTTGAGTTGGCGGTGGGAAGTGTGCAGAGAGGCACCTCCATCGACGCACAGGACTTCTGTGGCCTTCTGGAACTCCTGCTCGCTGTTGTCTCCTTCATCCATGTCTTCATCATCGTCTTCGTCTTCATCCTTGTCGCGGCCCCGGGGAGGTCTGTCTCCTTGCCGCTGCTTGGCCTTGCCGCGGCGTCCTCCCCGGCCATTGAACGGCCGCTTCTTGCTTGGCTCTCCTCCGCCTCCTTGGGCCTTCTCCTTGTCGCGACGCTCGTATTCAGCCTTCTGCTGTTCTACGAGGTGCTCTACTCTCTTGCAGTTCTAGAGATCGTGGCCCTTGGTGCGGTGGATCTTGCAGTACTGCTTGTCAGAGCCGTCCTGCTTGTCGGCTGCCGCTACAGGGGCGGGCTCCTTGCCGGAGCCACCAGCATGTGTCTTCTTGGCGGGAGCCTCCTTGCCGGACTGCTCGACAACTAGTACCTCCTTGTTCTTCTTCTTCTTGTTTCGCCGCCGGCCTTTCCTTGCCGGGGCGGCATCCTCGCTGTCACTTCCTCCTGCGCCGGTATCCTCTCCGGGGAGTCTCCTCCCCTCTTCAGCGCGCGCACATTTGTCAGCCAGAGTGTAAAGCTCGCTGACATCCCGGATCTTGGTCATGGCCATCTCCTCCCTCATCCGGCGGTTACGCACGTTCTGGTGGAACGCGCTGATAACCGCGGCAGGGTGGACATCGGGAATGTTGTGCTGAACGCGGCTGAACCTTTGGATGTACTTGCGCAGGGACTCTCCCTCCTTCTGGGCAAGGATGTGGAGATCGCTCTCCTGGCCGTGGGGTTTGTGGCCACCTGTGAAGGCGCCGACGAACTGGTGGCACAAATCCGCCCATGAAGAAATGGAGTTCTCCGGCAAGTGCATAAGCCAAGACCTGACGTTTGGCTTAAGCACGAGCGGGAAATAGTTGGCTAGGATCTTCTCGTCGCGTCCCCCGGCAGCCTGCACTGCTATGGTGTAGATGCTGAGAAACTCCGAGGGATGGGTCTTGCCGTCGTACTTCTCGGGTACGTCGGGCTTAAAGTTCTTCATGCTGGGCCACTAGACTTGCCGCAGCTCTCGGGTGAACGCAGGGCAGCCTGCCGCGTACGGCAAGTCGCCTGGTTCACCGGGCACGTGCATGTCGACAGCGGTCCCAGCGCGCTGATCAGATTGCCTTCGAGCTTCTCGTCGACGCTCGATGCGGGTTCGAGCGTCCTCTTGTCGCCTATCGTCGAGGACTTGGCGCTGATCGCGGCGAGCCCGTGGATCCGACGATGCCGTGGAGTCGTCATCGACGTTGATCCGGCGGGGCGGCGATTTCTGCTTCCGCGGCGGGGAGTGCACGGTAGTTGCACCCCCGGTGGTCTTGTCTCCATCGGCCTTCGCTTGGTCGACTTGCCGCGGGCGTGATGTTGCCGGTTGCTGCGGCGCGTCATTGTTGGCGAAGGCGATGAGGCTCTGGATTGTGGCCCTCCAGTCTTCGTCCTTGTCTGCCGCTGGAGGGAAATCGAGGAGCAGCTGAGCCCTGGCCAGGGCTTCTGCTGGAGAGGAGGGAAACGGTGGCGAACGGTGCGAGGAGCGAGATATGCTCGGACTTCTAACGGGGTTAGAAGGAGTAGGGTCTCGCCCCGGCGACCGTGCCTTGCTCGTACTAGCGCGCTGGTCTTGAGCGTCCCACGACCCACCGGTTTGAGTTTGTCCCAGCAGACGGATGGCACCGTGGGTACCGCGCCGCTGCTGGCCCAGCACCTCCTGAGAGGGACGGGGTGCGTGCACGGACACCGAGGCTTTGGAGTTCGCCCGGTCGTCCGTCTTGTCCTTGGACTTGGTGGCGCCGTGAGTTTCCCCACCGGTGTCCACCCTTCCGCCAGCGTCTCCTCCACCAACCGTCTGTTCTGGTGGTGGCGGGATCGACGCGGACGGAAGCCTTCTTCTTCGGAGGCATGTTGACGTAGCCGATGAAGTTGACGAAGTTGGAGAGGTTGATGAAGAATGCGCCCGCGTGAGCGCCGGATCAGGTTCGCACAACCTCGACGCCCCCTACCTGGCGCGCCAAAGATGTCGGGGGAAACTGTCCTCCCACGAGCACCTATGGGACCGGAGCCCCTTCTATGTTGCGGTAAGGGAGCGAAGGGAGCACGGAGAGCAGATCGAGGAGCACACGCGGGCAGTTTACCCAGGTTCGGGCCGCGATGACGCGTAAAACCCTACTCCTGCCTTGGTTGTATTTAGTTCTTGGGCTCGGGAGCTTGAAGATCTACAGTACTAGCTACACCGAGCGAGGGAGTGAGCGAGTTTCTGGGATCGAACCCCCTCTACGTTGTGCATGGGCCTCCTTTTATAGCTCAAAGGGGTCACCGACAGGTGTCAACGTAGAGGAGGGTAAAAACGTAAAATCGGTGGTAGTTGTAACAGTGTATGAATAGTGTATGAACAGTGGTCTTCACCTAACTTTGACGGTGGGGGACAAGGGCATTGAATGCCCGTCATCGTCGCCCCAAAAGCGCCCGTCCATGCGTCTCCATTCGCCACGGCGATAGCCTCGTCACCGCAGTTTGCCACCGTGTACCCCAGGCTGCACAGCCATCTGCCACGTGCCCCCTGGAAGGGCCCCAGGGCAACGCGTGGCCAGATGAGCTGGAGCGCAGGCACACAGCGTGAGCCTCCCCGACAAGCACCTTGCCGGGGTCGCAACCTCGTCGGGCCCGGAAGCTTGCCGCTCTCCGGGTCCTGTCGAGGCACATGACGTGCCGCGATATATCTTCTTGAAGTGCCGTTCTTTTGGCCTTCCTGGCAAGCTCCTCTTGCCAGGGTCTTGTGCTGGAATGATGACTTTGAGCCTGGTGCGGCCTTCCCGGCAAGCTCCTCTTGCCGGGGTCTTGTCTTCTAACTTGAATACTTTGTTCTTGAATGGCTTAAAAGGGGTCTGGAGCGGGCCTTGGCGGACACGTGGTGAGCCAGACCACGGGACGCTGCTACTGCCCGTGCACAAGTCGGGATACTAAGGTACCCCTACTTTAGTACATCGATAGTCTCTTTACTGGTACGCTAGCTTGTTCTATGCGCCTTCTCAAGTCTTTAATTTTCTTTCTCTCTTTTTTTGCAAGGAAGGAAGGAGGACAAAATTGTGGGTTCCTGGGACTCGAACCCAAGACCTCTTGGTTGAAAACAAGGGGTACTAGTCACTTATGTGGCGAATGTTCCCTGGGAGGAGGATGGCAGACAAACGCATTTTCCTCACAGTTTTAGTTGCGACGCAAGATCGAAGGGTCGTAGTTTCGGGAATGATATCAGGCGAACGAGCCCAGTTTTTTCTTTTCTTCCTATATATAAAAAATATGCTAGGTGTTGGCTTAGTCAACAAACGATTGTACCAACATTGACCGTTGGATTGACATTCAGCGTGTGTTGTGTTTCTTCAGTCTCTTCTTCCTCCAACCGCCAAGGCCAAACCAGTGCCGGCATGACCACCTACGCCCACCTCCCAGGGCTGGTTGTGCTGCCGCGCATGCATCGTGGCCACATCGCACCCTAAAACTCTGCGCATCTTCCCCGGCTCCTGTTCATTCCCATCCAAGGCCTCACCACCTTCCTCCACCTTGGTTCGCTCGCCGCGGCGCCGCCCTCTAGTGTTGTCAACATGGTCAACAACTGAGCGGAATAAGGAGATTACTGTACATGGTGAGGATGACAGTAGAGACCCACCAGGATCATGGCAGTAGGCAAGCAAGTGCCTCCTTTATTACAAGAAAAATGGCTAGCCCAACTATTTTTTTGGCAGAATAACCAACATAGGCCTACTTGCTTTACTACGCCCTGCTGGGCCGGAAATCTTTCAAGACGAGGAGGGATGCATTCGAGCTTGCCCAAAAAATGGGCTATAAGTAATAAGAAATGGGCTATAAGTAATAATAAATGGGCTCTAAAATGAAAAAAATACAGCAAACATGCAATTAGTTCCAAAATACTTTTCCCTTTCGGATTTTGATATTTTAAATTTTATTGGTTTTGTGCGGATAAAATTTCATTGGATTTAAATTAAGGTATGTTTAGTTTTTAAATTAATTTGAATCTGGCTACAAATTTCGGGTTGTATGCTGTTTGGGACAGATTTGGAGGCTGGCTTGTGGGTCTACTAGGTTGACGCGTACGCAAGGCTTTGTCAACTTATAGTCACTGCATGATTCTATTAGCAGTGGTCGTTGGATGTCCATCTAACAACTATGGTGCTTCTTCAATATCTGATCTTCTTGCTCCAGCCGCCCAAACCAACGCCGGTGGGACTGCCTGCTCCCGCCTCCCATGGTCGGCTGTGCTGCCGCACAGGCCGCACCGCCCAACCCTACTCCATCTCTGGCCAGGCTATTCCTCTGATCACCCACACCTCTTGTTATTTTCCGACGACGGCGACCGAACCAGTAAACCCTCGTACTCCCCAGCACGTGGGCAACCACCGCCGAGTCTTCCCCGGCTCCAGGTCGTTCCCTTCCTAGGCCTCGCCATCGTCCACCGCCCTAGTGCTCTCGGCGCGACGTGGTCAACATGGTCAACTATCGACATCCATCAGAAGAGGACTGTACGTGGAGAGGTTGACAGCTGGGTCCATGGCCGCACGCAAGGAAGTGCCTCCTTATTACGCGCAAAATAATGATTCATCCACCTGATAGCAGGGACCCACCGGAAGGGCCTCTGTATTTCACGAAAAAACATTCCTCCTGCTGACAGCTCGGACCCACCAGCTATATCTTCGCACGGAAGGAAGTGCCTCCTTATTACGCACAAAAAAATGAATACTCCCCCTGCTATCTGGGACCCACCATAGTTGGAGTCTGACTTGTGGGCCTACTAACGCGGGCGGAGGGCTTTGTCAACTTAGTCAATATGGACGATTCTAGCAGCAGTGACCGTACGATGTCCATCCAATAGCTGTAGTGCTTCTTCAACCTCTGGTTTTCTTGCTCCAGCCGCCCAAACTAGCGCCGGTCATGCCGCCTGCTCCTGCCTCCCGTGGCCGGATGTGCTGTCGCGCAGGCCTCACCGCCCCACCCTACTCCCAGTGGTAGACAGGTCATACTTGTACTCACCCACACCTTCTATTATTCTCTGGCAAAGGCCGCCAAACTAGTCCCTCGTACTCCCCTCCTCCGGGGACTCCAATGCCCCTTTTTCCATGACTACAGATCGTTCCCATCTTAGGCCTTGCCGTCGTCCATTGCCTTGGTGCTCTCGGCGCGGCGTGGTCAACGTGGTCAAGGAACGACTTCCATCAAAAGAGGACTATATGTGGAGAGGCTGACAGCTGGGTCCACGGCTGCAGCAAGGAAGTGCCTCATTACGTGCAAAATAATGATTCCTCCACCTGACAGCGGGACCTACCGAAGGGGCCTCGAAAAAAACGTTTCCCCTCTGACAGCTGGGACCCACCAGCTACATCTTCGCACGCAAGGAAGTGCGTCCATATTACGGGCAAAAAAATGATTCTCCCCCCTGACCGCTGGGACCCACCATCAATAACTTCGCACGTAAAGAAGTGCCTCCTTATCCTCCCTGATAGTCGAGACCCACTTGGTCGAAGTGTACGTAGCGTTGTCATTTTGGTCGCGAACGTGTACGTACATATTGGTCGATCGGTCTCTCTGCAACGATGAACCGTGGCCGAGCAAGTAACGGCATGTGTACTAGTAGTTCAAACAGTCCAATCTAAACCGGGTACACGTATGTACAACCAGATACCGACAAATACGACCACATACATACGGGCGGGGTCACAAACGCCTAGCTACTCGCGCACACGTACGACCATGGCACATGTACATGGAGAGGCAACGGACGGCAGCAACGGTGTCATGTTCATCGGCAGCCAAGCGGCTGGGTCGGAACGGAGAAACAGCGTCCTGTTCATCGGGAGTGAAGCCACTGGGTGTGAACGCGTCGTGTTCAATGGGAGCCAACCGGCTTGGACGGAACAGCCGGAACGGGGTTTGGCGTACCGTAAAACGGAGGAAAACGACCTTCGGTTTGAGTGTGTACGGTCAAAACGGGGTCATGTTCATCGGGAAGGGTCTAGCGTACCGTAGAACAGAGGAAACGGACTTGTGTTCGAGCTCCTACGGTCGAAACGGGGTCCTGTTGATCGGGAGGGTTGTGGCGTATCGCAAAACGGAGGAAACGGACATCTCTTCGACCTTCTACGGTCGAAACCTGGGTCCTGTTCATCGGGAGGGGTGTGGTGTACCGCAAAATGGGACTCCATGGGCTACTGTTCATCCACCTTCTACTGGCTCGCTCCAGCCTCCACGGGCTACTATTGATCCACCGTCGACCTCTTCCAGCCTCCACCTGTGACTGTTCATCCACGGCGTCTCCCTCCTGCCTCCACCGGCTACTATTCAACCACCCCTCCACCGGCTAGTGTTCAACCACCCCTCCACCGGCTACTATTCATCCAACCCTCCACTTGCTACTATTTAACCAGCCCTCCACGGGGTCCTGTTCATCCACCCCCAACCTGCTCGATCGGGGTCCTGTTCATCCAGCGGCAACGGCCTCTAGCTACTATACCATGGGGTCCTGTTCATCCAACCCACACCGGGAACTTTCATCCAACCCCCAACAATGTTCATTGTTCATCAAGAGGCAACAGGTTCGATCGGCTTCAGTTAGCAGCAGTAGCGAAGGAATCGCTCGATCGGGTTCAGTTAAAAGCCAGATCGATCAATCGCTCGGGTTCAATAATGTGTAGCCTGTTGTGCAATCGCTCGGGTTCAATAGGCAAATGCCCCGCTCGGGTTCAGTTAGAGCCCAATGCCTCGTACACACGCGTGTACGTGTACGAGAGAAATATGCAATCCCTCCGTGCATCGCTCGGCCTCAACCACCCACCGTAAACGGGAACCCCTGATATTTTCCTCGCCCTCGCTTCTACCATGCTTTTTCCGTCATGGACGGCCCAATGAATGTCATGCAGCTGCGTCTCCGGCCCGCCCAGGATGAAAAGACCATTTTCTGTCATGATTTTTTGTCATAGAAGTAGGAGCCCACCACATCTATGATGATACGGGTTTTTGTCACAATTATCGTCATAGAAGTGTCATAAGCATGACAGGAAAAAATTTGTTCGGGCCAAAATGTCACGGATGTGTCGTTTTTTTTGTACTGTTGTCGGGATAGCTCGTGAAGCCCCGGCAAGATCCTTGCCGAGATGGTTTGCGAAGCACCGGCCAGACCATCACCCCTGAGGTTGAGAGCTCTGACAACATCGACAATGTCAAGACCAAGATCCAGGGGCGTCTGCATGGTGGCATGCAGATCTTTGTGAAGATCAGAAGGCAAAGTCCCCAGCAAGGTTCTTGGCGGGGACGCTTGCGAGGCCCCTGGCAAGATCCTTGCTAGGGACGTTTGCGAGATCGCGGCAAGGCACGCCCACGACAAGGTTCCGCCGCCCTGCCACCGCTCCAGCACACCAACTAGCCTGCCAACCAAGCAAGCACTTGCGTGGTCACCAGTAGATCTTCTTGAAGATCCTGCCACCGCTCCAGCGCAGCGGCTAGCCAGTCATCTTGGCATTGCATGCCTCGTCATCCTGGGTGCGTGTCAAGACGGGGTGAGGCGGCGACGGACGGGACTGGCTTTGTTTCCGTCCCCGATAAAGTTAGGGGCACGTAATCAGTGCATTTAATGCGTTTGTTCTAAGACATGAGTGATAAGAATGTACACTGTAGCATCTTTACACCTCGTGTGTACCTGTACGCCACTATGGATGCCCCTTAGTATAAAAGGAGGCACAAGGCGATACAGGGGGACTTTTTGGACTTTTCGGCCCAGTTTGCATGCGTAGCAGCTAGCCGAAGCTCAAGAACACTCAATACACACTCAAAGTAGGACTAGGGTTTTACGCTTCTCAGTGGCCTGAAACTGGGTAAAAATCCTTCGTGTTGATCGCTAGATCTGCTCTTTGTGCACTCCTCTTCCCCATCAAATCATAGAAGGGATCCATGTAATCTCGTAGGTGTTGTTTCCCCGACACTTACTAAAACATAATTACTCATTAACATGGCTCACATATCACTATCATCATATATCAAAACTATCATAAAGAATAGAGTTTATTTTGTCCAAAGATCTTCATGAAAGTTTTTATTATATCCTCCTTGGATATCTATCACTTTGGTACTAGTTTTATATGTTGCTTTTGATAAGCTCAAACAAATATAAGTGAAGAACATGAGCATCATATTTACTTCTCTCAAATTAATCTAAGTGAAGCAAGAGAGAATTTCTTCAAAAATAACAAAGCACGCCGTGCTCAAAAAGATATAAGTGAAGCACTAGAGCAATTCCATAGCTCTAAAAAAATAAGTGAAGCATAGGAGCATGCATAGCATAATTTGGCTCTCTCAAATAGGTGTGTACAGCAAGGATACTGATTAAAAAATAAAAATAGAAACAACCAAAGACACATATCATACACGATGCTCCAAGAAAACCTCATGGTATGTGACTAATAAAAATATAGTCTCAAGTAAAATACCGATGGTCGTTAGAAGAAAGAGGGGATGCCACTTGGCGGCATCCCCAAGCTTAGTTGCTTGGTACTTCTGGAATATTATCTTGTGGTGCCTCGGGCATCCCCAAGCTTAGTTGCTTGATACTTCTTGAATATTATCTTGTGGTGCCTCGGGCATCCCCAAGCTTAGCCTTTTGCTACTCCTTATTCATTCATCCATCGCGATCTCACCCAAAACTTGAAAACTTCAATCACACAAAACTCAACAAAACCTCGTGAGATCCGTTAGTATAGCAAAACTAATCTTTACTCTAAGTACTGTAGCAAAACCAATTCTTATTTTGTAATTGCATTATACCTACTTTATTCTAACTTTTCTATGGCAAAAGCTCTTTAAAAGAAACCATAGATCAATCAAAACAAGCACATAACACAAGGAAAATAGAATGTGTCAAAAACAGAACGGTCTGTAAAGATGCGATTTTTAACCATACTTCTGTAACTCTGAAAATTCTGAAAAATTAGAATAACATGGAAAATTTGTATATTTATAATGCCAAAAAAATCAAGAGCTTATCACGCTCCAGTAATCATCAAAAATTCTAACTCTGGACTCAAAAGTTTCTGAATTTCCAACACGGTCAAATCAACTATCAACCAAATCATCCCAAAGGATTTGCTTGGAACAAAATTTTATTAAAACCACAAAAACACATCAAACCAGAGGTATTATTGGGTATTTTATTGAAAACAACCAAAAAGTAAAAAGATACAAGTTGAGTTGCCTCCCAATGAGCGCTATCGTTTTACGCCCTTAGCTAGGCATGATACAAAGATCTCAAGTGTTGTCATCTTTGTCTGATGTTCCATAAGTTGCTCTCATTATAGATTCATAAGGCAATTTGATCTTAGTTCTAGGGAAGTGTTCCATGACATTCTCAAGGGAAATTGGAATTTAATATTCCATTCTTTCATATCAATCACTCCACCAATCTTGTGTAAAAAGGGTCTACCAAGTATAATAGGACAAGACGGATTGCAATCGATGTCAAGAACAATAAAGTCTATGGGTAAATAGTTCCTATTTGCAAGAATAAGAACAACATTGATCCTTCCCAAAGGCTTTTTAATAGTAGAATCCACCAAATGCAATTTAAGAGAACAATCTTCAATATTTGTAAGACCAAGAACATCAAAACGAGATTTCGGAATTGTGGAAACACCAGCACCCAAATCACATAAAGCATTGCACTCATAATTTTGTATCTTAATTTTTTATGGTGGGTTCCCATTCATCGTGTAATTTTCTCGGGATTGATATTTCTGTTGGGGAAAGTAGTATTTGAAAATTTTCCTACGATCACGCAAGATCTATCTACTAGATGCATAGCAACGAGAGGGGAGAGTGTGTCTACGTACCCTCGTAGACCGAAAGCAGAAGTGTCTAGTGACGCGGTTGATGTAGTCAAACGTCTTCGTGATTCAACTGATCAAGCACCGAACGTACGGCACCTCCGTGTTCAGCACATGTTTAGCTCGATGATTTCCCACGAGCTCTTGATCCAGTTGAGCTTCACGGGAGAGTTTTGTCAGCACGACGGCGTGGTGACGGAGATGATGAAGCTACCGGCGTAGGGCTTCGCCTAAGCACTGCAACGGTATGACCGAGGTGTGTTTCTGTGGAGGGAGGCACCGCACATGGCTAAAAGATCAACGATCAACTTGTGTCTATGGGGTGCCCCTTACCCCCGTATATAAAGGAGAGGAGGAGGGGGAGAGGCCGGCCCTCTATGGCGCGCCTAGGAGGAGTCCCTACTCCCACCGGGAGTAGGATTCCCCCCTTCCCTAGTTGGAGTAGGAGAGGAAGGGAAGGAGGAGTAGGAGAGAAGAAAAGCCCCCCCCCCCCAATCATATTCCAATTCGACCTCCTACCCAAAGGGGGCGCACTAGCTCCTTGTGGACTGGTGTGATTCCTTCTATTGGCCCATAAGGCCCATAACTTCTCCTGGGGGTTCCAGTAACCTCCCGGTACTCCGGAAAAATGCCCGAACCACTCGGAACCTTTCCGATATCCGAATATAGCCTTCCAATAGATCGATCTTTACGTCTCAGACATTGCGAGACACCTCATCATGTCCTTGATCTCATACGGGACTCCGAACTACCTTCAGTACATCAAAACTCATAAACTCATAATACTGATCATCATCGAACGTTAAGCATGCGGACCCTACGGGTTCGAGAACTATGTAGACATGACCGAGACTCATCTCCGGTCAATAACCAATAGTGGAACCTCGATGCTCATATTGGCTCCTACATATTCTACGAAGATCTTTATCGGTCAAACTGCATAACAACATACATTGTTCCCTTTGTCATCGGTATGATACTTGCCCGAGATTCGATCGTCGATATCTCAATACCTAGTTCAACCTCGTTACCGGCAAGTCTATTTACTTGTTTTGTAATACATCATCTCATGACTAACTCATTAATCATTTGCTTGCAAGGCTTATAATGATGTGTATTACCGAGAGGGCCCAGAGATACCTCTCCGACACTCGGAGTGACAAATCCTATTCTTGATCTATGCCAACACCACGAACACCTTCGGAGACACCTGTAGAGCATCTTTATAATCACCCAGTTATGTTGTGACGTTTGATAGCACACAAGGTGTTCCTCCGGTATTCTGGAGTTGCATAATCTCATAGTCATAGGAACATGTATAAGTCATGAAGAAAGCAATAGCAGTAACACTAAACGATCATAGTGCTAAGCTAATGGATGGGTCTTGTCCATCACATCATTCTCCTAATGATGTGATCCCGTTGATCAAATGACAACTCATGTCTATGGCTAGGAAAAATAACCATCTTTGATCAATGAGCTAGTCTAGTAGAGGCATACTAGGGACACTCTATTTTGTCTATGTATTCACACATGTACTAAGTTTCCGTTTAATACAATTATAGCATGAATAATAAACATTTATCATGATATAAGGAAATAAATAATAACTTTATTATTGCCTCTAGGGAATATTTCCATCAGTCTCCCACTTGCACTAGAGTCAATAATCTAGTTCACATCACCATGTGATTTAACACCAATAGTTCACATCCTCATGTGTTTTAACACTTTATAGTTCACATCGCCATGTGACCAATACCCAAAAGGTTTACTAGAGTCAATAATCTAGTTCACATCGCCATGTGATTAACACCCAAAGAGTACTAAGGTGTGATCATGTTTTGCTTGTGAGAGAGGTTTAGTCAATGGGTCTGCCACATTCAGACCCGTATGTATTTTGCAAATTTCTATGTCTACAATGCTCTGCGCGGTGCTACTCTAGCTAAATGCTCCCATTTTTAATACGCATCCAGATTGATACTTAGAGTCATCTGGATTAGTGTCAAAGCTTGCATCAGCGTAACTCTTTACGACAAACTCTATATCACCTCCATAATCGAGAAACGTTTCCTTAGCCATCCACTAACTAAGGACAATTTTGACCGATGTCCAGTGATCTACTCCTGGATCACTATTGTACCTCCTTGTCAAACTCATGGCAAGGTACAAAACAGGTTTGGCACACAGCATGGCATACTTTATAGAACCTATGACTGAGGCATAGGGAATGACTTCCATTCTTTCTCTATCTTCTGTCGTGGTCGGGTTTTGAGTCTTACTCAACTTCATACCTTGTAACACATGCAAGAACCCTTTCTTTTGACTGGTCCATTTTGAACTTCTTCAAAACTTTATCAAGATATGAGCTTTGTGAAAGTCCAATTAAGCGTCTTGATCTATCTCTATAGATCTTGATGCCTAATATATAAGTAGCTTCACTGAGGTCTTTCTTTGAAAAACTCCTTTCAAACATTCCTTTATGCTTTCCAGAAAATTCTACATCATTTCCGATCGGCAACATGTCATTCACATATACTTATCAGAAAGGTTGTAGTGCCCCCACTCACTTTCTTGCAAATACAGGCTTCACTGCAAGTATGTATAAAACTATATGCTTTGGTCAACTTATCAAAGCGTATATTCCAACTCCGAGATGCTTGCACTAGTCCATAGATGGATCGCTGGAGCTTGTACATTTTGTTAGCACCTTTAGGATTGACAAAACCTTCTGGCTGCATCATATACAACTCTTCTTTAATAAATCCATTAAAGAACGCAGTTTTGCTATCCATTTGCCAGATTTCATAAAATGTGGCAATTACTAACATGATTCGGACAGACTTAGGCATCGCTACGAGTGAGAAGATCTCATCGTAGTCAACACTTTGAACTTGTCGAAAACCTTTCGCAACAAGTCGAGCTTTGTAGACAGTAACATTACCATCAGCGTCAGTCTTCCTCTTAAAGATCCATTTATTTTCAATGGCTTGCCGATCATCGGGCAAGTCAACCAAAGTCCACACTTTGTTCTCATACATGGATCCCATCTCAGATTTCATAGCCTCAAGCCATTTTGAGGAATCTGGGCTCATCGTCGTTTCCTCATAGTTCGTAGGTTCATCATGGTCTAGTAACATGACTTCCAGAACCGGGTTGCCGTACCACTCTGGCGTGGAACGCACTCTGGTTAGCCTACAAGGTTCATGATCATCATCATTAGCTTCCTCGCTGATTGGTGTAGGAATCACTAGAACTAGTTTATGTGATGTACTACTTTCCAATTCGGCAGAAGGTACAATTACCTCATCAAGTTTCACTTTCCTCCCACTCACTTCTTTCGAGAGAAACTCCTTCTCTAGAAAGTATCCATTTTTTGGCAACGAATATCTTGCCTTTGGATCTGTGGTAGAAGGTGTGCCCAACAGTTTCCTTTGGGTATCCTATGAAGACACATTTCTCCTATTTGGGTTCGAGCTTATCAGATTGAAACTTTTTCACATAAGCATCGCTGCCCCAAACTTTAAGAAACGACAACTTTGGTTTCTTGCCAAACCACAGTTCATAAGGCGTCATCTCAACGGATTTAGATGGTGCCCTTATTTAACATGAATGCAGTTGTCTCTAATGCATAACCCAAAACGATAGTGGTAAATCGGTAAGAGACATCATAGATCGCACCATATCTAATAAAGTACGGTTACGACGTTCGGACACACCATTATGCTGTGGTGTTCCGGGTGGCGTGAACTGTGAAACTATTCCATATTGTTTTAAATGAAGACCAAACTCGTAACTCAAATATTCGCCTCCACGATCAGATTGTAGAAACTTTATTTTCTTATTACGATGATTCTCTACTTCACTCTAAAATTCTTTGAACTTTTCAAATGTTTTAGACTTGTGCTTCATCAAGTAGATATACCCATATCTGCTCAAATGATCAGTGAAGGTCAGAAAATAACGATACCCGCCGCGAGCCTCAACACTCATCGGTCCACATACATCAGTATGTATGATTTCCAACAAATCTGTTGCTCGCTCCATCGTTCCGGAGAACGGAGTTTTAGTCATCTTGCCCATGAGGCATGGTTCGCAAGCACCAAGTGATTCATAATCAAGTGATTCCAAAAGCTCATCACTATGGATTTTCTTCATGCGCTTTACGTCAATATGACCTAAACGGCAGTTCCACAAATAAGTTGCATTATCATTATTAACATTGCATCTTTTTGGCTTCAATATTATGAATATGTGTATCACTATGATCGAGATCCAACAAACTATTTTCATTGGGTGTATGACCATCGAAGGTTTTATTCATGTAAACAGAATAACAATTATTCTATGATTTTAAATGAATAAGCGTATTGCAACAGATATGATCAAATCATATTCATGCTCAACGCAAATGCCAAATAACATTTATTTAGGTTCTACACTAATCCTGAAAGTATAGGGAGTGTGCGATGATGATCATATCAATCTTGGAACCACTTCCAACACACATCGTCACTTCACTTTTAACTAGTCTCTGTTCATTCTGCAACTCTCGTTTCGAGCTACTAATTTTAGCAACTGAACCAGTATCAAATACTCAGGGGTTGCTATGAACACTAGTAAAGTACACATCAATAATCTGTATATCAAATATACCTTTGTTCACTTTGCCATCCTTCTTATCCGCCAAGTATCTAGGGCAGGTCCACTTCAAGTGACCATTTCCTTTGCAGTAGAAGCACTTAGTTTAAGGCTAGAGTTTATCTTTGAGTTTCTTCAGGGGAGTGACAACTTGCTTGTCATTATTCTTGAAGTTCCCCTTTAATCCCTTTGCCCTTTTCTTGAAACAAGTGGTCTTGGTAACCATCAACTCTTGATGCTCTTTCTTGATTTCTACCTTCGCCGATTTCAGCATCGCGAAGAGCTGGGGAATAACTTTCGTCATCCCTTGCATATTATAGTTCATCCCAAAGTTCTACTAACTTGGTGATAGTGTCTAGAGAACTTTGTCAACTACTATCTTATCTGGAAGATTAAATCCCACTTGATTCAAGCAATTGTAGTACCGAGACAATCTGAGCACATGCTCACTAGTTGAGCTATTCTCCTCCATCTTGTAGGCAAAGTACGGTCAGAGGTCTCATACCTCTCGACACGGGCATGAGTATGAAATACTAATTTCAACTCTTGGAACATCTTATGCTCCGTGGCGTACAAAATGTTTTTTAAGTCCCGGTTCTAAGCCATAAAGCATGGTGCACTAAACTATTAAGTAGACATCATATTGAGATTTGCCAAATGTTCATAACATTTGCATCTGCTCCTGCAATAGATCTGTCACGGATCTGTCAAGGACATAATACTTCTGTGCAGCAATGAAGATAATCCTCAGATCACGGACCTAGTCCGCATCTGCTACTAACATCTTTCAACTTAGTTTTTCTCTTGGAACATATCAAAAACATAGGGGAGCTATAACGCGGGCTATTGATCTACAACATAATTTGCAAATACTATCAGGACTAAGTTCATGATAAATTAAAGTTCAATTAATCATATTACATAAGAACTCCCACTTAGATAGGCATCCCTCTAGTCATCTAAATGATCACGTGATCCAAATCAACTAAAACATGTTCGATCATCACGTGAGATGGAGTAGTTTTCAATGGTGAACATCTTATGTTGATCATATCTACTATATGATTCACGCTCCACCTTTCGGTCTCCAGTGTTCCGAGGCTATGTGTGTACATGCTAGGCTCGTCAAGTTTAACCCGAGTATTCTGCATGTGCAAAACTGTCTTACACCCATTGTATTTGAACGTAGAGCTTATCACACCCGATCATCACGTGGTGTCTCGGCACGACCAACTTTCGCAACTGTGCATACTCAGGGAGAACACTTGTACCTTGAAATTTTGTAAGGGATCATCTTATAATGCTACCGTCGAACTAAGAAAAATAAGAAGCATAATAAGATAAACATCACATGCAATCAAAATATGTGACATGATATGGCCATCATCATCTTGTGCTTTTGATCTCCATCTCCAAAGCATCATCATGATCACCATCGTCACCGACGCGACACCTTGATCACCATCGTAGCATCATTGTCGTCTCGCCAAGTATTGACTCTACGACTATCACTACCGCTTAGTGATAAAGTAAAGCAATTACATGGCGATTGTATTCATACAATAAAGCGACAACCATATGGCTCCTGCCAGTTGCCGATAACTTTACAAAACATGATCATCTCATACAATAACGTATAACTCATGACGTCTTGGCCATATCACATCACAACATGCCCTGCAAAAACAAGTTAGCCGTCCTCCACTTTGTTGTTGCAAGTTTTACGTGGCAACTACGGGCTTAGCAAGAACCGTTCTTACCTACGCATACAAAAACCACAACGATTTTTCGTCAAGTATGTGATGTTTTAACCTTCACAAGGACCGGGCGTAGCCATGCTCGATTCAACTAAAGTGAGAGAGACACACACCCACCAGTCACCTTTAAGCAACGAGTGCTCGTAACGGTGAAACCAGTGTCGCATAAGCGTACGCGTAATGTCGGTCCAGGCCGCTTCATCTCACAATACCGCCGAATCAAAGTGTGACATGCTGGTAAGCAGTATGACTATTATCGCCCACAACTCATTGTGTTCTACTCGTGCATATCATCTACGCATAGACCTGGCTCATGATGCCACTGTTGGGGAACGTAGTATTTCAAAATTTTCCTACGATCACGCAAGATCTATCTACTAGATGCATAGCAACGAGAGGGGAGAGTGTGTCTATGTACCCTCGTAGACCGAAAGCGGAAGCGTCTAGTGACGTGGTTGATGTAGTCGAACATCTTTGCGATTCAACCGATCAAGCACCGAACGTACGTCACCTCCGCGTTCAGCACACGTTCAGCTCGATGACGTCCCACGAGCTCTTGATCCAGTTGAGCTTCACAGGAGAGTTTCGTCAGCACGATGGCGTGGTGACGGAGATGATAAAGCTACCAGCGCAGGGCTTCGCCTAAGCACTGCAACGGTATGATCGAGGTGTGTTTCTATGGAGGGGGGCACCACACACGGCTAAAAGATCAATGATCAACTTGTGTCTATGGGGTGCCCCCTACCCCCGTATATAAAGGAGTGGAGGAGGGGGAGAGGCCAACCCTCTATGGCGCGCCTAGGAGGAGTCCTACTCCCACCGGGAGTAGAATCCCCCCCCTCCCTAGTTGGAGTAGGAGAGGAAGGGAAGGAGGAGTAGGAGAGAAGGAAAGGGGGGCGCCCCCCCCCCCCAAACCTATTCCAATTCGGCCTCCTGCCCAAGGGGGGCGCACCAGCCCCTTGTGGGCTGTTGTGCTTCCTTCTTACGGTCCATAAGGCCCATAACTTCTTCAATGGGGTTCTGGTAACCTCCCGGTACTCCGGAAAAATGCCCGAACCACTCGGAACCTTTCCGATGTCCGAATATAGCCTTCCAATATATCGATCTTTACGTCTCGGACATTCCAAGACCCCTCGTCATGTTCGTGATCTCATCCGGGACTCCGAACTACCTTCGGTACATCAAAACTCATAAACTCATAATACTGATCGTCATCGAACGTTAAGCGTGCGGACCCTACGGGTTCGAGAACTATGTAGACATGACCGAGACTCATCTCCGGTCAATAACTAATAGCGGAACCTGGATGCTCATATTGGCTCCGACATATTCTACGAAGATCTTTATCGGTCAAACCGCATAACAACATACGTTGTTCCCTTTGTCATCGGTATGTTACTTGCCCGAGATTCAATCATCGGTATCTCAATACCTAGTTCAATCTCGTTACCGACAAGTCTCTTTACTCATTCCATAATACATCATCTCATGACTAACTCATGAGTAATTTGCTTGCAAGGCCTATTATGATGTGTATTACCGAGAGGGCCCAGAGATACCTCTCCGACACTCGGAGTGACAAATCCTATTCTTGATCTATGCCAACACCACGAACACCTTCGGAGACACCTGTAGAGCATCTTTATAATCACCCAGTTATGTTGTGATGTTTGATAGCTGATACATCTCCGTCGTATCTATAATTTTTGATTGTTCCATGCCAATATTCTACAACTTTCATATACTTTTGCCAACTTTTTATACTATTTTTGGGACTAACATATTGATCCAGTGCCCAGTGCCAGTTCCTATTTGTTGCATGTTTTTTGTTTCGCGGAATATCCATATCAAACGGAGTCCAAAGGGAATAAAACTGGACAGAGATTTTTTTTGAATATATGTGAATTTTGGGAAGCGGAACCAACATGAAACGATGCCTGAGTGGGCCACGAGGCAGGGGGCGTGCCCTGGGAAGGGGGGCGCGCCCTGGGCCCTCGTGACCACACCGTAAGGTGGTTGATTACCTTCTTTCGCTGCAAGAAAGCTAATATCCGGATAAAATTCGTGTCAAAAAATCAGCCCAATCGGAGTTACGGATCTCCGGGAATTTAAGAAACGGTGGAAGGCCAGAATCTGAGAACGCAGAAACAGAGAGAGACAAAGAGACAGATCCAATCTCAGAGGGGCTCTCGCCCCTCCGCCACCATGGAGGCCATGTACCAGAGGGGAAACCCTTCTCCCACCTAGGGAGAAGGTCAAGGAAGAAGAAGAAGGAGGAGGGCTCTCTCCCCCTCGCTTCCGGTGGCGCCGGAGTGCCACCGGGGCCATCATCGTGTGACGACGATCTACGCCAACAACTCCGTCATCTTCACCAACATCTCCATCACCTTCCCCCATATATCTACAGCGGTCCACTCTCCCGCAACCCGATGTACCCTCTACTTGAACATGGTGCTTTATGCTTCATATTATTATCCAATGATGTGTTGCCATCCTATGATGTCTGAGTAGATTATCGTTGTCCTATCGGTGATTGGTGAATTGCTATGATTGATTTAAATTGCTTGTGGTCATGTTGATGCCCTTTGGTGCTCATCATATGAGCGCGCGCGTGGATCACACCATAGGGTTAGTTGTATATTGATAGGACTATGTATTGGAGGGCAAGAGTGACAGAAGCTTCAACCTAGCGTAGAAATTGATGCATACGGGATTGAAGGGGGACCAATATATCTTAATGCTATGGTTGGGTTTTACCTTAATGAACGTTAGTAGTTGCGAATGCTTGCTAATAGTTCCAATCATAAGTGCATAGAATTCCAAGTAAGGGATGACATGCTAGCAGTGGCCTCTCCCACATAAAACTTGCTATCGGTCTAGTAACGTAGTCAATTGCTTAGGGGCAATTTCGCAACTCCTACCACCACTTTTCCACACTCGCTATCACTAACTTTATTGTTTCTTTATCTTAACAGCCCCTAGTTTTATTTACGGGTTCTTTATATTCTTGCAAACCTATCCCACAAAAAACCACAAAGTACTTCTAGTTTCATACTTGTTCTAGGTAAAGTAAACGCCAAGCGTGCGTAGAGTTGTACCGGTGGTCGATAGAACTTCAGGGAATATTTGTTCTGACTTTAGATCCTCGTTGGGTTCAACACTCTTACTTATCGAAAGAGGCTACAACTTATCCCCTACACTTGTGGGTTATCAAGACCTTTTTCTGGCACCATTGCCGGGGAGCAATAGCGTGGGTTGAATATTCTCATGTGTGCTTGTTTGCTTTATCACTAAGTAGATTTTATTTGTTGTTCTAAGTTGTTCTCTATCTTCAGTTATCGATATGGAACACGAAATACCAAAAAACTTAGGTGTACTTGCTACTCATGGAGATGGGGAACCTCCTAAAACCCTCGATGCTCATTATGTGAAACATATTATCTACTACTTTGATAATCCTGAGAAAACCCCATTCAACTATGTAATGGGAGTAACGTTGGATCAACGTGAATACTTTAGGGATTATCGCTTGACACAAAAAGGGAAACTGTTATGGGATCAAATTCATTTGTTGCATTGGTATGCTCGGCAACTATGCTTGAGATATCATTATACTTGTTGCTCTAGGATAAAGGCTCCACACCTTCCCTTTTCATGCAAATTTAATGATAATGAAACCTTAGCTTCTTAAGCTAATGGTATATATAATTATTATGATGTGGAACAAATAGAAGAATTCGTTGCTTTTAAGGGTGCTTATGAAATAGAATCTCTATTTAAAAAGAATGATGCTTTTGATGATGATGTTTCTAGGCTTGAAAATCTTGCTATATTGAAATATTGCTATTTGAATTATGAATATAACTCTGATATTGATGCGTTTATTGAGAAAGTCTCCGCTGTCCAAGAAGAGACTAATATTTTGCAGGAGTCCATGGAAGAAGAAATTGATGACATTGTGAGCTCATTGGATGAAAAATATGAGGAGGAGAGCGAAGAACAAAAGGAGGAAGAGTGGATTAGCTACCCGTGCCCACCTTCTAATGAGTGTAACTCTTCAACTCATACATTGTTTAATTTCCCTTCGTGATTACCGAAGGATGAATGATATGATGGTTGTTATGATCCCGTTGATTCTTTTGAAATATCTCTTTTTGATGATGCTTGCTATGCTTGTGGCCAAGATGCCAATATGAATTATGCTTATGGAGATGAACTTTCTATAGTTCCTTATGTTAAACATGAGATAGTTGCTATTGCACCCACACATGATAGTTCTAATATCTTTTTGAATTCTCCAAACTACACTATATCGGAGAAGTTTGCACTTATTAAGGATTATATTGTGGGTTGCCTTTTTCTGTTACACATGATGATTTTGATAAATATAACATGCATGTGCTTGCTGCTCCTACTTGCAATTATTATGAGAGAGGGACTACATCTCCGCCTCTCTATGTTTCCAATACGATGAAATTGCAAGAAACTGCTTATACTATGCATTGGCCTTTGCTTGATGTGCATGAATTGTTCTTGTATGACATGCCTATGCATAGGAAGAGAGTTAGACTCGTTCTTGCATGACACATATCACTTTGTGCTCACTTCTAAATGCCAAATCATTGCTAATTAAAATTGGCTTTGATATACCTTGGGATCCGGGTGGATCCATTACTTGAGCACTATGCCTAGCTTAATGGCTTTAAAGAAAGCGCTACCAGGGAGACAACCCGGAAGTTTTAGAGAGTCATTTATTTCTGTTGTGTGCTTTTATAAAGTTCAAAAAAAGAGGGGAACCTAAAACTTTTTCAAAAAGAAAAGTGAAAGTAAGAAGGACGAGCACCGTTGAAATGGGGGAGCTCCTTGAACTTTGTTCATGCCCATGGAAACTTTGAAAATCTTGAATTACAGAAACTTTTCAACAAAAATAATTATCCCCCTGTACAATTCCATTGTATTATAAAAATAATGTGCCAAGGTTTGCCTTTAGGATGTTTACAATGATTGTTAGTTTGTGCGGTGCAGGACAGAAACTTTGGTTGTAGTGCACGATTTTACATTTTTTGCTGGAACGTCAAATGGTTCTGAAACTTTTTGCACTATCTTTCCGCACAAATTTTTTATTTTTCCTAATTTTGGCAGAATTGTTCAAGTATCAGAAGTATGGTGAATGTTCAGATTAATACAGACTGTTCTGTTTTAGACAGATTCTGTTTCTGATGCATAGTTTGCTTGTTTTGATGAAACTATCAATTTCTATCAATGGATTAAGCCAGCGAAAAGTTATATTACAGTAGCTACAATGCAAAAACAAAATATGAATTGGTTTTCAATAGTACTTAGAATAGTGATTTTCTTTATTATACTAACGGATCTTACCGAGTTTTCTGTTGAAGTTTTGTGTGGATGAAGTGTTCGAAGATCGAGGAGGTCTCAATGTGAGGAGAAGAAGGAGAGGCAAGAGCTCAAGCTTGGGGATTCCCAAGGCACCCCAAGTAAATATTCAAGGAGACTCAAGCGTCTAAGCTTGGGGATGCCCCGGAAGGCATCCCCTCTTTCTTCAACAAGTATCGGTATGTTTTCGGATTTGTTTCATTCATGTGAGATGTGCAGATCTTGGAGCGTCTTTTGCATTTAGTTTTCACCTTTTCTTTTATGCACCATGCTGGTATGAGATAGTCCTTGGTTGATTTATAGAATGCTCTTTGCACTTCACTTATATCTTTTGAGTATGGCTTTATAGAATACTTCATGTGCTTCACTAACATCATTTGAAGTTTGGATTGCATGTTTCTCTTCACATAGAAAACCGCCATTTGTAGAATGCTCTTTTGCTTCACTTATAATTGTTAGAGCGTGGGCATAACTTTTGTAGAAAGAATTAAAACTCTCTTGCTTCACTTATATCTATTTAGAGAGTTGACAGGAATTGGTCATTCACATGGTTAGTCATAAAATCCTACATAAACTTTTAGATCGCTGAATATGATATGTTTGATTCCTTGCAATAGTTTTGCGATATAGAGATGCTAATATGTGGGAGGAACTAGTGAATAATTATGTTTTAGTAAAAATATTGGTGTTAAGGTTTGTGATTCTCGAAGCATGCACGTATGGTCTCCTAACTATGTAACCAAATTGGCGCGCATTTTATTTTGATTGTTTATCTTTGCGTGAAGGTCGGGGGCGCGCGATGGTTAACTCTTACCAACCTCCCCTCGGGAGCATGCGTCGTAGTATCTTTGCTTCGAGGGCTAATAGATTTTTTGCAATAAGTATGTGAGTTCTTTATGACTAATGTTGAGTCCATAGATTATACGCACTCTCACCCTTCCACCATTGCTAGCCTCTCTTGTACCATGCAACTTTCGCCGGTACCATACACCCATCATATACCTTCCTCAAAACATCCACCATACCTACCTATTATGGCATTTCCATAGCCATTCCGAGATATATTGCCATGTAACTCCACCGTTCCGTTTATTATGACACGCACCATCATTGCCATATTGCCTTGCATGATCTTAAGATAGCTAGCATGATGTTTCCATGGCTTGTCCGTTTTTTGATGTCACTCCTACGCTAGATCATTGCACATCCCGGTACACCACCGGAGGCATTCATATAAAGTCATATTTTTGTTCTAGTATCGAGTTGTAAGTAAATAGAAGTGTGATGACCATCATTATTAGAGCATTCTCCCTTGAAAAAAAAGGCCAAAAGAAAAAAGGCCAAATAAAAAAGGGGGAAAGGCCAAATAAAAAAAGGAAGGCCCCAAAAAAAGGAAAAAAAAGAAAAAAAGAAAAAGAAAAAAAGGGGGCAATGCTACTATCTTTTTCCACACTTGTGTTTCATCATAGCGCCATGTTCTTCATGATAAATAGTCTCCTATGTTGTCACTTTCATATACTAGTGGGAATTTTTCGTTATAAAACTT
Source organism: Secale cereale (assembly GCA_902687465.1). NCBI lineage: Eukaryota > Viridiplantae > Streptophyta > Magnoliopsida > Poales > Poaceae > Secale > Secale cereale. Next base: position 69,598,267 of record LR738712.1, read on the forward strand.
GGCTTGCATATTCCAACGATGGGCTTCCTCAAATGCCCTAGGTCTTCATGAGCAAGCAAGTTGATGCACACCCACTAGGTTTCTTTTGAGCTTTCATACACTTATAGCTCTAGTGCATCTGTTACATGGCAATCCCTACTCACTCACATTGATATCTATTCATGGGCATCTCCATAGCCCATTTATACGCCTAGTCGATGTGAGAATTTCTCCTTACTTTTGTCTAGTACCACCTTCTATTCCACCCATAGTGCTATATCCATGGCTCACGCTCATGTAATGCGTGAGGAATTGAAAAGGTTCGAAAAAGTAAAGTATGAAAACAATTGCTTGGCTGACACCGGGATGGGCATGAGGGGTACCTTGTGTTAAGAAAAGGGAAGCATAAAAGACTATATGATTTTATAGGGATAACGTTCTTTAGCATTGATATTTTGAAAGACTTGATTGTTTGTTGGGATGCCCGAGTATTAAATTCGTCTATGTCAAATGATAGACTATTGCTTTGAATCACTCGTGTATTAATATTCATGCCATGATTAGATTACATGATCAAGATTATGCTACGTAGCATTCCACATCAAAAATTATCTTCTTTATCATTTACCTACTTGAGGACGAGCGGGAATTAAGCTTGGGGATGCTGATACGTCTCCGTCGTATCTACAATTGTTTATTGTTCCATGCCAATATTCTACAACTTTCATATACTTTTGGCAACTTTTTATACTATTTTTTGGGACTAACATATTGATCCAGTGCCCAGTGTAAGTTCCTGTTTGTTGCATGTTTTTTGTTTCACAGAATATCCATATCAAACGGAGTCCAAACGGAATAAGAACGGACGGAGATTTTTTTGGAATATATGTGAATTTTGGAAAGTGGAACCAACTTGAAATGATGCCCGAGTGGGCCACGAGGCAGGGGGCGCGCCCTGGGCCCTTGTGGCCACACCGTAAGGCGGTTGATGCCCTTATTTCGCCGCAAGAAATCTAATATCCAGATAAAAATCGTGTCAAAAAATCAGCCCAATCGGAGTTACGGATCTCCGGGAATTTAAGAAACGGTGGAAGGCCAGAATCTGAGAACGCAGAAATAGAGAGAGACAGAGAGACAGATCCAATCTCGGAGGGGCTCTCGCCCCTCCTCCGCCATGGAGGCCATGGACCATAGGGGAAACCATTCTCCCACCTAGGAAGAAGGTCAAGGAAGAAGAAGAAGGAGGGGGGCTCTCTCCCCCTCGCTTCCGGTGGCGCCGGACTGCCACTCGGGCCATCATCGTGTGACGGCGATCTACACCAACACCTTCGTCATCTTCACCAACATCTCCATCACCTTCCCCCATCTATCTACAGCGGTCCACTCTCCCGCAACCCGATGTACCCTCTAATTGAACATGGTGCTCTATGCTTCATATTATTATCCAATGATGTGTTGCCATCCTATGATGTTTGAGTAGATTATCGTTGTCCTATCGGTGATTGGTGAATTGCTATGATTGATTTAAATTGCTTGTGGTTATGTTGCTGTCCTTTGGTGCCCATCATATGAGCGTGCGCGTGGATCACACCATAGGGTTAGTTGTATGTTGATAGGACTACGTATTGGAGGGCAAGAGTGACAGAAGCTTCAACCTAGCATAGAAATTGATGCATACAGGATTGAAGGGGGACCAATATATCTTAATGATATGGTTGGGTTTTACCTTAATGAACGTTAGTAGTTGCGGATGCTTGCTAATAGTTCTAATCATAAGTGCGTAGAATTCCAAGTAAGGGATGACATGCTAGCAGTGGCCTCTCCCACATAAAACTTGCTATCGGTCTAGTAACGTAGTCAATTGCTTAGGGGCAATTTCGCAACTCCTACCACCACTTTTCCACACTCGCTATCACTAACTTTACTGTTTCTTTATCTTAACAGCCCCTAGTTTTATTTACGTGTTCTTTATATTCTTGCAAACATATCTCACAAAAAACCACAAAGTACTTCTAGTTTCATACTTGTTCTAGGTAAAGTAAACGTCAAGCGTGCGTAGAGTTGTATCGGTGGTCGATAGAACTTGAGGGAATATTTGTTCTGCCTTTAGCTCCTCGTTGGGTTCGACACTCTTACTTATCGAAAGAGGCTACAACTGATCCCCTACACTTGTGGGTTATCAAGAATAGCACACAAGGAGTTCCTCCGGTATTCGGGAGTTGCATAATCTCATAGTCATAGGAACATGTATAAGTCATGAAAAAAACAATAGCAGTAAAACTAAACGATCATAGTGCTAAGCTAACGGATGGGTCTTGTCCATCACATCATTCTCCTAATGATGTGATCACGTTGATCAAATGACAATTCATGTCTATGGCTAGGAAACATAACCGTCTTTGATCAATGAGCTAGTCTAGTAGAGGCATACTAGGGACACTCTGTTTTGTCTATGTATTCACACATGTACTAAGTTTCCGGTTAATACAATTCTAGCATGAATAAAAGACATTTATCATGATATAAGGAAATCAATAATAACTTTATTATTGCCTCTAGGGCATATTTCCTTCAACTTCCAATTCCAACTTATCTTGGAATGATTTCATCATAGCATCAACTATATGTTTAGTAAAAGCTTTATTTTGTTCATAGGCATGAGGTGAATTTATCATGGATTGTGTCAAGGAAATACAATCAATCGAAGAGAAACTATCATAATTAAAGTCCTTGTAATCCGAAAGAGTGGGTACATCATTAGTTAAAGTTTTGACCTCTCCAAACCCACTTTTATCAATTTTCTCAACAAGATTATCACCCTCCGAATCATCGAGGTGCCTTCTAGCTAAAATTGACTCTCCTTCAGTCCCTTTATCATCAAGTTTAACTTTACTAAACAATGAATCGATAGAAAAAACACCAATCATTTTAAGATCTTCATCATTTTTTATGAAAGCAATCACTAGAAAACGCTTTTTCTAAAAAAATCTCTTTTAGCTCTACGCATAGCGGTCCTTTTCTTATTTTCATCCATAGAAACATAAAGAGCCTTAATTGATTCCTCAACCCTAGGCAGAAAAAATTTCAACTTGAGATTTTCCACATCATGAGAAATTCTATCAATACTTCTAGACATATCATCAATCTTATTCAATTTCTCTTCTATGGAAGTTTTGAAAACCTTTTGAGTATTTATAAATTATTTAATATTGTTCTCTAGATCTGAGGCATTCTGTCGGTGTACTAAAGTAGGGGTACCTTAGTATCCCGACTTGTGCACGGGCAGTAGCAGCGTCCCGTGGTCGGGCTCGCCACGCGCCCGCCAAGGCCCGCTCTGGATCCTTTAGAACCATTCAAGAACAAAGTATTCAAGTTAAAGAAACAAGGCCCCGGCAAGAGGAGCTTGCCGGGAAGGCCGTACCAGGCTCAAGATCATACCTTTAGCACAAGACCCTGGCAAGAGGAGCTTGCCAGGAAGAACAGAGCATGGCATTTCAGAAGACTCGCCGTGGCGCATCGTGCGCCCCGGCAAGGCCCGGAGAGCGACAAGCTTCCGGGCGCGGCAAGGTAGCGACCGCGGCAAGGCACTTGCCGCGGCAAGCTTCCACTGTGTGCCCGCGCTCCAGCTCATCTGTCCACGCGTCGCCCTGGGGCCCTTCCAGGGGCACGTGGCGGAAGGCTGTGCAGCCTGGGGGACACGGTGGCAAACCACGATGACGAGGCTACCGTCGTGGCGAACGGAGACGCCCTAACGGACACTTTTTGCACTGTTCGGGGGCGACGGCGACGGGCATTCAATGCCCTTGTCCCCTGCCATCAGGGTTAGGTATAGACCACTGTACAAAACACTGTTCCATCTACCACCACTTTTACGTTTTTACCCTCAACTACGTTGCCACCTGTCGGTGACCCCTTTGACCTATAAAAGGAGGCCCATGCACAATGTAGAGGGGGTTCCGAACTCTCGATCACTCCCACGTTCGGTATAGCTAGTCTCAAGCACTGTAGATCTTCTTGCTCCCGAGCCAAGAACTCAATACAACCAAGGCAGGAGTAGGGTTTTACGCATCTGTGCGGCCCGAACCTGGGTAAACTGCTCGCGTGTGCGCCTCGATCCGCTCTTCGTGCTCCCTCCACTCCCTTGTCGTACCGAAAAGGGGCTCCGGTCCCATAGGTGTTCGTGGGCGATCAGTTTCCCCGACATCTTTGAAGCTCCCTGGGGGAAGGACAAGACCAAGTCTGGCAAGAGCTCTGGGGCCCACTCTGGCAAACGCACCTCTTCGGAGTGCTGTGCTGCCGTCGAGGACGCACCATCGAGCTCCACCGGCAAGTGCAAGAAGGGAATGGCAGCTCCACCTGCAACCAAGAAGGTGTCCGCCAAGGAGGACGGCACTGGTGGTACTTTCACCATCAGTGCCATGCTCGATCCTAAATAGGAAAGCGCGCTCGTTGCTTTCCTCCGGGCGAATGTCGATGTGTTTGCATGGCAACCGTCTGACATCCTCGGCGTTCCCAGGAAAGTGATTGAGCACAAGCTTGCCGTTTGTCCTCACGCGCGGCCCGTCAAGCAGAAGGTCAGGAAGCAAGCGGTGGAGCGCCAAGAGTTTATTGCCGAAGAAATCAAGAAGTTGGAAGCGGCAGGCCTTGTTAGAGGTGTTCTTCATCCCACGTGGCTGGCCAACCCTGTTGTCGTACGTAAAGCAAACGGGAAGTGGAGGCTTTGTATAGACTTCACTGATGTGAATAAAGCTTGTCCCAAGGATCCATTTCCCTTGCCGCGTATTGACCAGATCGTTGACTCCACGGCTGGATGTGAGTTGCTTTCATTCCTTGATGCATATTCCGGATACCACCAGATATTCATGGCTGAAGAAGATGAAGAGAAGACCGCATTCATTACTCCATGTGGCACTTACTGCTTCATACGCATGCCCTTTGGATTGAAGAATGTGGGCTCAACATTTGCAAGGGTGGTCCACACTGCTTTTGAGCCACAGATACACAGGAATGTAGAAGCTTACATGGATGATATAGTGGTCAAGAGCAAGGACAAGGATACCCTGATCCAAGACCTGGATGAAACTTTTACGAATATGCGCAAGATACAACTCAAGCTCAACCCCGAGAAGTGCGTGTTCGGAGTCCCCTCCGGCAAGCTTCTCGGTTTCTTTGTGTCCCAGAGGGGGATTAAAGCTAATCCTGACAAGATCAAAGCCATCGAGCAGATCGAAGCTCCGAAGCGCGTCAAGGATGTACGGAGGCTTGCTGGTTGTGTGGCTGCCCTCAGCAGGTTCATTTCTAAGTCTGCGGAACGCGCCCTGTCGTTTTTCAAAATCCTGAAAAAGGCAGGTCCAATGAAATGGACTCCGGAAGCGGAGGCAGCGCTGCAAGACTTGAAAGGGTACCTATCCTCCACTCCAATACTTGTCGCACCTAAGCCGCAAGAGAAGTTGCTGCTATACTTAGCAGCAACCAATCAAGTGGTTAGTGCTGCGTTAGTAGCGGAAAGGGAGGCAGATGAGGAGCCCACAGCCCCGGCAAGCACGTCCAGCGACAAGCAGGGGGCTTCCCCGACAAGCTCTGGCCCCGACAAGGAAGAGTCTGCGCAGATGCAAGAAGAAGTGCGGAAGAAGATGGTGCAGCGCCCAGTTTATTTTGTCAGTTCCCTCTTGCAGGGGGCTAGGTCAAGATACTCTGGGGTGCAGAAGCTGCTTTTCGGCCTCCTCATGGCCTCGAGAAAGCTGCGCCACTACTTCCAAGCACATGAGATAACAGTGGTCACTCGCTTTCCGCTGAAAAGGATATTGCAAAATCCAGAAGCAACAGGCAGGATTGTCGAGTGGGCACTGGAGCTGTCAAGCTTTGGTCTCAAGTTTGAAAGTACCTCAACTATCCAGAGCAGAGCCTTGGCAGAGTTCATAGCGGAATGGACACCAACACCAGACGAAGAGATTGCAGAGACAAGCATCCCCGTCAAGGAAGCAAGCAAAGAATGGGTAATGTACTTTGATGGTGCCTTCTCGCTACAAGGCGCCGGTGCTGGTGTGTTACTTGTCGCACCCACCGGGGAACACCTCAAGTACGTTGTCCAAATGCACTTTCCCAAGGAGCAAGCAACAAACAATACTGCAGAGTATGAAGGTTTGCTTGCCGGCCTCAGAATTGCAGCAGAACTTGGGATCAAGAAGCTGATTGTGCGGGGAGATTCGCAGTTGGTTGTCCGACAAGTGAACAAGAGCTACCAGAGCCCATTGATGGAAGCTTACGTCGACGAAGTGAGGAAACTTGAAGAACACTTTGAAGGCTTACAGATGGAGCACGTTCCAAGAGCTCAAAATGATATCGCAGACGGCCTGTCAAAGTGCGCTGCACTGAAGCTACCTGTGGAACCAGGGATCTTCGTGCTCAAGCTAACTCAACCATCCGTTACACCATCAGTTGGGCAAAGCAAGAAGAGAAAGTTGGTCTCCGGCGACTACTTGCCGGCGGATCTTCCTGAAGCCGCCGCCAAGGTCCCCAGGATCAACGACCAAGTTGCTGAGGAACGGTCTGCTCCTGCGGACCCCAAGGTTCGTACAGTTGAATCAGGCGTTCCCGACAAGTCTTGCCCCGGCAGGCTTGCCGGGGAGCGTCCAGCTCCGGCAGAGCCGCAGGTTCTTGCCGTAGAAGCTGACGTTCCCGCAGCAGCACTGATGCCTTTAGTCCTTTTTGTTGAGCCTCAAGCTCCAACCTGGGCACAGCAAATTGTCCGTTTTCTTCAAACTGGAGAACTTCCCGAAGAGCCAGAAGAGATAGAGAGAATAACCAGGCAGTCAAGTATGTACCAGTTCGTCGGCAATGAACTGTACAGAAGAAGACTCAATGGTGTCAGATTGAAGTGCATTTCCCGGGAAGATGGACAGGAGCTGTTGGCAGAGATACATGGAGGCATATGTGGCCACCACATTGGCGCAAGAGCACTTGCCGGGAAGGCGTTCCGGCAAGGTTTCTTTTGGCCAGAAGCCCTCCAAGATGCAACTGCACAAGTAACCAAGTGTGAAGTGTGCCAGTTCCATGCCAAGCAAATACATCAGCCAGCTCAAGCTCTCCAGACAATCCCTTTATCCTAGCCATTTTCGGTCTGGGGGCTCGACATCCTCGGCCCTTTTCCCCGAGCAGTCGGGGGCTTTGAGTACTTGTACGTCGCTATCGACAAGTTCACAAAGTGGCCGGAAGTGGAACCAGTGAGAAAGGTGACCGCACAGTCAGCAGTCAAGTTCTTTAGGTCAATTGTTTGCCGTTTCGGAATCCCTAACAGGATCATCACCGACAACGGCACACAGTTCACAAGCCGCACCTTCATGCAGTACGTCCAAGACCTTGGCGCCAAGGTCTGCTTCGCTTCTGTTGCTCACCCAAGGAGCAACGGTCAAGCGGAGAGGGCAAACGCTGAAGTGCTGCGCGGGCTCAAGACAAGAACTTTCGACAGGCTGCACAAGTGCGGAAGAAACTGGATTGAGGAGTTGCCGGCGGCTCTTTGGTCAATCAGGACGACACCAAATCGAGCCACCGGACAGACACCCTTTGCTCTTGTCTATGGAGCAGAGGCAGTTCTCCCCACAGAACTCGTATACGGGTCTCCTCGAGTGCTCGCTTACGACGAGCTCGAGTAAGAACAGCTGCGGCAAGATGATGCACTGCTCCTCGAGGAGAACCGTCTTCAGGCTGCTGTACGAGCTGCTCGATACCAGCAAGCTTTGCGCCGCTACCATAGCCGCAAAGTCAAGGCCAGAAGTCTCGAGGAAGGCGACCTTGTTCTTCGGCGTGTTCAGTCCGCCAAGAATTCCAACAAGTTGACGCCGAAGTGGGAAGGCCCTTATCGGGTGAGACAAGTCACAAGGCTCGGCGCTGTCCGCCTTGAGACCGAAGAAGGCTTACCGGTGAGCAACTCCTGGAACATTGAGCATCTTCGCAAGTTTCACCCATAAGGCGCGGTTGCCGTGATCCGCTCCGGCAACCACCTTTTGTACAAGTCTTGCCACTGTTGCATGTAAACCGTTATACAAAGCCGGGCGCAGACCCCATGCATCAGTAAAACTTTTGTGCCTTGCACAACTTGTCATTTCATGCCTTTTCGTTTTTCTTGCATGTGTTATCTGACGGTTTGTGCAGCACACACCCCCGGTAAGCAATAACGAGTCGCAAAGCTCCATGCCTATGTTTCCTCCGTTTTTCTTTCTTTTCTCAAGCAGAAGAAGGATTCCTCGCGCACAAGTTTGCCGGGGGGGAAGGAGACAATGGTATGGACCAAGTGCCGTTCAAGAAAGCCTCGCCTTGCCGGGAAGCAAACAACACAAAAGATAAGTTGCCAAAGTTTGAGCATTCAAATTTTTAAATTTTAAAGTTATCTTCCTTGAACGACCACACTTTGTATGGAAAACCTGTGCGCGGAGGAACCTACCCGTAGCTAGCCGCGCCCTTATTTTGTTTCGAGCACGCTCAACGGCTTAAGTGAGCTGCGACAAGTGTCGCGCCCTTACTTCGTTTTCGAGTTCGCTCAATGACCTAAGTGTGCTGCGACTACCTGCGGCAAGGTTTCTTGCCGGCAGAGGCGTTGCCAGCAGGCTGCTGAAGTTCCGCACTCAGCGCTCGCGGCAAGGGTCCCTTTGCCGGCAAGTTTCCTAAAAGCGTAGGGTAAAAGCATACAAAGTAAAAAGGTTGAGTAAAGGAAATAACACTGCATCAACTACCCAAAGCAAAGTTATATTACAAGATGACTTGTCGCTGTTCTAATAGACTACTGTCCATGACTTAATTGGCAGCGACAAGGGAAGCAGAAAGAAAATAACCTAGTCTACACGGTCGCCGTCAACTCTCCTGATCTTGTCCACCTTGGCCACGATGTGGGCGACAAGAGCCTTCAGCGCTTCCTGGTCAGCGTCAGGCGGCAAGGTCCGGAGGACGTTGTCAAGATTGATCCCGGGGTTGCGGTAGACTATCTTCGTCAGCACTCTCTCCACAACTCCCGTGCAAAGCCTGCGCGCCTCGTCCACCAGCTGCGTCGGGATCCTTTCCCGGAGCTGCTCGAGGGCCGGCGCTATTCCCCTGAAGAATAAGCTCAGCTTGGCGCTGTGAGGGAGGTTTGCGTCGGGGGAGTACCCGAGGTGCTCTGTCCCCAGCGCCGCCATCTCCCTGTCGATGTCAGCGGCGGCGGCGACGAGCTCCTCGGTCCACTGCTCCACCGTCTGCCTGAAGTTATTCTGCGTGAGGGCCGCGCTGTCCAACAGTGCCCTCTCTGCCCGGAGATCTTCCTTCAGTTTCGTCTCCTTGTTCCTGGCGCCGTCAAGTGATTCAGTGAGGGTGGACTGCTTCAATTCCAAGTCCGCGATGGAGTCCTTGGCGACGGCGAGCTCCATAACCTTGTCGGAGAGACGGACCTGCAGCTCTGAGTGGCTGTGGGCGTCTTTCTCCCTCTCCAACTTGAGCGCGGCGAGCTTCTCCTCGCTCGTCTTCAAGTTGAGATCCAACTGTGCCACCCTCGCCTCCAAGTCCCTCTTGGCGGTCTCTGCAGCTGCAGCGGCGTCCCTCGCTTCCTGCAGAGCCCCACCGAGGGACTGCTCGCGCGCGGTAAGGTCGTCCTCATGACTATCGAGGTCGACCTTCCGCTGCCTTAGCTCTCCTTCCCGCCGAGACAGATCTTCGGCGGCAAGCCTTTGCTGCTCCTCTGCCTCGGCCTTTTCGAGGACGAACGCCTGGTGCGCCTCGGCAAGCTCCTCCCACTCCTCCGCCAAAGACCGGAGGGCCGCCTGGTTGGCGGCACGGAGCTCCTCGACGCGCTTCTCCAGATCGACGCCAGCCTTGGCAGCCAGGGCCTCCCGGGACTCCAGCTTGGCCTGCCTGGCGCGGTACAGAGCCAGGAGCTTCCGCAGGAGCTGCTCCTCTTCGGGCTCGCTGCTGCTGCCGGGCGCGTCGACAAGCCTCAGCCCGGCGGAGGCCAAGACTTCCCCATCGAAGACCTCTCCCTCCGCGGGCGCCCTCGACGTAGAAGCCCACGGAACTTGGATGAAGACCCCGTTGGCGGCCTCCAGATAGACGCCTGGCTCGGTCGCGGCAGCAGAAGGGTCGGCGGCCGGCGCAGCGTCCGGCGCTCCTGCGGCCTCAGGGCCGTCAGTGCGGTCGCCGGTCCCCTCCTCAGCTGCCGCGTCAGTGGCCGCGGCGGTCTCATTGACGGTGGCCTCCGTCTCCATCGGCTCCGGGGCGGTCGAGTCTGAAGACAAGAAAAGAAGAAGAAAGAAAGAAGAAGTGTCAAGCAAATATCCAAAAAGGAAAATTCAAGAGAAGAAAAGCACAAGGGTTACCTGCACGAGCCTCGTCTTCGACGGGGTTCCTCGCCGGGGGGTCCTCCCTCGGCGGTGTGGTGGTAGCCTCCGCTGGCGGGGGGCCGCTGGCGCCTTCCCGTGGCGGAGTACTCGCCCTTGGCGGGGTACTCGCCCTTGGCGGGGTACTCGCCCTTGGCGGAGGGCTCGCCCTTGGTGGAGTATTCTCCCTCGCAGGGGAGCTCCTCCTTGGCGGGGAGGCTGAGACGAGCGGCTCTTCGGGAGCAGTCTATTGACGCTCCTGAGGCTGCGGCTCTGCTTCTGCACAAATCAGCAAACAAACAAGACATTAGCAAGGAAAAGAAGCCCACGCGCGCCCGACAAATGAAGAAGTAAAAAGAAGACTCACGCTGGGGGTTGCGCTGGGGGCTGCTCTGCGGAGCAGCAGGCTGGTCCGGCAAGCTTGTCGCTGGCGCATCCCCTACCGCTGCGACAGGCTCGTCCTCAAGATCAACCACCGGGATCTTGGCCCTCTTCGCCATCCTCTGGGCCAGGGTCCTGGAAGACAGACATCAAACTAAGTCAGGCAAGGAAAATTCAAGACAAGAGCAACAAAAATCAAAAGAAATAAGAGTTACAAGTGCTTACTCTTCCTCCTCCTCGTCGGAACTGAGGACGGAGAAGTCGAAGTCCGCCTCGCGCGTCCCGGCGCGAGGAGCTGGAGGAGTAGGCTCCCTCGGGCGCTTGGCGGGCTCCGGGGCCGTGGTCTGAGAAGACCCCGCTCCGGTCGTCGCCGAAGCCCGAGGGGCAGAAGGAACGCCATAACCAGTTCGGGAAGATCCTCCTGCGCCTACCGCTGAGGGGCGAGGCGCCCCCTTGACGGCCTTGCTCGTCGTGGTGGCGCGCGTCGAGCGACGCTGCTGCTGCTGCTGGACCGCCGGCTGCCTCGCCGTGTCAGTGGCCTTGCGGAGGCGTTTCTTTGGCTGGGGCGGAGGACTTGGTGGTGGCGGAGAACTCCCCGAGGATGAAGAGGAGCCGTCGAGGCCCAGAGACCCGCCTGAGTCTTCTGAAGGGTCGCCCGATTCGGCGTCCTCCTCGGCGGGCTCACTTGACTCTGTGCCCTGCCCGGCAGCCTCGCTCATCCTGGCAGGCTGCCCGGCAGGCTTCAGCAGTTTGGGGATCTCTTCCTCCTCGGCCCGACTCACCGCATCCGCTGCATCCGCCTCATCCAAGGAGTACCCAAACTCGCCCGCGGCTTCAGCTACGGCTGCCTCCTCCATCCTGGTGGCGATATACGCCAAATCCCGGTCGGTGGTGTCGCGGGTGAGACCCTTCTTCTCATCGACATTGATCGGCAGCTCAACCAAGTTATCGAAGAAGGTTTGTGCAGTTTCATCTGAAGGCGCCAGCCAAGTGGGGTCAACCACGTGGGAGTCGCACAGCGGCATCGCCGCGCGGATAGCACTAAGTGACGAATTGTTACATAGTGGAACTACCCCCCACGACGGGGCAAACCACTCCGGGTGCTTGGCGTCGTGCTTGAACAGCTCACGGAGCATCCCCTTGAGCTCCAGGACGGTGAAGTTATAGTTAAGGCCGGGGCGCAGCCTCATACAGTCTGCCGCGTTGCCGAAATCCCAAGCAGCCCTCTTCCTCTCCTGCAAGGGGGCAATGTGGCGGCGAAGGAAATCTGCCCCGACCTCACCTACAGTAAGGTTGGCTTGCCGGAGGCGAAGAATCCTAGTGAGAGCTATCTTCAGCTTCTCGTCCTCCGGGGCCAGATCACTCCAATCCTTGCCGCGCACTATTGCAGCTCGGTGCGGGGAAGTAAACTGCTGGGGTCCATCCTCCATGATCCAGCACCAGTCAGCCCTCCACTCCTCCCACTTGCCGCGGAGCTCTCCAATCAAGTACGCCTCTTTCTTATTGAGCCTAAAGATCCAAGAGATCCCGCCGGACAGGGGAGACCCAGACTCTACCCGAGGTGTGAAAAAATGGCAGAAGAGGGCTATGTTGGGGGTGACTCCGACAAAGTTCTCGCACAGATGTGCGAAAAAGGCCATGGTCAGGACTGCGTTCGGGGTAAAATCAAGGAGGTGGAATCCATACGTATTCATGACATCGCAGAAGAACTCAGAGTATGGAGGGCAGAGTCCGCAATGGAAGAACAGGGCAAAGTAAGGATAACCCCCCGGAAACATGTCGCAGGCTTCGGCGGGGAGAACTCTGGTGCGCGGGTGAGCTTTCGTTTCCCTCGACCAGAAGAGGTAGTACTTGTCCTTCAGCTCCCTCGCGCCGAGCCTCGGCGGGAAGACCACCATCCTCTTCCGCATTGCTGCTAGCTTCGCCGCCCGGTCGGTCTTCGCGGTTTTCGCCTTATTGCTCTTCGGGGCCATGGCGGGGACAGCGAGGGAGGCCGGCGGCGCTGGGGAGGGTGGCGGCGGCGGAAGAAGGGTGGAGCTCAGCTCTCTTTCGACCTTTGGGGAGGAGGAGAGCGGCGGGGGTTTCTGGAGGTTGAAGACGCAATGAAGCAATGGGGAAACTGCCCCTGTCTTCCTCTGCTTTTAAGGGGGAGAGGGGGGACGTTCCGCATTTTCCCATTAAAGAAACAGGCCACGATCTCTCCCATGACGCCGCAATCGACGCGTGCCGTTAGGGAGGGACGCGGCGGATACGGAGGGGGATACGGCGCACCGTGGGCCGCGGGTGCCCTTGCACTGTTTTGGGTCTGGCCCAACAGCGCTCGGCACCGTGTGTGGCCCAGGCCCGGGGGCTCCTATTGGTGTACTAAAGTAGGGGTACCTTAGTATCCCGACTTGTGCACGGGCAGTAGCAGCGTCCCGTGGTCGGGCTCGCCACGCGCCCGCCAAGGCCCGCTCTGGATCCTTTAGAACCATTCAAGAACAAAGTATTCAAGTTAAAGAAACAAGGCCCCGGCAAGAGGAGCTTGCCGGGAAGGCCGTACCAGGCTCAAGACCATACCTTTAGCACAAGACCCTGGCAAGAGGAGCTTGCTAGGAAGAACAGAGCATGGCATTTCAGAAGACTCTCCGTGGCGCATCGCGCGCCCCGGCAAGGCCCGGAGAGCAACAAGCTTCCGGGCGCGGCAAGGTAGCGACCGCGGCAAGGCACTTGCCGCGGCAAGCTTCCACTGTGTGCCCGCGCTCCAGCTCATCTGGCCACGCGTCGCCCTGGGGCCCTTCCAGGGGCACGTGGCGGAAGGCTGTGCAGCCTGGGGGACACGGTGGCAAGCCACGATGACGAGGCTACCGTCGTGGCGAACGGAGACGCCCTAACGGACACTTTTTGCACTGTTCGGGGGCGACGGCGACGGGCATTCAATGCCCTTGTCCCCTGCCGTCAGGGTTAGGTATAGACCACTGTACAAAACACTATTCCATCTACCACCACTTTTACGTTTTTACCCACAACTACGTTGCCACCTGTCGGTGACCCCTTTGACCTATAAAAGGAGGCCCATGCACAACGTAGAGGGGGTTCCGAACTCTCGATCACTCCGACGTTCGGTATAGCTAGTCTCAAGCACTGTAGATCTTCTTGCTCCCGAGCCAAGAACTCAATACAACCAAGGCAGGAGTAGGGTTTTACGCATCCGTGCGGCCCGAACCTGGGTAAACTGCTCGCGTGTGCGCCTCGATCCGCTCTTCGTGCTCCCTCCGCTCCCTTGCCGTACCGAAAAGGGGCTCCGGTCCCATAGGTGTTCGTGGGCGATCAGTTTCCCCGACACATTCCTATTATTATTGTAAGAAGAATTACCATAGAAATTACAATAACTATTATAGGAATTCCCCGGAAAAGGCCTAGGATTAAAATTACCTCTATAAGCATTGTTGCTGAAATTATTTCGTGAGATGAAATTCACATCTATAGCATCACTGCTTTGCTCAATCGAAGTAGACAAAGGCATATCATTAAGATCAATAAGATCATTATTACTAGCAACCATTTTCATGAGAGCATCAACTTTTTCACTCAAAGAATCAATTTCAACCGATTTTTTTACTAGTAGGCGCCCTTTCGGTATGCCGTTGCGAATAGTTTGCCATAATATTATCAAGAAATTTGGTGGCTTCACCCAAAATAATTTCCATAAAAGTGCCACTCGCGGCGGAGTCCAAAAGATTTCAAGAAAAAAATTCAACCCCGCATAAAAAATTGTATGATAATCCAAAGATTTAACCCATGAGTTGGGCAATTCCTTAGCATCAATTTCATCATTTCACAAGATTGTGCAACATGCTCATGCTCAAGTTGCTTGAAGTTCATGATCTGGGTTCTAAGGGGGAAAATGTGGTCGTAAAATACTTTGTAATAAAAGCATCTTTGCACTTGTCCCAAGAATCGATACTATTTCGAGGCAAAGACGAAAACCAAATTTTAGCGCGATCGCCCAAAGAGAACGGAAGTAATTTCAACTTCACAATATCATTGTCCACATCTTTTTTCTTTTGCCGATCGCATAACTCCACAAAGGTGTTAAGATGGGACGTGGCATCCTGATTAGGAGTACCGGAAAATTGATCTTTCATGACAAGATTCAACAAAGCAGCATTAATATCACAAGATTCCGCACTAGTGGCGGGAGGAGCAATCAGAGTGCTAATGAAATCATTGTTGTTGGTATAGGAAAAATCACACAATTTAGTGTTCTCTTGCGTCATCTTCAACAATTGTAAACAAGAACACAGGTAGGCGATAGATTCGACCGAAAACGGCGAACGAAAAAGAGGGCGAATAAAAATGGCAAACTATTGTGAAGTGGGGGAGATGAAAATGGTAGGCAAATGGAAAATAATGTAAATTTCAAGGAGATGAGATTAGTGATTAGGAACCTGATAGATGTTGGTGATGTCTCCCCGGCAACGGCGCCAGAAAGTTCCTTTGATGTCGCTTGAGATGCGTCGATGTTTCCCCAAGGAATAAGGGAGGATGCAGCACAACAACGGTAAGGTATTTCCCTCAGTGATGAGACCAAGGTTATCGAACCAGTAGGAGAACCACGCAACACTACGTAAACGGTGCCTACACACAAATAACAAATGCTTGCAACCCGACGTGTTAAAGGGGTTGTCAATCCCTTTCGGGTAGCGATGCCAAAAAGTGACGTAAGGATAGGATAAAATTGTAGTAGATTGATAGATGCAAACAAAAGTAAATAAAACATAGCAAGGTATTTTTGGGTTTTTTATAATATAGATATAAAAATAAAGGAAGCAAACAAAATAAAAAGGCAATTGGCAATATGGATCTGAAAGTATATGATAGGAAAATAGACCCGGGGGCCGTAGATTTCACTAGTGGCTTCTCTCGAGAAAATAGCATGCGGCGGGTAGACAAATTACTGTTGGGCAATTTATAGAAAAGCAAATAATTATGACGATATCCAAGACAATGATCATGTATATAGACATCACGCCCAAGATTAGTAGACCGACTGCTACCTTCATCTACTACTATTACTCCACACATCAACCACTATCCAACATGCATCTAGTGTATTAAGTTCATGGAAAACGGAGTAATGCAATAAGAACAATGACATGATGTAGACAAGATCTATTCATGTAGGAATAGATCCCATCTTTTTATCCTTAATAGCAACGATACATGCGTGCTTTGCTGCCCCTTCTGTCATTGGGAAAGGACACTGCAAGATCGAACCCATTACAAAGCACATCTTCACATTGCAAGACAAATAGATCAAGTTGGCCAAACAAAACCCAGATATTGGAGAAAAAATACGAGGCTATAATAATCAAGATTTGATATTAAACCAAGGCAAATCTGATCATAAACTCACAATTCATCGGATCCTAATAAACACACCGCAAAAAGTCATTACATCAAATAGACCTCTGAGAGACCGTTATATTGAGATACAAAGTGATGAGGAACAATCGGTGAGGAACATGAAAATATAATCATATGTCAAATATGTTTGGCTACTTCTAGATACTTATGTTGTGGTCTAGTATTTCTTTTCTTTTATTTATCCTACCTATTATTTTCTAGAGTCTTCTAGTTGTGAGTAGTTATGAGTAGAATGGTGAACCTTAAATAATGTTTCAAGAGTATTCCAGCTAAAAGTAGAAGTATGTGAAGGCTTCCCAAAGCCCTATAAATAGAGGTCCTCACCTCTACTTTGTACCAGACTATGTGCCCACTACCTATAATAGAACTTGTTGTTCTTATCTAAGATCTTAGAGTAGATCTTGTGCCCTAGGAGTTCTGGATTGAACTGTTGCTTCCCTATCGACCTACATTCGCCTCTAGAGCGATATCTAGCACAACATGTTGAAGCTGTTCCTTCAACACTTGTGTTGTTCACTTTGTAGAAGCAAGGTGGAGTTACTCCTCCACGACCTTTGTGCTGCTTCAGGTGGTATCAGAGCCTCGTTGACCCGTACTAATTCTTATTGTACTCTTAGAGAGCAAGCTGCAGCAAGCAATGGAGCAATTGGAGAAGAGGATGGATGCTACAGAACAACAAATCAAAAAGCTGCATGAAGATCTTAATCGGAGATTTGACCAGCTGGTTGAGATGATAAGAAAGGGTGTCCCCCTGCTACCAATGAAGGAGATTCATCTAAATAAGAAGATGTTCAACAAAGAAGGAGAGGTAATCTTGGACCAAGACCGCCACAACAACATGTTGTTCAACGTGCTTCAAGAAGGCCAATTTATGTTCAAGCTTCTGAAGGTGAAGAATATGATGATGCCCTTGAAGAACCAGATCTCTATGCATATCGGAGAGTAACCAACCCCACATATGCAAGATATACATGCAAGGTGAAAGTTGAGATCCCAAATTTTAATGGAAACGTTGATATTGAAGGGTGCCTAGATTGGTTATATGAAGTGGAGACTTTATTTGAGGTCATGGAGGTTCCAGAAGATCGTAGAGTTCCTTTGGTCGCATACAAGCTGAAAGGATGAGATGGTGCATGGTGGCATCGTGTTCAAGAAGAGCGCAGGCTGAGAGGAGAACCTCGAGTGAGAACTTGGCGGCAAATGAAAAGTCTCTTGAAAGGGAGATTTTTGCCCGCTGATTATGACTAGATCATATTTATCCAATTTCAAAATTGTGCTCAACGAAATAGGACTGTTTCAGATTACACGGAGGAGTTTCTAAGGCTACAAGTGAGGTGCAACCTTGCTGAAAATGAAGATCAACAGGTTGCAAGGTACATCAATGGTCTCAATGATGCTATTCAAGATTGATTGATGATGCAACAAATCTGGTCCATTGATCAAGCACAAGCTCTAGCCTTAAAGGCCGAGAGATTTGTGAGGACAAGAAAGGCAACTAAAGCTCCATATCATCCATATCCTCATACCGAAGGCTCGTCTAGGAGTCAGCCTAATAGAGTGGAATAAAAGACGGCTCCACCAAAGGCAAAATGACCCATCCAGAAGCAAACTAGAGTCAAGGGCAAGTCCAATGAAGGCCCAAAATGCTATAAATGTGGTGAAGAGGGACACATATCCAGCGGCTGCCCACTAAGGAAATTTGTTAACACAACTATCCATGATGGTGAAGGCAAGGAGGAAGAATATGAATATGAAGATGTAGAGGGACAAGAGGTTTGTCAAGAAGAAGGTGAAGAGGTGGTATGTGTGATTCAGCGTCTCCTATGTTCCACACCACAACCTGACAACACACAGCGGAATAAAATATTTGAGAGCAAATGCACGGTGAATGGCAAGGTATGCAATTTAGTGATTGATAGTTGCAGTTGCAAGAATCTTATCTCCCAGAAGTTGGTGAACCATTTAAAGCTTGATATTCATGATCATCCAAACCCCTACACTATTGTGTGGATCAAGAAAGGAGTGAATATGAGGATCACCAAACAATGCAACCTTCCACTTTCTTTGGGCAAGCATTATCGCTCAAATGTGTTGTGTGATGTGGTTGACATGGATGCCAGCCATGTTCTTCTTGGGAGACCTTGGCAATTTGATGTGGATACTACAGACAAGGGCAAGGAAAATTCTTACTCTTTCATTTGGAACAAGAGGAAGATCATTACCTTACCAAACAAAACTGAAGGTAATACCTCTAAGGAGGAGGGGAAAACTATGTTAACTATCTCCCATACCTCTCATGAGGTTATGGAAGACTTGAAGGAGGCATATTTGTGTGCTGCACTTGTTGTAAAAGGAGAAGAGCACCTGACTGTTGAAATTCCAGCAAATGTACGTGGTTTATTGGCAGAATTTCAGAACATACTTGGAGAGCCACAAGGCTTGCTACCGACGAGAGGAATTCAACATAGATTGGACTTAATTTTCGGAGCAAGTTGTCACACCCTGCATTTTGTAACATGTTATTTGTATCTTTGGAGCATGAAAAATTGGACCAGCAAAAAATTTTAGCATCATTTGGCTTTTTATTTGGAATTGAGTTTTCTTCATTTGCTCTTTCATGTGCTCATTAAAGTCAACTATGATATCTTGAAGATTTCATCTCCATACTCTAAACTTCTGCCCAATGATCATGCCAAGTGTCATATAGCAGTATAGTATTTTCTTACAAAAAATTAATTTGGCCAAAAAGTATTTTATAAAATTAGTTTTCCAAAAACCCCTGAATTGAGATTTGCACTGCAAGTACTTGATTTAGGGTGAGAAAATTATTTCAAAAGGTTTATTTGAGACCTAGTAGTCATAGGACTCCCGGAAACCACAAAGGTATAATTTTAAAAGTTATTTTCCTATTTTATTTAAAAGCTTTTTCTTAAGGCCAGAAATGGTCTTTAATAGGGGAAAATTATTTAACTGTTTCAAAAATATTTGCCAAAATTCAGAGAGACTCATAGGACATATATTGTCCATATATAAGAGTTTCAACACCTGGTCATGTTCAAAATAATGGGCTAAACCCTCTAAAACCCTTTCTGGATATTTCAAGCTTTTGAAATATTTACAAAGGAATTTTTCTCCAAAAATTCCAGGGAAATTCTATCATGTCATATATGACATATTTGATGATCTTGCCAAGTCCCATGCCTTGGGAAGCAAGAAAACCACCTCAAACCCCTTCATAACCATTCTGTCCATATTTGAAGTTTGAGCAACTCTACATTGCCAAACTTGTCCAAATGCTCTCAAACTTGGTGCACATGCTAGAATGGCCTAATAAGGAACCTAGACCAAATGGCACAAGAATTTGAACAGAGCAACTTGATCAGATCACCTCAAAACCATTTATGTTCAAATGCAAATTTGAACAACTTTACATTACCAACTTTTTATCTGGAGCTTCAAACTTTGTGGGCATGATCAATACCCCAAATGATGATGCTACACCAAGTGGTGCATCAAGGGGAGATGATTAGCTTGACTCAACCAAGATGAATCTGTTTTTGTTGATTTCTAGGGTTCACCAAAGTTACATTGGCTAGTTTCTTCAAATGAGCCCAAATTTGGTGAAGCACCCTATTTTCTCATGCCTTTCAACCCTGTCAAGTGCCATGTCAAGTGGACTTCATTTACTTGATCAAACACAGATCAAACACCTTCTGCAGAAATTCTAAAACCTCCAACTTGACCACTTTCACTTTTTTCCATGGCCTCAATTTCTTACCACAGGCTCATTGAGTTACCAGCTACCTCCAGTAACTCCCCCAGCACCTCAGCTCCATGACTGAGGGGTGAAACCCCAGCTTTACCCTGCTGTATAGCCAGCTTCCACCATTTTTACCAACACTCTCACTCTCTCTCTCTGCACCCCAGAGCATCCAAGGCCTCAGGGCATTTCTTTACTCCTCCCTCTACACACTAGACACTGTTGGGCACGCTGGAACGGACCAAGCCGGCGAGAGCATGCTGATGCCAGCAATACGCACGCTCCAGAGCGCGCGAATAGTGCACCTCGCACGCTGGCTCGGGCCAATTAGCCTCCCCCTCGCGCCAGTCGAGGCGCCTCGACGTCCGCGACCTCCCCGGCGCTGTCCCCCCTCCTCCTGCGCCCTCCAGTAGCCGCCGTCGCACGCGCGCTGGCCGCCCGCGGCGGCCACTCCTCTGCCTCGCACGCGCGCACCCCTCTGACGCTCCCCCGCTCCTCCTCTCACCTCTACTGGACGTGGAGCTCGTCAAGGAACTCCACAGACCCATTCCCCTAGCCTCCCGTGCGCTGTAGCCTCGCCGATGAGCTCGCCGGCGCACTGGACCGCGGGTCCTCATCGGGCCCCTATATATAGGCCTCCCCGAGCTTCTCCAACACCACCACAAGCCTCACACCACTCCTCTGATCCCCCCAGCACCCTCAGTTCGACCCCGGGACGCCCCAGTGCTCGGGATCGACCGGAGCTCCGCCGCGTCGGGCCGCCGGCGATCTCGAGGTACAGGCCTCCCCTGCCTCTCCTTTCGCTCGTTTGGAACCGCCGAACCTCACTGACTCTTTCCCCTCTATTTCCCCCCTCCATTCGCAGTCGGAAACGGCCGCAGCAACTACCCTCCGACGAGCCTCCGCCGTCGCACCTCGTCACCGGCGAACCAGGCCTCCCCGCCGTGCCGCGCTACCACCACTGCAACCGCAACACGCCACTGAGTCCGTCCCTGGCCTCCGTTGCCGTCGCCGTGGCCGGAATCGTCGCCGGTGAGCTCGCCGCCGCCGTGGCCGAGGGGTTAGAGATGACAGGCGGGCCCCGCCTGTCATCCCCCCACCTCTCTCCCCCTCCTCTGTGCCGCTGACCCACGGGCCCTGCCCGTCAGGTTTGAAAACCTGACGTGCGCGCGCCGGCTCCCGTGCGGCTGGGCCAGCCCGTCTGGGCCGTGCACTGTGGCCTCTTCTGGCCCAGTGCACAGGACCCTTTTCCCTTTTTCTTTTCTGTTAATGTTTTAAACATTTATACAGAAAAGAATATTGATCCAAATTAAATATTTCCAACTCCTAAAATCTTGTAATATTCCAACCTATTTAATGGTACTACTTTCACTCAAATCCATGAAACTTTGCTGTACTGTTCAAATTTAAATTCAAATTTGAGCAGTATAACTCCTATTCAAAAACCAATGTATCCTATTCTGTAACTCCAAAACTCCAACTAAGATTTTTCCCCATCTTAGAAATCCCTCTAGTATTTTACAAAAATGAGTTGACATTTTTCTGAGCACTTTGGTTTTTCTATTTTATTTGTATTCTTATTTTCCCGTGGTCATTATGCGACGTATAGATCCCGTATTTGACGAAGTTGCTGTGGAAGAAGAAGGAGAAGGACTTGAAGACTTTGAAGACCAAGCCAATCCAGGCAAGCAGCCCTTTGACCATGATACACTTGTTCTTCGGAACCCGTTTGTTTCCGATGCATGATGATTAGGGTTACGATGGTAACCTAGATGAACCACCACATGATGCATGCTTTATTCTTTATCTTGCTATATGCTAGATAACATGCAATAGGTGGCCATGATGCTTATATGATGCATGACATGATCTTGATCTTGCTGTGTGCTAGATGACTTGCATATGGTTAGTAGTTATGGAAAGTGATGCATGAGTGACATGAACCTTCATGGTTGAAGTCTTTGCATAAAACCCCGTCGGGTGCCATTTATGCCCGAGGGAGATGATGATGATGAGTTGGGTGACCACTTGATGACGAAGTGGTGTGCCAAGGCAAGTGTGTGTGTTTTTTCAAACGGATTGGTTTGAGTTGCGACCGTTATTCCAACCATACATGTGCAACCACACTACCCCTTATGGGACGGGGCTTTATTGATTACTTAGGTCGATACTAGCGTGGTGCCCGCATTACTAGTGACGGGAAGACTTGAGGTCTTTCCCGGGACGGGGTCGTGCTTGGATAGACGGCCATGACTGTTTTTACAGGGCACCGGACACACCGTTGGTCCCTTCGGGTATGCGTGACATTGAAATTAGGGCAAGTCCCGTGATCTATTGTTTGTACCCGAAGGCCGTGTGCCAACGAGTGGACTCTATGTTAGTGTCGTCTAAGGAAAGGTAATGACCGGGTGCTTACCCCGGGTACTTGAGGTACCGCGGGTCGTGGTTGACACAGAAGTTCCCCGGATCTTGTGGGTAAAGTGCGCAACCTCTGCAGAGTGTCAAACTATTCGAATAGCCGTGTCCACGGTCATGGACAGTTGGGTAACCGCTCTTGGGCTACGTCCAATGTTTGTGAAACCATGCGTGTGTATGTGAGTCAAGATGGTGACTTGGCTCGATGAGATGAATCATATTCATGTTGATATCAGTAACCTGTTTTCGAGGTTACGCGAGGTTATTGATGCATAAACTTGTTGATAGCATATCGTTCTAGCTTCCTGCTAGATTGTTCATTATTATTCCATTGCATTGTTACCACATCATGGGTTGCTTGCGAGTACATTCAAAGTACTCATTGGCTTGCCACTGGTTATTTAATTGGCCAGGCATGGAAGAGCAGGAATATGAGGAAGAGTTCTTTGGAGACGACCATGCGAACTAGGACGCTATCCCAGTCAGAATGCCTGTAGGGTTAAGGCAGATGGCATGGGTTCTACCCGTTTATCGAAGACTTCCGCTACTTGAGTTATTTGCTATTCAGCCCGTGAGGCTCTATCTATGTAAGACTTGGCCATAATGGCCTTAATTCGTGTAAGACTATTTGTATGGATGTAAGACTCTTGTTATTTCAGCTTCTGTGTGTTCAGTGAGCATTGATCTCTGGGATCACTGTACACGTGCATTCGGTGATCTTGACTTCCAAGTCGGGGTCCTCACAGAGCTGGTATCAGAGCCATCCTGACTGTAGGAAGCCTTAGTTAGCATGGGCGTTAGTTAGTTGAGACCCCTTTTTCAAAACCTTCTGAACCTCTCTTCTTTTCTAAACCTGAGATTTCCTCAGCTTATTAACCCCTCCTATTCCACCTTTGTAGATGCCCGCTGTTCCCGAAGAGCACCTGACCACTGGGTTTCCCCTACTTCTCGAGGATAGCCTCCAGGAGTGTCAGTTCCACCGAGCACCCATCCTCACCTACCTTGAGCATTGGATGAGCGATACTGAGGTGGAGTACCACGTGGAAGTGATCGTGAAGGCAAACGATCCTCCCACAAGTTGGTTCTTCGAGGGACCCCAGATGGCGACACTACCACTCGCTGTCGAGGCTGCTGCACTCAAGGCACTAACCCGTCTCCGCGAGCTTCTTCCGGAGATGGCAGCCAAGATGGCAACTCGCTTCTTACCTTACCGGAAGGAAGGTGACGAAGAAAGCAGCGCACTAGCCCCTCAACTGAAGGAAGGACTCTCGCTTCGGTTCCAGACCTACTTCAGTCTATGTGCCGACAGCCTGGCACAAGACTTGGCCTCGGAATCAACGAAGCTTCGAGAAGAACTTTACAAGACCAAGGCACTTCTTCGTCGAGCTCAAGAGAAGGCAAACAGGATCAAGAAAGAAGGAGCACCTTCTGGACAATCCGCTATCGCATATCGAGGCGGAAGGCCCTCCGAGGATGTGTCTTCCAAGGGTGAAGAACCACCTCGGCGACGCCGGATGATGGCAAGGGAATACTGCAAGCTTTTCCCTGCACCACCATCGAAGCACCGTCGTATCCAACTCCTCCACTCCCCCACTCCCTCCGGTGATAAGGGAGCCCAGACAGATGAAGACAAGGAGGAAGATCCAGAAGAGCCGGAATACGCGACCGAGCATTCCGCCGCTTAGGCATTATTCGCTACTCGGATATGCCAGTTGTAACCCCTACGGTAGGATAGGTCGTGTAACCCCTATGCGCAGTCGAGTCCTTGTATGGTTCATATGAAACCATCTAGCGTTTGCTTTTGTTGTGTCTGGATGAAAGTCGTATTCTTCCTTCGGGAAGGTGTAAACGACTACATCACCCATTTGGATTTTAATGAATGTGTTTTGGCCTTACGGCCTTTGCATGATTTGATTTAGTGTCACACCCACCCCCTTACTAGGCACCTATCTATCTTGCTTTCCCTCTTCCGAGTCATGAGACCTTTTTACCGCTCCAACAGGATGCCTGTTGTAACTCGTACTGGTACCTCTACCCAGCAGCCCGAAGCCGGAGCATCCTCTCAGCCAGAGGCAGACCACGACCAAACCAACGACCAAGCTCCACCACCACCTCCTCCAAGCATGGACATGGCTCAGCTTCTCCAAGCTTTCCGAGAGGAACGCCAAGCCAACACTGCAGCTCTCCAGCTGATTGCTCAAGCTGTCGCCAACAACCGCCAGCCGACGGGGAATGGCAATGGACGTTCCACGTTGGCAGAGTTCAAGAAGCATGCACCGCCAACCTTCATCGAGACTGCTGAACCCCTGGATGCAGATGACTGGGTCCGTTCCATTGAGGAAATCCTGGAACTAGTCGGATGCACCGAAGATCGCGAGAAGGTGGCTTATGCAGCCCACTGCCTCGGGGGAACCGCAAGAGCTTGGTGGGATGGATTCAAGGTCATGCATGCTGAACAAGACATCACTTGGGTGAACTTCAAGGCAGAATTCCGCAAGGCCCACATTCCTTCCGGAATCATGGCTATCAAAAAGCGCGAGTTCCGAGCCCTGAAGCAAGGAAGTGGCACTGTCAAGGAGTACATGCAGAAGTTCAGCATTCTGTCAAGATATGCCCCTGAGGATGTCAGCACTGATGCTGCCAAAAGGGAGCGCTTCATGGAAGGCCTTAATCAGACTCTGCAATATTCGCTTGTCGTGTGCGACTGCCCGTCTTTCCCTGACCTGGTGAACAAGGCGCTGATGCTTGAAGACAAGCGGCGTGCTTTGGAAGACACTCGCAAGCGCAAGTTGGTCAGTAAGGGAAGTTCCAGCAACCAGAAGCCTCGTCCGTGGCAGTCAGCCCCGGCCAAGCCAACCTATCAGCAGCCAAGAGCTCCTGTACCTCGGGCCAATCCTCAGCCTCAGCAGTATGCCAACCCCAGGCCAGCTTTCAACCCCAATACCAATGGTGGCAACAAGATCAACACTCCAAACCAAGTCACTTGCTTTGGATGTGGTCAACCCGGACACATCTCCAGGGTATGCCCCAACAAGAAGCCTGATGCCCCGCGCCCCAATGCGCAGAACCAGGGACAAGGCCGTGGAATGCCACCAAGGAACCCAGCCCCCCGCAATCCACCGAACTATGGGAAGGGGCGTGTGAATCACGTCACTGCTGAAGAAGCCCAGGAAGACCCGGACGTCGTGCTGGGTACGTTCCTTGTCAACTCAGCACCTGCAACTGTCTTGTTTGATTCTGGAGCAACGCATTCATTTGTCACTCAAAGATTTGCATTAAAAAGTGGCATGACCCCTACACCCCTGAATAACCCTATGGTGGTACAAACCCCCGGAGCCGAGATGAGAGCCAAGATAGGCTGTAAAGGAGTCGGTATTACCATTAACGGTGTAGACTTCCTAGCAGACCTTATCATCCTGAGATCGCAAGGCTTGGATGTGATCCTAGGTATGAATTGGCTCAGCAAGCACCAAGGCTTGTTAGACTGTGCCAATCGGACAGTCACTGTGACCAATGACCAAGGAGTAGAAGTCAAGTTTGCCCCCAACTCCTCTTCCGCTCAAGCCGCTAAAGTCAACTGTCTGTCTGAAGTTGGGCTAGATCAAGTACCGGTGGTATGTGAGTATCCTGATGTCTTTCCGGATGAACTACCGGGAATGCCCCCTGATCGTGACATTGAGTTCATCATCGAGCTCATGCCCGGAGGAGGACCCATCTATAAGAAGCCTTATAGAATGGGGACAGAAGAATTAGCCGAGTTGAAGAAGCAGCTAGAAGAGCAGCTAAGGAAGGGATTTATCCACCCGAGTGCCTCCCCTTGGGGATCTCCTGTTCTGTTTGTGGCAAAGAGGGACGGTACCATCCGCTTATGCATTGACTATCGCTCCCTCAATGAAGTTACAATCAAGAACAAGTACCCACTTCCCAAGATCGAAGATCTGTTTGATCAACTCAGCGGAGCCAAGGTATTCTCCAAGATCGACCTCAGATCTGGGTATTACCAGCTGAAGATCAGACCCCAAGATATTCCAAAGACGGCATTCGTAACCAGATATGGCCTGTACGAGTGCACGGTCATGTCTTTTGGGTTAACCAATGCCCCAGCTTACTTCATGTACCTCATGAATAAAGTCTTCATGGAATATTTGGACAAGTTCGTTGTTGTCTTCATTGATGACATCCTTGTGTTCTCGAAGTCGGAGGAAGAGCATGAGCAACATCTGAGGATGGTCCTAGACAAGCTTCGTGAGCACCAACTGTATGCCAAATTCAGCAAGTGTGAGTTCTGGCTGCATAAAGTTGGATTCTTAGGTCATGTCTTGACCGAGGAAGGATTATCTGTTGATCCTGCAAAAATCGAAGCTGTGACCCAATGGCAATCTCCAACGACCGTCAAGGAAGTCAGAAGCTTCCTCGGATTGGCGGGCTATTACCGCAAGTTCGTGGAAGGATTCTCTAGCATTGCACGACCAATGACTCAGCTCCTCAAGAAGGACAAGAAGTTCGAATGGACGCAAAAATGCGAAGAGAGCTTCCAAGAGCTCAAGAAGAGATTGACCACCGCCCCAGTTCTGGCAACACCTGATATTCACAAGGAGTTCGTGATATATTGTGATGCCTCTCGAACCGGATTGGGAAGCGTTCTGATGCAAGAAGGCCGCGTCATAGCATACCTCTCCAGGCAGCTACGACCCCATGAGGAGAACTACGCTACTCACGATCTTGAGCTAGCGGCAGTAGTTCATGCCTTGAAGACATGGCGGCATTACCTCCTAGGGAAACGGTGTGAGATTTACACAGACCACAAAAGTCTGAAGTATATTTTCACCCAAAAAGAGTTGAACATGAGGCAGCGGAGATGGTTGGAACTCATCAAAGATTATGACCTCAGTGTTCAGTATCACCCTGGGAAGGCTAACGTGGTGGCCGATGCCTTAAGCAGGAAGGCTTGCTCTTTGAATGTCATTATTCAGGGAAGGCAGCCTGCCTTGTTTAAGGAGATCGAACAATTCAGTTTGGAATTGGTCACCCCCGGATTTCTGGATCATTTGGAAGTCAGACCGACCCTGATGGACGACGTCAAGAAGGCTCAAGATGGACACGCAAGCATTGAAGGTATCAAGAGGAAGATGAAGCTGGGCAAGGCCCCAGGATTCTCCGAAGACGAGCACGGGATTGTTTGGTACAAAGGTCGTCTCTACGTACCAAACAACACCGAGTTGAAGACACTGATTCTGCAAGAAGCCCACGACACCCCGTATTCCATCCACCCCGGAGGAACCAAGATGTACCAAGATTTGAAGGCACGATTCTGGTGGCACGGTATGAAGAGAGAGATTGCAACCTATGTTGCGAAGTGTGATGTGTGCCAAAGGGTCAAGGCTGAATATCAGCGACCTGCTGGATTGCTTCAACCACTCAAGGTTCCTGAGTGGAAGTGGGATAAAGTCGGGATGGACTTCATCACTGGGTTACCAAGGTCGAATAAAGGACATGACTCTATCTGGGTCATAGTCGATCATTTGACCAAGGTGGCTCATTTCATTCCTGTCAAGACTACCTACTCAGGCAACCAGCTGGCAACTCTCTATATCAACCGAATCGTAAGTCTTCACGGTGTTCCCAAGGAGATTGTGTCAGATCGAGGCACCCAATTCACTTCAAGGTTCTGGAAGAGATTCCAAGAAGCCTTGGGAACCAAATTGTCTTTCAGCACAGCTTTCCACCCACAGACCGGAGGTCAAACTGAGCGAGTCAATTAGATTCTCGAAGACATGCTCCGAGCCTGTGTCCTGGCATATGGAGCCAAGTGGGAAGACTGTCTCCCTTTTGCCGAGTTCTCCTATAACAACAGTTACCAGTCAAGCCTTCAGATGGCACCATTTGAGGTGTTATACGGACGCAGATGCCGCACACCCCTCAACTGGTCAGAGACTGGAGAAGGACTAGTCTTTGGACCGGATATTCTCCGCGGAGCAGAAGGGCAAGTCCAACTAGTCAGAGAGCGATTAAAGGCAGCCAAGTCAAGGCAGAAGAGTTATGCTGACACTCGACGCCGAGACATGAGTTTCCGTGTCGGAGATCATGTGTACCTGCGGGTAACTCCTCTGAAGGGAACCAAGCGTTTCCACGTCAAAGGGAAGCTCGCACCAAGGTTCATTGGCCCTTTCAAGATCACCGACCGACGAGGAGAAGTGGTTTATCAGTTGGAACTACCACCTGAGCTATCCGATGTGCACAATGTATTCCATGTGTCACAACTCCGGAAATGTCTCCAGGTTCCAGACAGGCCCAGTCTCTACAAGGATGTGGATCACCAAGCCATTGATCTGCAGCCTGATTTGACCTACCGCGAGAAGCCCATTCGCATTCTGGACAAAGCAGAACGACGTACGCCGAGCCGTACCATCAAGTACTTCAAGGTCCAGTGGAGCAACCACACCGAAGCAGAAGCAACCTGGGAACGAGAAGATTATCTTAGATCCGAGTTTCCCGACCTCTTTTAAGCCCTAGTTTAGGAATCTCGGGGACGAGATTCTTGTAAGGGGGGTAGGTCTGTCACACCCTGCATTTTGTAACATGTTATTTGTATCTTTGGAGCATGAAAAATTGGACCAGCAAAAATTTTTAGCATCATTTGGCTTTTTATTTGGAATTGAGTTTTCTTCATTTGCTCTTTCATGTGCTCATTAAAGTCAACTATGATCTCTTGAAGATTTCATCTCCATACTCTAAACTTCTGCCCAATGATCATGCCAAGTGTCATATAGCAGTATAGTATTTTCTTACAAAAAATTAATTTGGCCAAAAAGTATTTTATAAAATTAGTTTTCCAAAAACCCCTGAATTGAGATTTGCCCTGCAAGTACTTGATTTAGGGTGAGAAAATTATTTCAAAAGGTTTATTTGAGACCTAGTAGTCATAGGACTCCCAGAAACCACAAAGGTATAATTTTAAAAGTTATTTTCCTATTTTATTTAAAAGCTTTTTTTTAAGGCCAGAAATGGTCTTTAATAGGGGAAAATTATTTAACTGTTTCAAAAATATTTGCCAAAATTCAGAGAGACTCATAGGACATATATTGTCCATATATAAGAGTTTCAACACCTGGTCATGTTCAAAATAATGGGCTAAACCCTCTAAAACCCTTTCTGGATATTTCAAGCTTTTGAAATATTTACAAAGGAATTTTTCTCCAAAAATTCCAGGGAAATTCTATCATGTCATATATGACATATTTGATGATCTTGCCAAGTCCCATGCCTTGGGAAGCAAGAAAACCACCTCAAACCCCTTCATAACCATTCTGTCCATATTTGAAGTTTGAGCAACTCTACATTGCCAAACTTGTCCAAATGCTCTCAAACTTGGTGCACATGCTAGAATGGCCTAATAAGGCACCTAGACCAAATGGCACAAGAATTTGAACAGAGCAACTTGATCAGATCACCTCAAAACCCTTTCTGTTCAAATGCAAATTTGAAAAATTTACATTACCAACTTTTTATCTGGAGCTTCAAACTTTGTGGGCATGATCAATACCCCAAATGATGATGCTACACCAAGTGGTGCATCAAGGGGAGATGATTAGCTTGACTCAACCAAGATGAATCTGTTTCTGTTGATTTCTAGGGTTCACCAAAGTTACATTGGCTAGTTTCTTCAAATGAGCCCAAATTTGGTGAAGCACCCTATTTTCTCATGCCTTTCAACCCTGTCAAGTGCCATGTCAAGTGGACTTCATTTACTTGATCAAACACAGATCAAACACCTTCTGCAGAAATTCTAAAACCTCCAACTTGACCACTTTCACTTTTTTCCATGGCCTCAATTTCTTACCACAGGCTCATTGAGTTACCAGCTACCTCCAGTAACTCCCCCAGCACCTCAGCTCCATGATTGAGGGGTGAAACCCCAGCTTTACCCTGCTGTACAGCCAGCTTCCACCATTTTTACCAACACTCTCACTCTCTCTCTGCACCCCAGAGCATCCAAGGCCTCAGGGCATTTCTTTACTCCTCCCTCTACACACTAGACACTGTTGGGCACGCTGGAACGGACCAAGCCGGCGAGAGCATGCTGATGCCAGCAATACGCACGCTCCAGAGCGCGCGAACAGTGCACCTCGCACGCTGGCTCGGGCCAATTAGCCTCCCCCGACAACCTCGAGCCTCCCCCTCGCGCCAGTCGAGGCGCCTCGACGTCCGCGACCTCCCCGGCGCTGTCCCCCCTCCTCCTGCGCCCTCCAGTAGCCGCCGTCGCACGCGTGCTGGCCGCCCGCGGCGGCCACTCCTCTGCCTCGCACGCGCGCACCCCTCTGATGCTCCCCCGCTCCTCCTCTCACCTCTACTGGACGTGGAGCTCGTCCAGGAACTCCACAGACCCATTCCCCTAGCCTCCCGTGCGCTGTAGCCTCGCCGATGAGCTCGCCGGCGCACTGGACCGCGGGTCCTCGTCGGGCCCCTATATATAGGCCTCCCCGAGCTTCTCCAACACCACCACAAGCCTCACACCACTCCTCTGATCCCCCCAGCACCCTCAGTTCGACCCCGGGACGCCCCAGTGCTCGGGATCGACCGGAGCTCCGCCGCGTCGGGCCGCCGGCGATCTCGAGGTACAGGCCTCCCCTGCCTCTCCTTCCGCTCGTTTGGAACCGCCGAACCTCACTGACTCTTTCCCCTCTATTTCCCCCCTCCATTCGCAGTCGGAAACGGCCGCAGCAACTACCCTCCGACGAGCCTCCGCCGTCGCACCTCGTCGCCGGCGAACCAGGCCTCCCCGCCGTGCCGCGCTACCACCACTGCAACCGCAACACGCCACTGAGTCCGTCCCTGGCCTCCGTTGCCGTCGCCGTGGCCGGAATCGTCGCCGGTGAGCTCGCCGCCGCCGTGGCCGAGGGGTTAGAGATGACAGGCGGGCCCCGCCTGTCATCCCCCCACCTCTCTCCCCCTCCTCTGTGCCGCTGACCCACGGGCCCCGCCCGTCAGGTTTGAAAACCTGACGTGCGCGCGCCGGCTCCCGTGCGGCTGGGCCAGCCCGTCTGGGCCGTGCACTGTGGCCTCTTCTGGCCCAGTGCACAGGACCCTTTTCCCTTTTTCTTTTCTGTTAATGTTTTAAACATTTATACAGAAAAGAATATTGATCCAAATTAAATATTTCCAACTCCTAAAATCTTGTAATATTCCAACCTATTTAATGGTACTACTTTCACTCAAATCCATGAAACTTTGCTGTACTGTTCAAATTTAAATTCAAATTTGAGCAGTATAACTCCTATTCAAAAACCAATGTATCCTATTCTGTAACTCCAAAACTCCAACTAAGATTTTTCCCCATCTTAGAAATCCCTCTAGTATTTTACAAAAATGAGTTGACATTTTTCTGAGCACTTTGGTTTTTCTATTTTATTTGTATTCTTATTTTCCCGTGGTCATTATGCGACGTATAGATCCCGTATTTGACGAAGTTGCTGTGGAAGAAGAAGGAGAAGGACTTGAAGACTTTGAAGACCAAGCCAATCCAGGCAAGCAGCCCTTTGACCATGATACACTTGTTCTTCGGAACCCGTTTGTTTCCGATGCATGATGATTAGGGTTACGATGGTAACCTAGATGAACCACCACATGATGCATGCTTTATTCTTGATCTTGCTATATGCTAGATAACATGCAATAGGTGGCCATGATGCTTATATGATGCATGACATGATCTTGATCTTGCTGTGTGCTAGATGACTTGCATATGGTTAGTAATTATGGAAAGTGATGCATGAGTGACATGAACCTTCATGGTTGAAGTCTTTGCATAAAACCCCGTCGGGTGCCATTTATGCCCGAGGGAGATGATGATGATGAGTTGGGTGACCACTTGATGATGAAGTGGTGTGCCAAGGCAAGTGTGTGTGTTTTTTCAAACGGATTGGTTTGAGTTGCGACCGTTATTCCAACCATACATGTGCAACCACACTACCCCTTATGGGACGGGGCTTTATTGATTACTTAGGTCGATACTAGCGTGGTGCCCGCATTACTAGTGACGGGAAGACTTGAGGTCTTTCCCGGGACGGGGTCGTGCTTGGATAGACGGCCATGACTGTTTTTACAGGGCACCGGACACACCGTTGGTCCCTTCGGGTATGCGTGACATTGAAATTAGGGCAAGTCCCGTGATCTATTGTTTGTACCCGAAGGCCGTGTGCCAACGAGTGGACTCTATGTTAGTGTCGTCTAAGGAAAGGTAATGACCGGGTGCTTACCCCGGGTACTTGAGGTATCGCGGGTCGTGGTTGACACAGAAGTTCCCCGGATCTTGTGGGTAAAGTGCGCAACCTCTGCAGAGTGTCAAACTATTCGAATAGCCGTGTCCACGGTCATGGACAGTTGGGTAACCGCTCTTGGGCTACGTCCAATGTTTGTGAAACCATGCGTGTGTATGTGAGTCAAGATGGTGACTTGGCTCGATGAGATGAATCATATTCATGTTGATATCAGTAACCTGTTTTCGAGGTTACGCGAGGTTATTGATGCATAAACTTGTTGATAGCATATCGTTCTAGCTTCCTGCTAGATTGTTCATTATTATTCCATTGCATTGTTACCACATCATGGGTTGCTTGCGAGTACATTCAAAGTACTCATTGGCTTGCCACTGGTTATTTAATTGGCCAGGCATGGAAGAGCAGGAATATGAGGAAGAGTTCTTTGGAGACGACCATGCGAACTAGGACGCTATCCCAGTCAGAATGCCTGTAGGGTTAAGGCAGATGGCATGGGTTCTACCCGTTTATCGAAGACTTCCGCTACTTGAGTTATTTGCTATTCAGCCCGTGAGGCTCTATCTATGTAAGACTTGGCCATAATGGCCTTAATTCGTGTAAGACTATTTGTATGGATGTAAGACTCTTGTTATTTCAGCTTCTGTGTGTTCAGTGAGCATTGATCTCTGGGATCACTGTACACGTGCATTCGGTGATCTCGACTTCCAAGTCGGGGTCCCCACACAAGTCTTCCTAATCTTCCACACTATTGAATGAGCCCAAAGGACCATGATATATCGAAGGAGAAAGTGGAGGAATTGCTGCAAAAGGGGCACATTCGAGAAAGTATTAGCCCATGTGTTGTACCAGCCCTGCTCGCGCCTAAGAAATATGGATCTTGGCGCATTTGTACGGACAGTAGAGCCATTAACAAGATCACTGTAAGGTATAGATTCCCTATTCCCCGTCTGGATGATATGTTGGGTCAGCTTAGTGGAGCAAGAGTGTTCACCAAGCTGGATTTAAGAAGTGGATATCATCAAATCCGTATCAGACCCAGGGATGAATGGAAAACCGCCTTCAAGACAAAGGAAGGGTTGTTTGAATGGCTAGTCATGCCATTCAGACTCTCAACTTCACCAAGTACCTTTATGCGCTTAATGAATCAAGTCCTTCGACCCTTCTAGCCCCACTTTGTTGTGGTCTATTTCGATGACATCTTGATCTATAGCAAGGATGAGGATGAACACTTTGATCACATTCGAAAGGTGCTAGAAGTACTAAGGGAAAATGAGCTCTACGTCAACTTGAAGAAATGTGTTTTCCAACAAACACAGCTTCTTTTCCTAGGATTCATCGTAACATGTGACGGTATTCGGGTTGATGATTCTAAGGTTGAAGTAATCCGAGAATGGCCAACTCCGAAGACCATTTCTGAGGTAAGAAATTTTCATGGCCTTGCAACTTTCTATAGGCGATTTGTGAAGAATTTCAGCACTATCATGGCACCAATTACCGAGTGTTTGAAGAAAGGAAAGTTGCAATGGATAGAAGCAGCTGAAGCTAGTTTCAATGAGATTAAACAAAAACTATCACAAGCTCCTGTCTCTGTGCTACCTGATTTCAACAAGACTTTTGAGTTGGAGTGTGATGCAAGTGGAGTAGGCATTGGAGCTGTCCTATCTCAAGAAAGGAAGCCCATTGCTTTCTTTAGTGAGAACTTAAGTGAAGCTAGACAAAAATGGAGTACCTATCAGCAAGAATTATATGTCGTTTTCAGAGCGTTTAAAACTTGGGAAGTCTATTTGCTGCCTAAAGAGTTCATTGTTTATAGAGACCATCAATCCTTGAAGCATTTTAGAAATCAAAAGCATGTTGACCACCTGCTAGCAAGATGGGAAGCATATCTAGAGAGATTTAGTTGTCTCATCGTGCATAAATCTGGAATAACTAGCAGAGTGGCCCATGCTTTGAGTCGCTGTGCATGCCTCTTGACTTCTTTTGAAGCTGAACTATTGGGCATGGATCAAATAAAGGAGTTGTACGAGGGTGACGGAGACTTTGGCCATGTATGGGTAAAGCACGCAAGGGGCCAACCATTAGGTGATGACTATTTGATGCAAGATGGATATCTCTTCAAAAATGATCATTTGTGCATCGCAAGAAGTTCTCTACGTAACAAGATGGTTAGAGAGCTCCATTCAAGTGATCTTAGTGGCCATGTTGGACAGGACAAGACTATTGCTAGCCTAGAAGCTCGCTACTTTTGGCCACAACTAAAAAGAGATGCTGGAAAGTTTGTTCAGCGATGCCCTATATGTCAAACCTTCAAAGGCCAAGTCCAGAACACAGGATTATACATGCCTTTGACTGTTCCTGTCGCTCCATGGGAGGACATATCTATGGACTTTGTCTTGGGCTTTCCAAGAACAAGACAAGGAAGTGATGATGTATTTGTGGTCGTGGATAGATTCTCTAAGATGGCTCATTTCATCCCATGCCGCAAGACAACAGATGCTCATCATGTGGCAAACCAATTCTTTCGAGAAGTGGTCAGACTTCATGGAGTACCTAGGTCCATCGTCTCAGACCGTGATAGCAAGTTTCTTGTTGCATTTTGGATCACTTTGTGGAAGCAATTCAACACTGAATTGAAATTTTCTAGCGCTGCTCATCCACAAACCGATGGACAAACGGAAGTGGTGAACAAGTTTTTGGGTAATGTGATCTGTTGCATTTGTGGAGAAATAAAGGGACAAAGGGACTTGGCCCTATCTCTTGCAGAGTTCTCCTACAATAACTCCAAGCATAGATCCACAGGAAGGAGCCCTTTTTCCATTGTATACACTAAAGTTCCAACGCATGTGGTGGACCTGGTGAAGCTACCATCAAGGGGAAATTCAAAATCAGTATTGTCTTTTGCTGATAATTACACTGAGTTATTTGAAGAGATTTGTGGTGTTTTGGAAACACACAATCAGAAATATAAACAACTTGCTGATTACAAAAGGAGACCAAAATCATTCCAAGTTGGTGATAAGGTTTATACTACCTCCGAAAAGAGAGGCTGCCTTTAGGTGTTAAGGGGAAGCTTAGGCAGCGAAGGTATGGGCCCTTCTCTATCATGAGGAAGATAAATGATAATGCTTATGTCATAGATCTTCCAAGCGATATGGGTATCTCCAACACTTTTAATGTTGCGGACTTGACTCTCTACCATCCAGAAGAAGCGCTCTATGAAGATAACTGGAGGGCGAGTTCCAAACAACCAGGGGAGAATGATGAGGAACAATAGATGAGGAACATGAAAATATAATCATATGTCAAATATGTTAGGTACTTCTAGATACTTCTGTTGTGTCTAGTATTTATTTTCTTTTCTTTATCCTACCTACTGTTTTCTAGAGTATTCTAGTTGTGAGTAGTTATGAGTAGAATGGTGAACCTTAAATAATGTTTCTAGAGTATTCCAGCTAAAAGTAGAAGTATGTGAAGGCTTCCCAAAGCCCTATAAATAGAGGTCCTCACCTCTACTTTGTACCAGACTATGTACCCACTACCTATAATAGAACTTGTTGTTCTTATCTAAGATCTTAGAGTAGATCTTGTGCCCTAGGAGTTTTGGATTGAATTCTCGCTGCCCTATCGGCCTACATTCGCCTCTAGAGCGATATCTAGCACAACACGTGGAAGTTGTTCCTTCAACACTTGTGATGTTCACTTTGTAGCAGCAAGGTGGAGTTGCTCCTCCACGACCTTTGTGTTGTTATACAGAGAGAGAAGAAGCCATCTAGCTAATGCCTACGGACCCGTAGGTCTGTGGTAAACTACTCACGCGTCATCGGAGAGGCATCAATGAGGATGATGAACCCCTCCGTGATCGTGTTCCCCTTCGGCGGAGGGTCAGAAAAGGGCTATGGATTGGATCTCGTGGTTATGGAACATGCGGCGGCTGGAACAAAATTTTGTCGACTCCCCTAGGGTTTCTGGAGCAAGGAGGTATTTATAGAGCAAAGAGGCGGTGCGGGAGGCCACCGAGGTGGGCACAACCCACCTGGGCGCGCCTGGGGGCCCAGGCGCCCCTGGTGGGTTGTGCCCCCCTCGGGCACC
>LR738712.1:69634940-69756263 GCA_902687465.1 Secale cereale
CCCCCCCCCCCGAGATGCTTCTCTGGCCCATCTGGTGTCTTCTGGTCCAAAAAAATCCACAAAAAGTTTCGCTGTATTTGGACTCCGTTCGATATTGATTTTCTGTGATGTAAAAAACAAGCAGAAAACATCAACTGGCACTTGGCACTATGTCAATAGGTTAGTCCCAAAAATGATATAAAATGACTGTAAAATGATTGTAAAACATCCAAGAATGATAATATAACAGCATGGAACAATCAAAAATTATAGATACGTTGGAGACGTATGAGTGAGTAGGGATTTCCATGTAACGGATGCACTAGAGCTATAAGTGTATGAAAGCTTAAAAGAAAACTAAGTGGGTGTGCATCCAACTTGCTTGCTCATGAAGACCTAGGGCATTTGAGGAAGCCCATCGTTGGAATATACAAGCCAAGTTCTATAATGAAAATTTCCCACTAGTAATATATGAAAGTGACAACATAGGAGACTCTCTATAATAAAGAACATGGTGTTACTTTGAAGCACAAGTGTGGGAAAAGATAGTAACATTGTCCCTTCTCTCTTTTTCTCTCATTTTTTAGACTCCTTTTTTTAGACTTTTTTATTTTAGGATCTTTGGCCTCTTTTTTTATTTGGGCTCTTTGGCCTCTTTTATTTATAACCTCACATGGGACAATGCTCTAATAATGAGTATCATCACACTTTTATTTACTTACAACTCAAAATTACAACTCGATGGTAAACTCAAACATGATGATGGAACGGTGGGGTTACATTGAATTATATCTCGGAATGGCTATGAAAATGACATAATAGGTAGGTATGGTAGCTGTTTTGAGCAAGGGTATATGGCGGGTTTAATGCACCGGCGAAACTTGCGCGATACTAGAGTGGCTAGCAAGGTGGAACGGTGAGAGTGCGTATAATCCATGGACTCAACATTAATCATAAAGAACTCACATACTTATTGCAAAAAATTTATTAGCCCTCGAAGAAAAGTACTACTACGCATGCTCCTAGGTTGGTAGGAGTTAACCATCGCGCGTCCCTGACTTTCATGCAAAGGAGGACAATCAAGAATAAATCGCGCTCCAACTTCATCACATAACTAGAATACCATACATGCATGCTACGGGAATCACAAACCTTAACACAATTATTTATTTAACCACACAACTTACTACTAGCATGACTCTAATATCACCATCTTAACATCTCAAAACAATTGCAACGAATCAAACTTCGCATAAATTCAATGCTCTTTATGAAAGTTTTTATTATACCCTCTTTGGATGCCTATCATATTAGGAATAAATTCACAACCTAATAAATTAACATGCTATATTTAGAGACTCTCAAAATAATACAAGTGAAGCATGATAGTTCATCAATTTCTTCAAAATAAATACCACCGCCGTGCTCAAAAAGATATAAGTGAAGCACTAGAGCAACTACCCTAGCTCAAAAGATATAAGCGAAGCACAAAGAGTATTCTAATAAATTCATGATTAATGTGTGTCCCTCTCAAAAGGTGTGTACAACAAGGATGATTATGGCAAACTAAAAAGCAAATACTCAAATCATACATTACGCTCCAAGCAAAACACATATCATGTGGTGGATAAAAATATAGCCTCGAGTAAATTTACCGATAGATTGAAGACGAAAGTGGGGATGCCATCCGGGGCATCCCCAAGCTTAGATGCTTGGTTGTCCTTGAATATTACCTGGGGGTGCCTTGGGCATCCCCAAGCTTAGGCTCTTGCCACTCCTTGTTCCATAGTCCATGCAATCTTTACCCAAAACTTGAAAACTTCTCAACACAAAACTCAACAGAAAACTCGTGAGATCCGTTAGTAAAAGAAATTCAATCCTTACTTCTAAGTACTGTTATGAACTCATTCTTATTTTATATTGGTGTAATATATACTGTATTCCAACTTTTTCATGGTTCATACCCCCCGATACTAGCCATAGATGCATCAAAATAAGCAAACAACACAATGAAAACCGAATCTTCCAAAAACAAAACAGTTTGTAAAGATACAAATTGAGGTGAAACCTATGTATCTCTAAAAATTCTAAAAGTTTAGGAAAATGTGGGAAATTTGTAGATAAGAAAATTGTAAAAAAAATCAGAGTTTTTTCGCGTTCCAGCAACCAGAAACAATTCTGACACTGGACGCAAAAGTTTCTGTTTTCCATAAAAAATCAATCTACTATCTTCCAAATCATCCCAAAGGTCTTACTTGACACAAAGACTAATTTAAAACCTGAAATCACATCAAACCAGAGGCTAGATGGTAGATTTATTCAAGAACAACAAGACAAAAGTTAAAAACCAAAATTAAATTGGGTTGCTTCCCAACAAGCGTTGTTGTTTAACGCCCCTAGCTAGGCGTAAAGCAACGATCTAGGTATTGACATCTTTGGTACTCAAACCATAAGTAGACCTTATAATAGATTCATATGGTAACCTTATTTTCTGTCTAGGAAAGTATTCCATGCCCTTCCTTAATGGAAATTGAAATCTAATGTTTCCTTCTTTCATATCAGTATTGCACCAATCGTTCTAAGGAAAGGTCTACCAAGAATAATAGGGCATGCTGGATTGCAATCTATATCAAGAACAATGAAATCTACGGGCACGTAATTCCTATTTGCAACAATAAGAACATCATTAATCCTTCCCAAAGGTTTTCAATAGTGGAAGCCGCTAGATGCAAATTTAAAGAACAATCATCAAGTTCATAGGACCATAGCACATCACATAGATTTTTCGGAATCATGCAAACACTAGCACCCAAATCACACAAAGCATTACACTCATAATCTTTGATCTTGATTTTAATAATAGGTTCCCAATCATCATAAAGTTTTCTAGGGATTGGAACTTCCAACTCAAGTTTTTCTTCAAAAGATTTCATCATAGCATGAACAATATGTTTCGTAGAAGCCTTATTTTGATTATAAGCCCGAGGAGAATTTAACATTGATTGCAACAAGGAAATAAAATCTAGAAAAGAGCAACTATCATATAGTAATTCCTTGAAATCCAAAATAGTGGGTTCATTGCTAGCTAAAGTTTTGACCTCTCCAATCCCACTTTTATCACTTTTTTCAATAAGATCATTATTCTCCAAATTAACGGGACGC
Organism: Secale cereale; assembly: GCA_902687465.1. Lineage (NCBI taxonomy): Eukaryota > Viridiplantae > Streptophyta > Magnoliopsida > Poales > Poaceae > Secale > Secale cereale. The sequence goes on from LR738712.1 coordinate 69,638,082, forward strand.
CTTTTATTTAAAGTTGACTCATCTCTAGTCCCTTCTTTTTCAAGATATATATTAGCAAAAAAATCAATAGGAGTCAAACCAAAAATCGTAAGATTTTCATCATTAGTATCGTAAAAACTAGAAGAACGCGTCTTTTCTAGTAATTCTCTTTTAGCACGCAACCTGGCCGTTCTTTCTTTGCACTCATTCATATAAACTTGCATAACTTTAAGAGACTAATTAATATCATGCTTTGGTGGCATAGATCTAATTTTCAAATAATAAATCTCATGAGAAATTCTATCAATGTTCCTAGCCAAATCATCAATCTTAAGCAATTTTTCTTCTACCATAGCATTGAAAAGCTTTTGGGAATTTATGAATTTCTTAATTGTACTCTCAAGATCAGAAGGTATTTTATTACAATTTCCATAATAATTGTAGTAGAAACTACCATAATTATTAGAGGAATTACTAGGAAACGTCCTAGGGTGGAAATTACCTCTATACACGTTATTACCGAAATTGTTCCTATCAACAAAATTCACATCCATAGATTAATTATTATTCTCAAGCAAGGTAGACAAAGGCATATCATTAGGATCCATAGAAGAACCCCTGCTAGCAATTAATTTCATAAGATCATCCATCTTTTCACTCAAAGTATCAATCTCTTCAATTGCATGCACTTTTTTACTAGTAATGATCTTTCGGCTTGCCATAGAGAATAATTTACCAAAATATTATCTTGGAGTTTAGTAGCTTCTCCTAATGTGATTTCCATAAAAGTACTCCCCGTGGCCGAATCTAAAAGATTTCTAGATGCAAAATTCGATCCAGCATAAACTTAAACCATGAGTAGAGCAATTTCTTATCATTAATTTCATCCTTTCCCATGATTGTGCAACATGCTCATGATCTAGTTGTTTAAAATTCATAATATTGTTCCTAAGGGATATGATCTTAGTGGGTGGAAAATACGTGGAAATAAGGGCATCTTTACACTTATTCCATGAATCAATACTATTTTTAGGCAAAGATGAAAACCAAGTTTTCGCACGATCACGTAGAGAGGACTAAAATAGCTTCAATTTCATGATATCATTATCCACATCCCTTTTCTTTTGCATATCACATAACTCAACGAAAGTATTTAGATGGGATGCAACATCTTCATTAGGACTACCGGAAAATTGTTCTTCCATAACAAGATTCAATAAAGCGGCATTGATTTCATAAGATTCCGCACTAGTGGCAGGGGAAATCGGAGTACTAATAGAATCATTATTATCAGTATTGGAAAAGTCACAGAACTTAGTATTCTCTGGATTCATTGTGACAAAGCAAGCGATCTAGCACTCAAGCAAACAAAAAGATGAAAGTAAAAAGGGCGAATAAAAAGGCTTTTTTTTGTTTTCCTAAAAACCTTTAGAAGTGGGGGAGATGAAAATGAGAGGCAAATGGAAAATAATGTAAGTGAAAGAGATGAGGGTTTATGACAAGTACATGGTAGGCTTGATGTAGACCTCCCTGGCAACGGCGCCAGGAATTCTTCCTCCTACTTCTTGAGCTTACGTTGATTTTTCCCTTGAAGAGGAAAGGGTGATGTAGCAAAGTAGTGATAAGTATTTCCCTCAATTGAGAACCAAGGTATCAATCTAGTAGGAGGTACAAGCAAGTCTCCAATATATGCACCTGCACAAACTAACAAACACTTGCACACAACGTGGAAAAGGGGTTGTCAATCCCTTCAATGTCACGAACAAGAGTAAGATCTAATAGAGATAGATTTAAAACTAAAGTAAACACAAAATGATTGTAGCAAGGTATTTTGGGGTTTTTGGTTGTATATATCTGAAAATAATAGATGTAAAATAGACCCGGGGGCCATAGGTTTCACTAGAGGCTTCTCTCTTGAATAAAGCATACGGTGGGTAAACAAATTACTGTCGACCAATTGATAGAAAAGCGCAAAGTTATGATGATATCTAAGACAATGATCATGAATATAGGCATCACGTCCATGACAAGTAGACCGACTCATGCGTGCATCTACTACTATTACTCCACACATCGACCGATATCCAGAATGCATCTAGAGTATTAAGTTCATAAGAACAGAGTAACGCCTTAAGCAAGATGACATGATGTAGAGGGATAAACTCAAGCAATGTGATATAAACCCCATCTATTTATCGTTGATGGCTGATACATCTCCAACGTATCTATAATTTTTTATTGTTTAATGCTATTATATTATCCTTCTAGGATGTTTTATGGGCTTTTATATACACTTTTATATGATTTTTGGGACTAACCTATTAACCCAGAGCCCAGTGCCAGTTTCTGTTTTTCTCTTGTTTTAGAGTATCGCAGAAAAGGAATATCAAACGGAGCCCAATTGACTTGAAACTCAACGGAGGACGTTTTTGGACCAGAAGAAGCCCAGAGAATACCGGAGGAGGACCACAAGGTCCACGGGCTGCCCACGAGGGTAGGGGCGCGCCCTCCCCCTGGGCGCGCCCCTCTGCCTCGTGGACAGCCCGGAGACCCCCTTTACTTGCCCCCGACTCCAACACCTCCTATATATACTGAAACCTCCGGAAAGTAACCTAGATCGGGAGTTCCGCCGCCGAAAGCCTCTGTTGCCACCGAAAACCAATTTAGACCCCATTCTGGCACCCTGCTGGAGGGGGGAATCCCTCTCCGGTGGCCATCTTCATCATCCCGGCGCTCTCCATGACAAGGGAGGAGTAGTTCACCCTCGGGGCTGACGGTATGTACCAGTAGCTATGTGTCGGGGATATACCCCGTGGCGTAACCCGGCCGGAAGCATAACCCGGCCGGACTTGGTGACTCACTAAGTGACCCGCCCGAGCCTGGCGATTCATGGGTGACCCGGCGAGCGGGTCAGAGGAACAACAAGACCCGGTGGCCCAGAAGGCGGTTTATGGAAGGCCGGTTTATGTTATGGTGGGCCGGTTTATGAAGAAAGCACAAGGAATATTCTCCTACAAAGGAAGCAAGACTAGGAATCCGCTTGTAATAGAGTAATCCTAATCCTACTAGGACTAGTCATGTAACCCACCCCTTCAACATATATAAGGAGGGGAAGGGCTCCCCAAAGGAGGAGAAGGGACAGGAAAATAATCTTAGGGCTAGACATAACCGGGAGAGCCGGTTTATGGCGACTCCCTCATGATGATAATGAGACTTAGCCTCAAACATCATGTAGGGTTATTACCGGATGATGTTTCTTGGGGCCCGAAGCTGTCTAAACCCTAGTCTTGTATTGCGTTTCTCGATTCCGATCAACCCCTCTCAAGCTACCACATAGATGCGCGGCCTCACGACTAAGTCCACACACTAGGACATTTACCGTGACAAATCCATGACAGTTGGCGCCCACCGTGGGGCTCGCGCACGGTGCTGTTGAGTTGTTGGAGGGATCTCTTCTAGGGATCGAGGAGTTTGCAATTTTCTAGATGAAGAAGAATCGTTGGGGAAGGATTTACATTGTATTCAAGGCGAGCAGTCAGATCTAATACCCATCCGAGGTTCAAGAGAAAATTAAGGTTGCGATTGGACTCGTTGCCACGAGTCACCAACGCGAGTCGCCGAGAACAACAGAAGTGATTCTCCCGCTGTCAAATCTCAATTGATCTTTGCTTATGATGGAACAACTCCTGACGTGAATCCGTAAAGGAGTCTGCTAAAGAGAAAAGAAGAAGAAGAAAGATCCCGAAGGCGGTTTAAGTATTTTCACAAAAGGTCAAAGTACGACTCCGGAAAAAGTTACTAGCCACATGCTTCCGGCCTCGTTTCAACTTAGTCCGCTGACGCACCATGGGCTTGAGCCGCCTCGACGCCCTCTAGCACAGGCCTGCATCGCCTTGGCCACGACCCGTGGCTGGACCAAATTCTGATTCGGCATCCAATGCATCTCTGCTTAGACGCCGTCTCCATCACGTCCGAGCCGTCCCGGCCGTCGTGGCCTCGGTCTCATTCCTCCTTGACGTTTTCTGAGCCATCGTCGCACCACCTCCGTTCTGAGCCGCCACCAAGGCCTGCTGTTGCCTCCGCAGCCGCGGCCTACCACAGTTGTCGTTATCTGAGTTGCGGCCCTCGTGCGAGCCACCGGCCGCCTTCATGGTGTGACCGCCTCTGCTGTGCCAAGCCGCTACCACCGCTGCTCTGAGACGCCCCACTGATTCTGTTGCCGCGCTCCGAGTAGGTCACGGCCGCCTTGCTTCAAGCCGCCATCATGGTCCCTACCTCGTCGACTCGCCACCGGGCCGGCTTTGTTCCATTGCCTTCATCGGCTCACCTCCGCCAGGTTGCCGTGTCGCTCGCCTCAAGCCGCTGTTTCTGCGGCCTCTCGGTGCTCTGAGCCGCCGTAGCTTTGGGCTTAGCCTCGGATCACATGCCCTGCCCACGCGGACGCACGGCCTCAGCTGCCCTCAACCCGAGTTGCCGTTGCTATTGCGCGTAGCTCCGCCTTCGGATTGCGGGTGCGTCGGCACCAGCAGTTAGTTCCGTTCGTGTGTGCAAGGAAGGGAAAGTGTTGAGCCGACTGGAAAAGTCTGTTCAAATCCACCGGATGGCGAAAGGCTGCAAAAGGGTCAAGGTTACCAGTGTTTGCATCTTGCATGCCATGTTCCTCTCCAATGACTTGCTACTAGTGCTACATTGAAAGGCACAATGGCACCATCTCCAAGAAGGACCATCCTCCGTCACGTGAAAAACAAGCCTAGTCGAAATGATGAATCAATTACTCCATTGCTAGTGATACTTTGTTACTACTACTTCTCTGCCCAGCTCAAGATTGACAGAGGAAGGCCACGCGAAGGCCAAGGTACAAGAATACTGCTCTATGAGGTTGTCAGATGCGTCCGGAAGTGATACATCTCCAACGTATCTATAATTTTTTATTGTTCCGTGCTATTATTTATAAAGTCTTGGATGTTTAATGGGCTTTATCATTCACTTTTATATCATTTTTGGGACTAACCTACTAACCCAAAGGCCCAGTCCAGATTGCTGTTTTTTGCCTATTTCAGGGTTTTGCAGAAAAGGAATATCAAACGGAGTCCAAACGGAATGAAACCTTCACGAGAGATATTCTTGGAGGAAATCACGCTCGAGAGTCTTCGGAGCCAAGTCAGGGGACGTGGGACCTGCCCTCGAGGGTGGGGGGTGCGCCCCCCTGCCTCGAGGCTGGCCCACACGGCCCCCGGTGCCCCCTTCTTCCTATATATACCTACGTACCCCAGAAACTCCATACGCAAAGAGAAAACCCTAATTTCACCGCCGTAGCTACTGTTCCCGTGGAGATCCCATCTTGGAGCCTGTTCCGGGAGGGGGGTCCATCACGGAGGCCTTCATCATCATCACCATCGCCCTCACCATGAGTTGTGAGTAGTTTACCTCAGACCTTCGAGTCCATATCTAGTATCTAGATGGCTTCTTCTCTCTCTCCGGATCTCAATACAAAGTTCTCCTCGGTCTTCGAGGAGATCTATTCGATGTAATCTCTTTTTGCGGTGTGTTTGTCGAGATCCGATGAATTGTGGGTTTATGATCAAGGTTATCTATGAAAGATATTTGGTTCATCTCTGAACTTTTTATGTGTGCTCATAATATCCTTGCAAGTCTCTTCGAATTATTGGTTTGGTTTGGCCTACTAGATCTATAGTTCTTGCAATGGGAGAAGTGCTTGGCTTTGGGTTCAATCTTGCGGTGTCCTTTCCCAGTGACAGTAGGGGCAGCAAGGCATGTATTGTATTGTTGCCATCGAGGATAACAAGATGGGGTTTTCATCATATTGCTTGAGTTTATCCCTCTACATCATGTCATCTTGCTTAAGGCGTTACTCTGTTCGTATGAACTTAATACACTAGATGCATGCTGGATAGCGGTCGATGTGTGGAGCAATAGTAGTAGATGCAGAATCGTTTCGGTCTACTTGTCTCGGACATGATGCCTATATACAATGATCATGCCTAGATAGTCTCATAATTATTCGCTTTTCTATCAATTACTCGACAGTAATTTGTTTGCCCGTCATAGAATATCGCTATCATGAGAGAAGCCACTAGAGAAAACTATGGCCCCCGGGTCTATCTTTATCATATTACTTTCCCGTCAACTAGCCAATTTCTGCCGCCGTTGTTTATTTTCTTTCTTTATTTTCTGTTTCTATACCAAAAATACCAAAAATATAATTATCATCTCTATCAGATCTCACTATCGGTAGTGACCGTAAAGGGATTGACAACCCCTTATCACGTTGGCTGCGAAGTTCTTATTTGTTTGTGCAGGTGCGAGGGACTAGCGCGTGGTCTCCTACTGGATTGATACCTTGGTTCTCAAAAACTGAGGGAAATACTTACGCTACTGTGCTGCATCTCCCTTTCCTCTTCAAGGGAATACAACGCAAGCTCAAGAGGTAGCAAGAAGAATTTCTGGCGCCGTTGCCGGGGAGGCTTACGCAAAAGTCATATACCAAGTACCTATCACAAACCCTTATCCTTCGCATTACATTTATTTGCCTCTCGTTTTCCTCTCCCCCACTTCACCTTTGCCATTTTATTCGCCCTTCTTCCGCAGTGTGTTTTTCGTTCGCTTGCTTCTTGTTTGCTTGTGTGTGTTGCTCTCTTGCTTGTCATTATGGCTAGCCCCTTATCCGCTCCTTCGTCTCCCGAGTTTGAAGTACTTCACTTCAAGCAAAGGCAAGGAGAAAATTTAAAAGACACTTGGTTTAGGATGATGGAATCTTATCGTAAGTGCACCTTAGAAGTGAATTTTAGAATCTTGCTTCGCAATTTTTATGTTGGATTGAATATGTCTCATAGACAACTCTTGGATTGCGTTGCCAAAGGAAATTTTATCGAAGTTGATCCTAGTTTCGCGCATGAAATCATAGAGGGAATAGTGGGAACACTACCTCCCCAAAAGGAGTCAAACTCAACCTCGGAAGGCACGCAAGTTTTTGAGAAAATTTGCGAAGTAACAAAAATATTACAAAAATCCCTTGAACCCCTTAAGAGTGTTAGTGGGAATCTCCACCGCATGAATATGTTGATTACCCTTTGTAATAAGCGGTTGGATGCTTTAGATCTTAAGATTTCTAAATATGAAGGGAAATGCAAAGAACCTCCCGGATTCGAGCTTGACACCATTAAAAGAGCAAAGATCAAAGATGGCAATACCTAGATCTATCTTGTATCGTGCCTAGCTAGGGGTGTAAAACGATAGCGCTTGTTGGGAGGCAACCCAATTTTATGTTTTTTGCTTTTGTTGCTGTTAGGGAATAAATATTGCATCTAGCCTCTGATTAGATGTGGTTTCATGTTTTGTTTAGTGATTGTGCCAAGTAGAACCTTTGGTAAGACTTGTGTGAAGTTTATATGATCTTGCTGTGAAAAACAGAATCGTTAGCGCTTGCTAAAGTAGACTTAAGATTTTACTGGAGCGTGCTTTTTAGTTGATTCTTTTTGCTGCTGATTGGTAGACAAATTGCGCAAATTTACCAATTTAGTTTGAAGTTTTTGGAGTTCCATAAGTAGGTGAACCCGGCAGATTACTACAGACTGTTCTGTTTTTGACAGATTCTGTTTTTCGTGTGTTGTTTCCTTATTCCGATGCATCTATGAGTAATATTAGAGGATATGAACCATAGAGAACTTGGAGTACTTTAGGTTTAACACCAATATAAAAAAAAGAATGAATTCCTTGATGTACCTTTGAATGGTGGTTTGCTTTCTCTTACTAACGGAGCTCACGAGAATTTTTGTCTAAGTTTTGTGTTGTGAAGTTTTCAAGTTTTGAGTATTGCTTTGATGGACTATGGAACAAGGAGTAGCAAAGGCCTAAACTTGGGGATGCACATGGCACCCCAAGTAAATTCAAGATAATGAAAAGTCTAAGCTTGGGGATGCCCCGGGAAGGCATCCCCTCTTTCGTCTTCATCCATCGGTAACTATACTTGGAGCTATATTTTTATTTGCAACATGCTATGTGTTTTGCTTGGAGAGTCTTGTATAATTTGAGTCTTTGCTTGTTAGTTTTCCACAATCATCCTTGCTGGACACACCTATTTGAGAGAGTTAAATATGGCCTAGAAATTGTTAGAACACTCTATGTGCTTCACTTATATCTTTTGAGTTGAATAGTTTTTGCTCTAGTGTTTCACTTATATCTTTTAGAGCATGGTGGTGGTAATATTTTGTAGAAATTGTTGAACTCTCATGCTTCACTTAGATCTATTTGAGAGTCTATTAAAACAGCATGGTAAAGTGTTTAGGCTAAATAAACTAGTCTTCGCATGATAAACATCCAATGTCAATGTAGTAAAAAAAATCACATCAAGTGCATTGAATAGAAAGAGTTGTTGGATGCTTGATAATTGTTTTGAGACATGATGATAGTGATATTAGAGTCATGCTAGTGGAGTTATTATGAAATTAAGAAATACTTGTGTTAAGGTTAGTGATTCCCGTAGCATGCACATGGTGAACCGTTATGCGACTAAGTTAAAGCATGAGGTATTTGTAGAGTGTCAACCTTTGTGTGGAGGTCGGGGGCGCGTGATGGATAACTCCTACCAACCTCCCCCCTAGGAGCATGCGTTGATTGCTTTGTTTTGATGACTCATAGATTTTTGCAATAAGTATATGAGTTCTTATGACTAATGTTGAGTCCATGGATTATACGCACTCTCACCCTTCCACCATTGCTAGCCTCTCTTGTACCGCGCAACTTTCGCCGGTACCATAAACCCACTATATATCCTTCCTCAAAACAGCCACCATATTGTTCCTCAAAACAGCCACCATACCTACATATCATGGCATTTCCATAGCCATTCCGAGATATATTGCCATGCAACTTTCCACCGTTCTGTTTATATGACACGCATCATATTGTCATATTGCCATGCATGATCATGTAGTTGACATCGTATTTGTGGCAAAGCCACCATGCATAATATTTTCATACATGTCACTCTTGTTTCATTGCAAATACCGGTACACCGCCGGAGGCATTCATATAGAGTCATACTTTGTTGTTGTAGTATCGAGTTGTAATTTCGTGATGTAATGAAAGTGTGATGATCATCATTTTTAGAGCGTTGTCCCATGGGAGGAAAGGCTGAATCTATAAAGCCCCTCCGCAAAAAAAGGAAAGGCCAAAGAAAAAAAAAGGCCCAAAAAAAGAAAAGAAAAAAGAAAGGCCAAAGAAAAAAAAGGCCCAAAAAAATAAAAGAAAAGAAAAAGGGACAATTGCTACTATCTTTTTCCACACATGTGCTTCAAAGTAGCACCATGTTCTTCATTGTAGAGAGTCTCATGCTTAGTCACTTTCATATACTAGTGGGAATTTTCATTATAGAACTTGGCTTGTATATTCCAACGATGGGCTTCCTCAAATGCCCTAGGTCTTCGTGAGCAAGCAAGTTGGATGCACACCCGCTAGTTTCTTTTGTTGAGCTTTCATTCATTTTTAGCACTAGTGCATCCGTTGCATGGCAATCCCTACTCACTCACATTGATATCTATTGATGGGCATCTCCATAGCCCGTTGATACGCCTAGTCGATGTGAGAGCATGTCCCTTCTTTTTGTCTTCTCCACAACCACCTCTATTCCACCCATACTGATATATCCATGGATCACGCTCATGTATTGCGTGAAAGTTGAAAGGTTTGAAAAGATGGAGCATGAACACAAATCCTTGGCTGAAATCGGGGTTGTGCATAATATGAATATTTAGTGTGATAATAAGGGAGCATAGCCAACACTATATGATTTTGTAGGGATAACTTTCTTTAGCCATAGTATTTTGAGAAGACATGATTGCTTTGTTAGTATTGCTTGAAGTATAGTTATTTCTTATGTCAATATAGACTTTTGTCTAGAATCTTTCAGATCTGAACATTCATGCCACAATTAATAGAATTACATTGAAAAACTATATTGGTTAGCATTCCACATCAAAAATTCTTTCTTTATCATTTACCTACTCAAGGACGAGCAGGAATTAAGCTTGGGGATGCTTGATATGTCTCCAACGTATCTATAATTTTTGATTGTTCCATGCTATTATTTATAAAGTCTTGGATGTTTAATGGGCTTTATCATTCACTTTTATATCATTTTTGGGACTAACCAACTAACCCAAAGGCCCAGTCCATATTGCTGTTTTTTGCCTATTTCAGGGTGTTGCAGAAAAGGAATATCAAACGGAGTCCAAACGGAATGAAACCTTCGCGAGAGATATTTTTGGAGGAAATCACGCTCGGGAGTCTTCGGAGCCAAGTCAGGGAACATAGGACCTGCCCTCGAGGGTGGGGGCGCGCCCCCTTCCCAGGGCGCGCCCCCTGCCTCGAGGCTGGCCCACACGGACCCTGGTGCCCCCCTTCTTCCTATATATACCTACGTACCCCAGAAACTCCATACGCGGAGAGAAAACCCTAATTTCACCGCCGTAGCTGCTGTTCCCGTGGAGATCCCATCTTGGAGCCTGTTCCGGGAGGGGGATCCATCACGGAGGCCTTCATCATCATCATCATCGCCCTCACCATGAGTTGTGAGTAGTTTACCTCAGAACTTCGGGTCCATATCTAGTATCTAGATGGCTTCTTATCTCTCTCTGGATCTCAATACAAAGTTCTCCTCGGTCTTCGAAGAGATCTATTCGATGTAATCTCTTTTTGCGGTGTGTTTGTCGAGATCCGATGAATTGTGGGTTTATGATCAAGGTTATCTATGAAAGATATTTGGTTCATCTCTGAACTTTTTATGTGTGCTCATAATATCCTTGCAAGTCTCTTCGAATTATTGGTTTGGTTTGGCCTACTAGATCTATAGTCTTTGCAATGGGAGAAGTGCTTGGCTTTGGGTTCAATCTTGTGTTGTCCTTTCCCAGTGACAGTAGGGGCAGCAAGGTACGTATTGTATTGTTGCCATCGAGGATAAAAAGAAGGGGTTTTCATCATATTGCTTGAGTTTATCCCTCTACATCATGTCATCTTGCTTAAGGCGTTACTCTGTTCGTATGAACTCGATACACTAAATGCATTCTGGATAGCGGTCGATGTGTGGAGTAATAGTAGTAGATGCAGAATCGTTTCGGTCTACTTGTCTCAGATGTGTTGCCTATATACAATGATCATGCCTACATAGTCTCATAATTATTCGCTTTTCTATCAATTGCTCGACAGTAATTTGTTTACCCGTCGTAGAATATCGCTGTCATGAGAGAAGCCACTAGAGAAAACTATGGCCCCGTATCTATCTTATCATATTACTTTCCCGTCAACTAGCCAATTTATGCCGCTGTTGTTTATTTGCTTTCTTTATTTTCTGTTTCTATACCAAAAATACCAAAAATATAATTATCATCTCTATCAGATCTCACTATCGTAAGTGACCGTAAAGGGATTGACAACCCCTTATTGTGTTGGCTGTGAAGTTCTTATTTGTTTGTGCAGGTGCGAGGGACTGGCGCGTGGTCTCCTACTGGATTGATACCTTGGTTCTCAAAAACTGAGGGAAATACTTACGCTACTGTGCTGCATCTCCCTTTCCTCTTCGAGGGAATACAACGCAAGCTCAAGAGGTAGCAGGAAGTTTAAAAGATCAGACCAAGTTAAAACTCAATGGAACCAGCCACAAACACGCCGTGTTGAGCGTGAGCTGCCTACCTCCGCGGTCTCCCCTCGCTTCTGAGTCACTGTGTTGAGCCGCCGGGCTGCATTGAGTAGCCCTTTCTGCCTGAACCGCCGGAACTATATTGAGTCGTCGGTTTACCTGAGCCACCTCTGTTGCGTTGGACGGATCATCCATCATCCGAACAAATCAGGTGATATCCATCTATGTTTGTTTTATTAGCACATATTATTTTGTCAAAAAATATTTTATCTTTGCCTTGGTCTGCGATATTGTTTATGCATGACAATCGTTCACTGCAAGAGCGATGATCGTGTCATAATGGTCAACGACTATATGTGCAAGCCGCCGCCTCCGTGACCCAGTCTACATCAACACGACGCAACTGAGTCACCCATCTGCGCCACTTACCGCGCCTGCGATTGACTTACCCGTCTGCACCGGCCTATAATATTGCGACCGACTCATCTGTCTGCTCCTACGGCTGACTCGGCCGTGATTGATTTCAGTTTCGCCGTGGTGATGATCAACTCCGCGGTGGATAATTTCTGGCCTAACATGTCAGGTGAAATCCATCCAGTATACTTTTACATTATATATCGCTTTCTTTAAAAGAGCAATTACTCCGGCTTGCAAAGTTATCTAATGCATGACCCTAAACCGCCATATTGGTGCAAATTTAAAGGCCGTCAGAAAATTTCTGGCTTAAAAAGAAGGATTACGGTTTAAAATCCGGCCCAAGGGAAAGCTGTCTCTCACAAAGCTTTGAAGCTCTCAATATCCGGTTTAAGAATTTCCGGTTCAAAAGAATAATCTCTCGCAAGTTCGAGTTCTTGGGAAAAATTAAAGGGACCAAAGAGAGTTTGTTGCACAGCACAACTCAAGCATAGGCACCCGACGAGCACAGATCAGAAATGTATCACTTGGGGGCTTCAGGCTTATTGAGCTAAGCTATGGTTACTTTTTAATCTGGCTTATACACCATGTTTACAAAATTACTTGGGGGCTTGGTCGTATCCGAACCATAGCTACACCTCTTGATCCGGCTATCAAGCCAATATTATCATAAGAGCACAGCTCTGGTTACTTCGGTAATCCGGCTATCAAGCCAATATTATCATAAGGGGACAAAGAGAGTCTACTGCACAGCACAGCTCAAACATGGGTATCCCTTGAGCACAGCTCACAATATCACTTGGGGGCTATGTTCGAACCATAGTCACACCTCTTAATAGGCATAAGGGCACCAGGGAAATCACTTGGGGGCTTGGTCGTATCCGAACCATAGCTACACCTCTTGATAGGCTTAAGGTCACCAGGGAAATCACTTGGGGGCTATGGGTTCGAACCATAGTTACACCTCTTGATAGGCATAAGCGCACCAGAGAAATCACTTGGGGGCTTGGTCGTATTGGAACCATAGCTACACCTCTTGATCGGCGCAATGCCACAATTATGACTACTTGGGGGCTCTGGTCATATCCAAACCATAGCTTAAACCCTCTTGATCATACACATACATCATCATACATTGCGTCATACATTGCATCATCATAGCATGTATCATACGAGCACGGATATACCGGTTTATATGGCAGGAATCGGTTTTCAAACCAGGCTATATTATTCAAATCTTTAATAGCCAACACGGCTGGATTTTTATTATGGTTATCAATAACCAATATTATGATTGAGGTTTTCAAAGTCGCTTCAGCGCAATGGATATAATTTATTCTATAATGGAAGGAATAGTCCCGAGTCGCTGAAGGCTTACGACCTGGCACTTGGGGGCTACATTATTTAAGTAGGGATTACATCAAATACACAAGTCTCATGTCGCTGCAAGCATGCACCATGACACTTGGGGGCTAATGCAAAGTCATTTTTTGCTCACCTTATTGAAGACCCGACTCATCACATTGTAAAGAGCCGGCCCTTGGGGGCTACCAATTGCTCCTGTCAATAATTCAAGGTACACAAGTCTTAAAACCATTATATTGAAAGGTCCACTGTTCGGTTGGTAAAGCACAAAGCTCTTAACCTTGTGGACGTGGGTTCAAAGCCCCATGGTGGAGTTACATCATATGATGTTACTTTCAATGAAGCATGATCATATTTATAAAGTCCATGCTCATTATTACATAATGACCCGGCCCTTGGGGCCAACACTGGTTGAAGTTTTTTGAGCATCAGGCAATTACAAGTCCCAGGTTGCTGCAAGCATGACAACCCGGCACTTGGGGGCTACATAATATGGAGTATTCAGTTTTTACTAGTGACTGGGATGAACAATCTGGATTTCTTCAAGGTTGCAATATTTATATTGAAACAAGTCTTAAGCTATCACTATGTTCTCCTCTTAAGACTTGAGGGCTACAGGTAATATGCATATAAAGGAGGAACATCTTCAAATTAACAGTTTTAGGCAAATCAGGAAGATTAATTGTGTGACCCGGCGTTGGCAACAATTATAACCCGGAGTTTATAAACAGTCATGACCCGGGATCATCGGTTTTTATAACCAGGCAATTTTGGCAATCATAAACAGGCAAGTTCTACATTTTCAAATCGGCTGAATATCAGTTGAATATTTGAAGACCAATATTTTTGTCAAATCAGAGCATTGAAGGCCGATTCAAATGGATTCTTTATTTACAAAATATCTTCTGTAAGAAAATTGATTATGAAGCTAGTCTATTGACTCAGATTTTTTAGAAGGAAGAAATGACAAGGATTTAAGGATGATCAAGTGCCGGTTTATAAGAATATTTAACCCGGAGCACAAGCCACCAAATTTGTTCTTGTGTTTATGTTGCAGATCAGTTTAACATGGGTAAATCCAAATTAAACTGGGGGCTAATGTCGGGGATATACCCCGCGGCGTAACCCGGCCGGAAGCATAACCCGGCCGGACTTGGCGACTCACTAAGTGACCCGCCCGAGCCTGGCGATTCATGGGTGACCCGGCGAGCGGGTCAGAGGAACAACAAGACCCGGTGGCCCAGAAGGCGGTTTATGGAAGGCCGGTTTATGTTATGGTGGGCCGGTTTATGAAGAAAGCACAAGTAATATTCTCCTACAAAGGAAGCAAGACTAGGACTCCACTTCTAATAAAGTAATCCAAATCCTACTAGGACTAGTCATGTAACCCGCCCCTTCAACATATATAAGGAGGGGCAAGGCTCCCCAAAGGAGGAGAAGGGACAGGAAAATAATCTTAGGGCTAGACCTAACTGGGAGAGCCGGTTTATGGCGACTCCCTCGTGATGATAATGAGACCTAACCTCAAACAGCATGTAGGGTTATTACCGGATGATGTTTCTCGGGGCCCGAAGCTGTCTAAACCCTTTTATTGCATTGCGTTTGTCGATTCCCATCAACCCCTCTCAAGCTACCACATAGATGCGCGGCCTCACGACTAAGTCCTCACACTAGGACATCTGCCGTGACAAATTGATATGTCCAAAACGTATCTATAATTTCTGCTTGCTCCATGCCTCTTTTGTGTGATATTGCTATGATATTTATACACTTCCATACACTTTGATCATATTTGGACTAACCTATTAACTCAGTGCACCCCAGTGCCAGTTTCTGTTTTCTGCTGTTTTTGTATTTCAGGTTTTCCCATTACGTAAACTGCCAGAAAAATTCCGGGAAAAATATATAAAAAATCAGCGTTCCGGAAGCTTCCATGCGGCCAAAGTAGGGCCAGAGGGGGGCCACAGGGGCTCCAGGCGGCCTGCCCACGCGGCCCCCCTCCTGGCCGCGCCGGGGGGCGCCTGGGCCCCCCAGACCTCCGCTGATGCCCCCCTTTGGCATATATTTAACACCCGTCGCAGAAACCCTGATTCCGGACCCCTTTTCTCCAGACGCAATTCCGATCTCCGCCGCCATCGCCATCAAGCTTCGGGGGACCAGAATTCCTGTGCCGGCACCCTGCCGGGACGGGGAAGTGCCCCCGGATTCATCTCCATCGACGTTGCTTCCTCCCTCCATGATGCGGGAGTAGCTCCTCCTCGGGGCTGAGGTTTCTACCAGTAGCTATGTGATCAATTCTCTCTCCCATGATGTGATCTTCGTTGTGATCATAAGCTATGTTAATCTAGGGTGATCCCATGATATTTCCCCTTCCTCTATGTATTGGATTGATGTACTCACTTGTCTTTATCTAGTATAATCCCCGAGACCAAGATGACAGCGGTCTATTGGACATGGATTAGAAAAATATTTTCATGAGTGATTTCCTCTCTTGTGTGTTGGTTGAAGATTGAGAGTCTCTTGGTGCTTGTCTTTGACTATCCTTTAGATATGTTGTGGTGATTGTGGGACTCTCTTTGGATGGCCGCGGTGACATTGGGAAATCCTTAGATTGGGAACTACGAACTTTGAGGTGTGCTTTTGTAGCCCTACATAATTCTCGTCCTCTCTTGACCACGGAGGAATGACCTCCGGGTGCGTCTCCATTGCATGTTTTATGGGAAATATCATGTGATTCGATTATGTTAATGTTGTTGGGAGTTGCCACTAGTGAAAATATGAAGCCTAGGCCTTGTTTCCACCATTGCAATACCATTTGTGTTCACGTTTACCACTTGTTTGCTTGCTGCACTTTTTATTACAGATTTATATTACTTTGTTTTGCCATCCATATCACTTGCCATTTAACATCTCTTCGCCGAACTAGTGCACCTATACATCTAACAAGTGTATTAGGTGTGTTGGGGACACAAGAGACTTCTTGTATCTTAGTTGCAGGGTTGCTTGAGAGAGACCATCTTCAACCTCTACTTCCCTGAGTTCGATAAACCTTAGGTCATCCACTTGAGGGAAATTGCTGCTGTCCTACAAACCTCTGCGCTTGGAGGCCCAACATAGTCTACAAGAGTAGAAGCGTGTGTAGACATCAAGCTATTTCTGGCGCCGTTGCCGGGGAAGTGAGTGCTTGAAGGTATATCTTTAGATCTTGCAATTAAATCTTTTTGTTTCTTGTTTTTATTTC
This sequence comes from Secale cereale, assembly GCA_902687465.1. NCBI lineage: Eukaryota > Viridiplantae > Streptophyta > Magnoliopsida > Poales > Poaceae > Secale > Secale cereale. The sequence continues at coordinate 69,654,734 of LR738712.1, forward strand.
ACTAGTTATGTTTATGGAAAACCGTGCTATTGGATCGTTGCTTGCGGGAAGACGCCCCACACCTGTGGTGGTTGCTCCTCCCCCTACTGAAATTGTGCCCTATAAAATACCAGCTGGTATTATCGATTATGTTTTGGCTAATCATTATGCAGGAGACAGACATCCCGGTGAACACTTGCTATATCTGTCACAATTATGTTCATTATTTAAGCTTGTAGGTATATCAAGGGAGTTTGTCATGAGGAAATTGTTCGCCGTATCACTTATAGATAAAGCTTCAGATTGGTATAAGCTTCTCGATAACTCGCACTTGCTTGATTGGCAAGAGCTTATGTCTCTCTTTTACTCTAGGTTTTATCCTCTTCATGAAGTCCATAAGAATAGGAATCATGTTTATAATTTCTATCCTCATGACGGAGAGAGCGTAGCTCAAGCTTGGGGGAGACTGAAAACGTTAATGCTAAAAAGTCCTAACCATGGTCTCCCCAAAAATATGATTATTACTAATTTCTATGCGAGGCTCTCTCGACAGGATAAAGATTTGCTCGATGCTTCCTCTATGGGTTCTTTCACAAACGAAAAGACTGATGCTAAATGGGAACTCCTTGAAAGAATTCAACGCAACACTGAAGATTGGGAGATCGACAAAGGTAAAGAGTCAGGTATAATTTATGAGTATGATTGCATTAAGTCCTTTGTTGAAACTACAAGTTTTAATAAGTTTAGTGCTAAGTTTGGGCTTGATTCTCAACTCCTTGTTGATTTCCTCAAATCTTTTGCTTCACATCTTAATATGCCCAAGGAGGATTGGATCAAGTATCATAAACCTTTTAAAGAGACTTGCAAAGAAAATGAAATTGTTCATGATGATTGCAACATGCATGATCCAATTCCTAAAAATGAAGTTTTATATAAGCATGTTAATTTTTGTGGAGTGGATAGACCTTGTGAAAGGCCTGTGATTGAAGAAGAGAAGTATAGTAAGCAACATAAGCATGAAAGAACAATCACTTGGGTCAGAGATTTAAATGAAATTGCTAGAGAATTGTGTGACCTTTATCCTTTTACTTGTGAACTTTGTCGTATAGAGGGTCACTTTAATTTTCAATGCATGAACTTTCAAAACATAACTGTTAACCGGTTGTGTGATAACATGATCACCTCTGATCTTTATGATGAGCTTATGTTATTTTTGATGTGTGAAGAGTTATCAGAAAAGACTTCTTGGCTAGATGTTAATGCCATCGGAATAAAAAACACTTTGCAAAATTGCCATCTCTATTGTGTTGTTAATTGCCATGAAAATGATTACATAAGTAAGATTAGAAGGAGGGAACTTTACCAAAGTATAAAAATGTCTCTTATATTTCTGCTAATAAAAAGGAGAATTTCTCCCAAGTTTCCCCTATTGTTTCTAATGATAAACCAGGATATGTGGAGAAGCTTCATCTCCAACCGCTTCCTCCTAAGGTGAAGAAGAAGAAAAAGAAAAAGAGGAGGAAGAGGAGCAAGAAGGAAGAAGAATGGGTATCAACCTGGCCTGAGCATATTCCTCCCATCAACTTTTATCCTAACGGTTGTAAGTTTAAAGAAGAAGGTGAAGTTTATTGCCTTAATTATCATCTTGATGATACGTCCATAGGTACTATTGAAGATGATTTTGATTATGATATGCATGTTACTTATTGCGATTGGGAAACTGATGATAATGCTACTTATGATCTTGAAAATCTTTTTGGTACCCGCTCTGAAAGTGATGATATGGGAAGCTCTAAGCTTGGGGATGATAGGATTGCAAATCCTTTACCCACTAGTAATGTGACAATTGATAATTCTTTTGCTAGTAAGAATAAAGACAACATGTTTACAAATATAGTTGCTAGCAATGATAATGCTCTTCTCTACTATAATGATGTTATAACTCCAATCTATAGTGATTATAAAGGTACCTATGACATAAGGAGAAATTATCCTTATGAAACTTGTCATAATCATGGAGGGAATTACTCCCTTGTTGAACACCATCTTCCTAATACACAATTAATCTATAGTGTTCAAGTTGTTTATGATAGTCCTACTCCCACTATTACCAATGAGAAAGATTATGCTTATGTGGAGAGTAAGAGTACCTTTTTGCATGTGGATCATGGTAACAATGCTTTATGTGATGCTTATATTATTGAGTTTATTCGTGATCCCACTGAAAATTATTATGGGAAGGGAACATATGCTTATAGATACTTCAATAATATCAAGTTCCCTCTCTTTATGGTGAATATTTTGAAGTTATGCTTGTTCTGCCTTCCTATGCTAGTTGCTTTATGCTTCAATAATTTATTTTCTTAGAAGATTCCTATGCATAGGAAGCATGTTAGGCTTAAATGTGTTTGGTATTTTCTTCTTGATGCTCTCTTTTGTTCTTCAACTCTTATTCCTACGAGAGCATCATTAAAGTCTTATGCCTAGCTTAAAGGCATAAAAGAAAGCGCTTTTGGGAGGCAGCCCACAATGAATAAAATTTTATTTTGCTTTTGTTGTGTCTTGATGTTGTTACTACAGTAGCATCATCATTGTATCTTTACTTTTCAGCTTTGTGCCAAGTGTAGCCTCTGATTGCAAGAAAGTTCAAAAGTTGTGACGTGTTGTCCAGGAAACAGATTCTGTCCTTGGATAGAAAAATTCGTATAAAATCACCAGATCATCTTTTTGGTCTGAGGCGTCTGTTCTGAGTTTTTTGATTAGAGTTGCAGAAGTGCCCCGAAAAAATCATTTACTACCTGCTGGTCTGTTTTTCACAGATTCTGTCCTGTTTTGCCTTTCCTTCATTTTGCAAACCTTGAGCTTGCTTTTTCTTTGCAAAAACCTTTTGGCAATCTTGAGAAACAGTAGACCTTCAAGAATATCCTTATTTCCAGCAAGGAAAATTATTTTATTAAGGGTACTAACCTCGCTAATCAGATTATGATGAGTTATGTATGAAGGGAGTTTTCAAGTGTGCGATGGAAGATGATAAAAAGATTCAGGAGTGTCAAACGCTCAAGCTTGGGGATGCCCCCATGCACCCCCAAGAAATATTCAAGGAGACTCAAGCGTCTAAACTTGGGGATGCCCCCGTGCATCCCCTTCTCCATCAACATTATCAGTTCGTCTTTCGTTCCACTATATTTTTATCACTTCATGTGTTATGTGCTATGCTTGGAGCGTCTTGCTTTTAGTTTACTTTTTAGTTTTCTTTAGCTTTTCATAACGAGTCGGAACTCAGCTTTCTTTATGTGGGAGATAAACATGCTCCACTTCAACCTAGAACATAACATGGAATTTTCATGTCTATCTTTGCTGTGTGTGTTCTTGGTATTTCAATAGCTACTATCATGTTCAGCTCTTAGTTTTCATGCTTATCTTTTTAAAGAGCTTTTGTTTCGTTGGTTGCTTGAACTCTCTTTAGTTATCATGCTTATCTTGTTAAGAGATTTTGCTTCTGTTGCATTGATCGGTATGTCTATGATAAAAATGCTACGTGCATAATGGTACTTAGTAATTCATGTTTTCTTATGGTTAGTCTCAAATAGCTGGGGGGTTCCCAATGTGTTATTGGAGTACCAACATGATTTGTTTGCCTATGATGTGGTATGGTTCAGTGATATCTTCCTTCGAGAATTTAATTTGATTGACTTGGCGTATGCTCACGCATATTTAAGACTGTAAAGAAAGTCTGTCAAGCCTTGATGATCTTTATTTCTGAGTAGCGATATAACTTCCATGCCTAATTCAATGTTGCTTTGTCGCTCTGCATGATTATGACCGTCATTGCTCTTTTAGTTGGTCGCTCCCAGTCTTTTGCTAACCTTCTCCTGTACTAAGCGGACTGACTGCTTGTGCATCCAAAATCCTTTAAACCAGTTATGCCATATGAGTCCACCATACCTTCCTATACATGGTATTTACCTGCCATTCCTAACGAAGACTTTCATGTACCATCTCGAAATTATTCAAGAAAAGCATTTCTCTTTTGTGCCTCTGTTTTAGTTCACGAGGAAGTAGTAGTTAATTCATGATCTTTTTAAGTTGGACAAGCTTCACCCCGGGATTGCATGTCTAATGTGCAAACCCATAATACGAGAAGGAACTGGCAAAGAGTGGCCCCAGCTCAAAAATAATATAACAAACAAACCCTCCTTCACGCTTTGTTCATGAGAAATCAGAAAACTTTGGCAGTGATAAACAAAGGAGATTAAGAGGATGTGATCGTCCTCATTCGGGATCCGTTCCTCGAAACTTGTCCATCTCAAGAAGTGATTGAGTTCTCTGCTAGCATTCGTTGACGAAACATGCATATCCAAAAAAATAATTTTTACTTCTGTTTTTAAAACCAAGAGCTCTGGTACATGTTTTGTCTTTGTTTCCGACTACGGGTTTTCAACCTTGCCAACAAAAGCCACGGTTCGAGAGTCTCCACCTTCTTTTAAAGCACCAACTATTAAGAGCATGATTGTCATTCTGAGTGTAATGTGCATTGTCCCAAAGTAGCATTGTCTTTTGCATGATTGTGATATCGTTTATTCTGAAATCATTGTATCTAGTCATCACTTAAACCTTGGAGATGCCCCTGCATTTATGTTTTGCTTCACTAAAGGGGGCAAGCGAGATATCACTTTGTCATATTTGCACACCATGCTCACTACGAATCTATTGAGTGTTTCAGTATCATATTGTAAAACTTTCAGTTCTTTGTGATTTTCTCATGAGGCAACTTAATTACTACAGATTCATTGTCTCAGTAAGCTTTTGTCATATGACTATAAAAAGTCCTATATGGTTAATAGCATGTCACCACAGAAATTATTCTTGTTATCATTTACCTACTCGAGGACGAGCAGGAATTAAGCTTGGGGATGTTGATGCGTCCAAAACGTATCTATAATTTCTGCTTCCTCCATGCCTCTTTTGTGTGATATTGCTATGATATTTATACACTTCCATACACTTTTGATCATATTTGGACTAACCTATTAACTCAGTGCACCCCAGTGCCAGTTTCTGTTTTCTGCTGTTTTTGTATTTCAGGTTTTCCCATTACGTAAACTGCCAGAAAAATTCCGGGAAAAATATATATATAATCAGCATTCCGGAAGCTTCCATGCGGCCAAAGTAGGGCCAGAGGGGGGCCACAGGGGCTCCAGGCGGCCTGCCCACGCGGCCCCCCTCCTGGCCGCGCCGGGGGGGCGCCTGGGCCCCCCAGACCTCCGCTGATGCCCCCCTTTGGCATATATTTAACACCCGTCGCAGAAACCCTGATTCCGGACCCCTTTTCTCCAGACGCAATTCCGATCTCCGCCGCCATCGCCATCAAGCTTCGGGGGACCAGAATTCCTGTGCCGGCACCCTGCCGGGACGGGGAAGTGCCCCCGGATTCATCTCCATCGATGTTGCTTCCTCCCTCCATGATGCGGGAGTAGTTCCTCCTCGGGGCTGAGGTTTCTACCAGTAGCTATGTGGTCAATTCTCTCTCCCATGATGTGATCTTCGTTGTGATCATAAGCTATGTTAATCTAGGGTGATCCCATGATATTTCCCCTTCCTCTATGTATTGGATTGATGTACTCACTTGTCTTTATCCAGTATAATCCCCGAGACCAAGGTGACAGCGGTCTATTGGACATGGATTAGAAAAATATTTTCATGAGTGATTTCCTCTCTTGTGTGTTGATTGAAGATTGAGAGTCTCTTGTTGCTTGTCTTTGACTATCCTTTAGATATGTTGTGGTGATTGTGGGACTCTCTTTGGATGGCCGCGGTGACATTGGGAAATCCTTAGATTGGGAACTACGAACTTTGAGGTGTGCTTTTGTAGCCCTACATAATTCTCGTCCTCTCTTGACCACGGAGGAATGACCTCCGGGTGCGTCTCCATTGCATGTTTTATGGGAAATATCATGTGATTCGATTATGTTAATGTTGTTGGGAGTTGCCACTAGTGAAAGTATGAAGCCTAGGCCTTGTTTCCACCATTGCAATACCATTTGTGTTCACGTTTACCACTTGTTTGCTTGCTGCACTTTTTATTACAGATTTATATTACTTTGTTTTGCCATCCATATCACTTGCCATTTAACATCTCTTCGCCGAACTAGTGCACCTATACATCTAACAAGTGTATTAGGTGTGTTGGGGACACAAGAGACTTCTTGTATCTTAGTTGCAGGGTTGCTTGAGAGAGACCATCTTCAACCTCTACTTCCCTGAGTTCGATAAACCTTAGGTCATCCACTTGAGGGAAATTGCTGCTGTCCTACAAACCTCTGCGCTTGGAGGCCCAACATAGTCTACAAGAGTAGAAGCGTGTGTAGACATCACAAATCCATGACACTATGTGTTTGATCTCTCTCTCTCTCTCTCGTGTTCTTGAGATGGCACGATCTTGATGTATCATGAGCTTTGCTATTATAGTTGGATCTTATGATGTTTCTCCCCCTCTACTCTCTTGTGATGAATTGAGTTTTCCCTTTGAAGTTATCTTATCGGATTGAGTCTTTAAGGATTTGAGAACACTTGATGTATGTCTTGTGCGGGATACCTGTGGTGACAATGGGGTATTCTATTGATTCACTTGATGTATGTTTTGGTGATCAACTTGCGGGTTCCGTGACCTTGGGAGCCTATGCATAGGGGTGGGCACACGTTTTTGTCTTGACTCTCCGGTAGAAACTTTGGGGCACTCTTTGAAGTTCTTTTGTGTTGGTTGAATAGATGAATCTGAGATTGTGTGATGCATATCGTATAATCATGCCCACGGATACTTGAGGTGACAATGGAGTATCTAGGTGACATTAGGGTTATGGTTGATGTGTGTCTCAAGGTGTTATTCTAGTACGAACTCTATGATAGATTGAACGGAAAGAATAGCTTCGTGTTATTTTACTACGGACTCTTGAATAGATTGATCAGAAAGATTAACTTTGAGGTGGTTTCGTACCCTACCATAATCTCTTCGTTTGTTCTCCGCTATTAGTTACTTTGGAGTGACTCTTTGTTGCATGTTGAGGGATAGTTATATGATCCAGTTATATTATTATTGTTGAGAGAACTTGCACTAGTGAAAGTATGAACCCTAGGCCTTGTTTCCTATCATTGCAACACCGTTTATGCTCACTTTTATCATTAGTTACCTTGCTGTTTTTTTTTATTTTCTGATTACAAATACCTATATCTACCATCCATATTGCACTTGTATCACCATCTCTTCGCCGAACTAGTGCACCCATACAATTTACCATTGTATTGGGTGTGTTGGGGACACAAGACTCTTCATTATTTGATTGCAGGGTTGTTTGAGAGAGACCATCTTCATCGTACGCCTCCCATGGATTGATAAACCTTAGGTCATCCACTTGAGGGAAATTTTCTACTGTCCTACAAACCTCTGCAGTTGGAGGCCCAACAATGTCTACAAGAAGAAGGTTGTGTAGTAGACATCAATGGTAACAATGCAATACATGCCTGGCTACCCCTTTTGTCACTGGGTGAGAACACCGCAAGATTGAACCCAAAACTAAGCACCTCTCCCATTGCAAGAACTACCAATCTAGTTGGCCAAACCAAACCAATAATTCCAAGAGAAATACAAAGATATAAAATCATGCATATAAGAATTAGAGAAGATTCAAATAATATTCATAGATAATATGATCATAAATCCACAATTCATCGGATCTCGACAAACACACCACAAAAGAAGATACATCGTTCTAGTCGGGCAGCTGTGTGACAACACTCCTGAGAAAGCGGCGCTTTTGTGTAACATGCTATGGTCTCAACGCCCTTACGAGGTAGAGATGAGTTTCACACACTCTAAGCCCGGACCCCGCGCAGTTAGGAGGATTGGCCGCTATCTGAGCGGTACCACCCACCCTACCCTACTACATATAGGGGGTCGTCCGTCCTACAGCCGCCCGAAAAGGAACTGCAGTTATCTTGAATAGATCTCCAAGAACATCAAGGAGAACATTGTATTGAAGATCAAAGAGAGAGAAGAAGCCATCTAGCTACTAGCTATGGACTCGTAGTTCTATGGTAAACTACTCACGCATCATCGGAAGGGCAGCAAGGTTGATGTAGAAGTCCTCCATGATCAAATCCCCCTCCGGGAGAGTACCGAAAAAGGCCTCCAGATGGAATCTCACGAGATCAGAAACCTGCGGTGGCGGAAAAGTATTTTCGTTGACGCTTCTAGGGTTTTGGGAATATTTCTGAATTTATAGTCCAAGGTAGGAGGTCAAGGGGTCTCCGAGGGGGCCACAAGCCCTAGGGGCGCGCCTCCTGGCTTGTCGTCTCCTTGGGGACTCTCTAACTTGTACTCCAAGTCCTACGTGTGTCTTCTGGTCCAAGAAAAATCATCGTGAAAGTTTTATTCTGTTTGGACTCCGTTTGATATTCCTTTTCTGCGAAACTCAAAAACAGGGGAAAAACAGAAACTGGCACTGGGCTCTAGGTTAATAAGTTAGTCCCAAAAAATATAAAATAGCTTATTAATGCATATAAAACATACAAAGTTGATAATATAATAGCATGGAACAATCAAAAATTATAGATACGTTGGAGATGTATCCCTCATCAAGTTCTACTTTCCTCCCACTCACTTCTTTCGAGAGAAACTCCTTCTCTAGAGAGGACCCATTCTTAGCAACAAAGATATTGCCTTCAAATCTTTGGTAGAAGGTGTACCCAATATTTTATTTTGGGTATCCTATGAAGATGCACTTCTTCGATTTGGGTTCAAGCTTATCAGGCTGAAGCCTTTTGACATAAGTGTCGCAACCCCAAACTTTAAGAAACGACGGCTTTGGTTTCTTGCCAAACCATAATTCATACGGTGTCATCTCAACGGATTTAGACGGTGCCCTATTTAACGTGAATGCAACTGTCTCTAATGCATAACCCCAAATCGACAAAGGCAAATCGGTAAGAGACATCATAGAATGCACCATATCCAATACAGTGCGATTATGACGTTCGGACACACCAATACGTTGTGGTGTTCCAGATGGCGTGAGTCGTGAAACTATTCCAAATTGTTTGAAATGAAAGCCAAACTCATAAATCAAATATTCTCCTCTGCAATCAGATCATATAAACTTTATTTTCTTGCTACAATGATTCTCCACTTCACTCTGAAATTCTTTGAACTTTTGAAATGTTCCAGACTTGTGTTTCATCAAGTAGATATACCTATACCTACTTAAGTCATCTGTGAAGGTGAGAAAATAAGGATACCGCCGCATGCTTCAACACTCATTTGTCTGCATACATTGGTATGTATTATTTCCAATAAGTCATTAGCTCGCTCCATTGTTCTGGAGAACGGAGTTTTAGTCATCTTACCCATGGGGCATGGTTCGAAAGTATCAAATGATTCATAATCAAGTGATTCGAAAAGTCCATCCGCATGGAGTTTCTTCATGCGCTTTACACCAATATGACCTAAACGGCAGTGCCACAAGTATGTTGCACTATCATTATTAACTTTGCATCTTTTGGCATCACTATTATGAATATGTGTATCACTACGATTGAATTTCAATAAACTATTTACATTGGGTGTATGACCATAGAAGGTTTTATTCATGTAAACAGAACAATAATTATTCTCTGACTTAAATGAATAACTGTATTGCAATAAACACAATCCAATCTTGTTCATGCTCAATGCAAACACCAAATAACATTAATTTAGGTTCAACACTAATCTCAAAAGTATAGGAAGTGTGCAATGATGATCATATCAATCTTGGAACAACTTCCAACACGCATCCTCACCTCACCCTTAACTAGTCTTCGTTTATTCTGCAACTCCTTTTTCGAGTTACTAATCTTAGCAACTGAACCGGTATCAAATACTCAGGCGCTACCACGAGTCCTAGTAAGGAACACATCAATAACATGCATATCAAATATACCTTTGTTCATTTTGCCATCCTTCTTATCCGCCAAATACTTGGGGCAGTTCCGCTTCCAGTGATCATTTCCTTTGTAGTAGAAGCACTTAGTTTCAGGTTTGTGTCTAGCTTTGGGCTTCTTATCAGGAGTGGTAACTTGCTTGCCGTTCTTCTTGAAGTTCCCTTTCTTCCCCTTGGCCTTTTTCTTGAAACTAGTGGTCTTGTCAGCCATCAACACTTGATGCTCCTTCTTGATTTGTACCTCCACTAATTTCAGCATCACGAAGAGCTCGAGAATCGTTTTCATCATCCCTTGCATATTTATAGTTCATCACAAAGCTCTAGTAGCTTGGTGATAGTGACTAGAGAAATTTGTCAATCACTATCTTATCTGGAAGATTAACTCCCACTTGATTCAAGCGATTGTAGTACTCAGACATTCTGAGCACATGCTTACTGGCTGAGCTATTCTCCTCCATCTTGTAGGCAAAGTACTTGTCAGAGGTCTCATACCACTCATCACGGGCATGAGCCTAAAATACCAATTTCAGCTCTTGGAACATCTCATATGTTGCATGGCGTTCAAAACGTCTTTAGAGCCCCAATTCTCAGTCGTAAAGCATGGCGCACTAAACTATCAAGTAGTCATCAGATTGAGCTTTCCAAATGTTCATAACGTCAGCATCAGCTTCTGCAGCAGGTCTATCACCTAGCGGTGCATCAAGAACATAATTGTTTTGTGCATCAATGAGGATAATCCTCAGATCATGGACCCAGTCTGCATTATTGCTACCTACATCTTTCAACTTAGTTTTCTCTAGGACCGTATTAAAACAGGGGAGCTACATCGCGAGCTATTGATCTACAACATAATATGCAAAAACTATAAGATTAAGTTCGTGATAAATTAAGTTCAATTAATCAAATTACTAATGAACTCCCACTTAAATTAACATCCCTCAAGTTATCTAAGTGATACACGATCCAAGTCAACTAACTCATGTCCGATCATCAGGTGAGATGGGGTAGTCATCAATGGTGAACATCTCCATGTTGATCATATCTACTATATGACTCATGTTCGACCTTTCGGTCTCTAGTGTTCTAAGGCCATGTTTGTACATGCTAGGCTCGTCAAGTTTAACACAAGTATTCCGCGTGTGTAAATCTGGCTTACACCCATTGTATGTGCACGTAGAGTCTATCACACTCAATCAACATGTGGTGTCTCGAAATGATGAAGTGTAGCAATGGTGCATACTAAGGGAGAACACTTTTATCTTGAAATTAAGAGAAGGGGTCATCTTATAATGCTACCATCGTTCTAAGCAAAATAAGATACATAAAGGATAAACATAACATGTAATTAAAATATGTGACATCATATGGCCATCATCATCTTGTGCTTTCGACCTCCATCTCTAAAGCATCGTCATGATCTCCATCATCACTAGCTCGACACTTTGATCTCCATCGTTGCATCATGGTCGTCTCGCCAACTATTGCTTCTAGAACTATTGCTAACTCATAGCGATAAAGTAAAGCAATTACATGGCGCTTGCATTTCATACAATAATTAAGAGACAACCATAAGGCTCCTGCCGGTTCTCGATATTACAAAACATGATCATCACACACAATAATGTATAACTCATCATGTCTTGACCGTATCACATCACAACATGCCCTGCAAAAGCAAGTTAGACATCCTCTACTTTGTTGTTTCGAGTTTTACGTGGCTGCTACGGGCTTCTAGCAATAACCGTTCTTACCTACGGCAAAAACCACAATGGTGAGTTATCAAGTTTGTTATTTTAACCTTCTTCAAGGACCGGCCGCAATCAAATTCGATTCAACTAGAATACGAGAAATAGACACCGCAAGCCACCTTTATGCAAAACAAGTTGCATGTCTATCGGTGGAACCGGTCTCATATACGTGGACATGTAGGGTTGGTCCGGGTCCCTTCATCTTACAATACCACCGAATCAAAATAAGACGTTGGTGGTAAGCAGTATGACCATCACCTCCCACAACTCTTTGTGTTCTACTCGTGCATATCATCTACGCATAGACCTAGCTCATGATGCCACTGTTGGGGAACATTGCATGGAAAAACAAAAAAAATACGCACATGCAAGATCTATCCAAGGAGATGCATAGCAACGAGAGGGGAGTGTGTGTCTACGTACCCTCGTAGACCATAAGCGGAAGTTTTTGACAACGCGGTTGATGTAGTCGAACTTTCTTCGCGATCCAATCAATCGAGTACCAAATGTACGACACCTCTGCGTTCAGCACACGTTCAGGTCGGTGATGTCCACGCCTTCTTGATCCAGCAAGATGGTGAGGTAGTGGACGAGTTTCGGCAGCTCGGCGGCGTGGTGACGGTGATGGTGAAGCTATCTCCACAGGGCTTCGCCTAAGCACTACGAAAATATGACTGAGGGTGTAAATGGTGGACGGCGGCACCGCACACGGATAAGACAATTGTCATGGTTATGTGTGGCGCCCCCCTCCCACATATATAGGTGGGGGAGAGGAGGCAGCCCCTAGGGCACCCCAAGAGACCTCGTGGCAGCCCTAGGGCTGCTGCCTTGCGTTGCGCCCCCCTTTTCCCTTATTTGGAGTGCGGGAGGAAGGAAGGAGGAGGTGGCGCCCCCACTTTCCTTTCTCCCATAAGGAGGGAAAGGTAGGAGGGGCCACCCTCCCCTTTCCTTCCCCTAGGGCCGGCCAACCAAGGGATGGGGTGCACCAGCCCCCTAGTGGGCTGGTCTGTCCCCTCATGTCACGGGAAAACACGATCACCTATAGAGCCATCAGCCCCTTTGTGGTTCGGCAAGGGGGAATAGCACGTTGCACAAAGAGCGGTGGTCGTAGGGGCAGCGCGGCAAAGGTGACATGGTGGTTTTTACCCAGGTTCGGGCCGCTGTGAAGCGTAGAACCCTACTCCTGCTCTGGTGGATTGGATGAGTGAGCGTGAGGAGCACGTAGCGCAAGAGCCCGGCAAGGTAGCCTCGGGGGAGGAGTATCTATGCTCGTATGAGAGTACAAGGGTCCGAATCCTTTCTAAGCTTGCATCAGTCCTCCTTTTATAGTACAAGGGGAATCCACAATGGTGACATGATCAATGTTGGTTAATTAGATAGCCAACAGTGATATCATACCTAACTTTGTAGACATGACATGGTGCATTAAATGCACCGCTTAGTGTGACGTCGATGAGTAGCCCGGCAAGCCTTGCCACACTACTTTATCTATCTCTCGCCCTGTCTGGTTGACACTACTACCTCTTGAGCTTGCGTTGTATTCCCTCGAAGAGGAAAGGGAGATGCAGCACAGTAGCGTAAGTATTTCTCTCAGTTTTTGAGAACCAAGGTATCAATCCAGTAGGAGACCACGCGCCAGTCCCTCGCACCTGCACAAACAAATAAGAACTTCGCAGCCAACGCGATAAGGGGTTGTCAATCCCTTTATCACTTACGATAGTGAGATCTGATAGATATGATAATTACATTTTTGGTATTTTTGGTATAGAAATAGAAAGTAAAGAAAGCAAATAAACAACGGCAACAGAAATTGACGGGGAAGTAATATGATAAAGATAGACCCGGGGGGCATAGTTTTCTCTAGTGGCTTCTCTCATGATAGCGATATTCTATGGCGGGTAAACAAATTACAGTCGAGCAATTGATATAAAAGTGAATAATTATGAGACTATCTAGGCATGATCATTGTATATAGGCATCATGTCCGAGACAAGTAGACCGACTCCTGCCTGCATCTACTACTATTACTCCACACATCGACCACTAACCAGCATGCATCTAGTGTATTGAGTTCATACGAACAGAGTAACGCCTTAAGCAAGATGACATGATGTAGAGGGATAAACTCAAGCAATATGATGAAAACCCCATCTTTTTATCCTCGATGGCAACAATACAATACGTGCCTTGCTGCCCCTACTGTCACTGGGAAAGGACACCACAAGATTGAACCCAAAGCCAAGCACTTCTCCGATTTCAAGAACTATAGATCTAGTAGGCCAAACCAAACCAATAATTCGAAGAGACTTGCAAGGATATTATGAGCACACATAAAAAGTTCAGAGAAGAACCAAATATCTTTCATAGATAATCTTGATCATAAACTCACAATTCATCGGATCTCGACAAACACACCACAAAAAGGGATTACATCAAATAGATCTCCTCGAAGACCGAGGAGAACTTTGTATTGAGATCCGGAGAGAGAGAAGAAGCCATCTAGATGCTAGCTATGGACCCGAAGGTCTGAGGTAAACTACTCACAACTCATGGTGAGGGCGATGATGATGATGATGAAGGCCTCTGTGATGGATCCCCCTCCCGGAACAGGCTCCAAGATGGGATCTCCACGGGAACAGTAGCTACGGCGGTGGAATTAGGGTTTTCTCTCTGCGTATGGAGTTTCTGTGGTACGTAGGTATATATAGGAAGAAGAGGGGCACCAGGGGCCACAGGGGCTGCCCTCGAGGCAGGGGGCGCGCCCTGGGAAGGGGGGCGTGCCCTGGGAAGGGGGGCGCGCCCCCCACCCTCGAGGGTGGGCCCCCTGTCCTCTGGCTTGGCCCCGACGTCTTTCGTGCGTGATTTCCTCCAAAAATATCTCCTGCGAAGGTTTTATTCCGTTTGGACTCTGTTTGATATTCCTTTTCTGCAAAACCCTGAAATAGGCAAAAAAAACAGCAATCTAGACTAGGCCTTTGGGTTAGTAGGTTAGTCCCAAAAATGATATAAAAGTGAATGATAAAGCCCATTAAACATCCAAGACTTCATAAATAATAGCATGGAACAATAAAAAATTATAGATACGTAGGAGACGTATCAAGTATCCCCAAGCTTAATTCCTGCTCGTCCTCGAGTAGGTAAATGATAAAGAAAGAATTTTTGATGTGGAATGCTAACCAATATAGTTTTTCAATGTAATTGTCTTAATTGTGGCATGAATGTTCAGATCTGAAAGATTCTAGACAAAAGTCTATGTTGACATAAGAAATAACAAAACTTCAAGCAATACTAACAAAGCAATCATGTCTTCTCAAAATACTATGGCTAAAGAAAGTTATCCCTACAAAATCATATAGTGTTGGCTATGCTCCCTTATTATCACACTAAATATTCATATCATGCACAACCCCGATTTCAGCCAAGCATTTGTTTTCATGCTCCATCTTTTCAAACCTTTCAACTTTCACGCAATACATGAGCATGAGTGATACGTCCAAAACGTATCTATAATTTCTGCTTGCTCCATGCCTCTTTTGTGTGATATTGCTATGATATTTATACACTTCCATACACTTTTGATCATATTTGGACTAACCTATTAACTCAGTGCACCCCAGTGCCAGTTTCTGTTTTCTGTTGTTTTTGTATTTCAGGTTTTCCCATCACGTAAACTGCCAGAAAAATCCCGGAAAAATTATAAAAAAAATCAGCATTCCGGAAGCTTCCTTGCGGCCAAAGTAGGGCCGGAGGGGGGCCACCAGGGCTCCAGGCGCCCTGGTGGCGCGGCCCCCCTCCTGGCCGCGCCGGGGGGCGCCTGGGCCCCCCAGGTCTCCGCTGATGCCCCCCTTTGGCATATATTTACACCACGTCCCGAAACCCTCGGGGACGGAACCCTTTTTCGCGATCTCATCTCTGTTCCGCCGCTGCCGCGCTTCCAAGTGTTGGAGATATGCCCTAGAGGCAATAATAAAAGCATTATTATTATATCTCCTTGTTCATGATAATTGTCTGTTATTCATGCTTGAATTGTATTGTACGGAAACAGCGATACATGTGTGAATACACAGACCACATTGAGTCCCTGGTAGGCCTCTAGTTACCAGTTCGTTGATCAACAGATGGTCACGGTTTCCTGACCATGGACATGGGATGTCAGTGATAACGGGATCACATCATTAGGAGAATGATGTGATGGACAAGACCCAAACTTGAGCATAACACGAGATCGTATAGTTCGTAATGCATAAGCTTTTCGGTGTCAAGTATTTATTCCTTAGACCATGAGGTTGTACAACTCCCGGATGCCGTAGGAATACTTTGGGTGTGCCAAACGTCACAACGTAAATGGGTGGCTATAAAGGTACGCATCGGGTATCTCCGAAAGTGTCTGTTGAGTTGGTACGAACCGAGACTGGGATGTTGTCACTCCGTATGACGGAGAGGTACCTCTGGGCCCACTCGGTAATACATCATCATAATGAGCTCAATGTGACTAAGTAGTTAGTCACAGGATGATGGATTACGGATCGAGTAAAGAGACTTGCCATAACGAGATTGAACAAGGTATCGGGAATACCGACGATCGAATCTCGGGCAAGTACCGTACCGATGGACAAAGGGAATAACATACGGGATTGAGTGAATCCTTGACACGGTGGTTCATCCGATGAAGATCATCGAGGAACACGTGGGAACCAACATGGGTATCCAGATCCTGCTGTTGGTTATTGACCGGAGAGTGGTCTCGGTCATGTCTACGTGTCTCCCGAACCCGTAGGGTCTACACACTTAAGGTTCGGTAACGCTAGGGTCGTAGAGATAAATGCACGTGGAAACCCAAAAGTTGTTCGGAGTCCCGGATGAGATCCCGGACGTCACGAGGAGTTCCGGAATGGTCCGGAGGTAAAGATTGATATATAGGAAGTCCAGTTTCGGCCAACGGGTGATCTCCGGGGGTCACCGGGAGCGTCCCGGGACCACCAGAGGGGCCCCGGGGGTCCACCGGGTGGGGCCACCCATCCCGGTGGGGCCCCTAGGCCGCAAGGGGAAGTGTCCAGCCCTCTGGGCTGGCGCACCACTAGGGGGCCCACCTCCCCATGCGCCTAGGGTTAAAACCCTAAGGGGGAGGGGGGCTCCACTTGCCTTGGGGGGCAAGGAACCCCCCCTGGCCGCCGCCCCCTTGCAGGTTGGATCTGCAGGGGGCCCAGGCGCACCCCCTGGCCCCTATATATATGTGGGGAGGGAGAGGGCAGCCGCACCCAAGCCCTGGTGCCTCTCCCCCTCCCGTCACACCTCCATACTCCCACGCAGGGCGCCCGGCGAAGCCCTGCTGCGATCTCCACTGCATCCGTCATCACGCCGTCGTGCTGCCGGATCTCTGACGACTTCTCCTCCCCCCTTGCTGGATCAAGAAGGAGGTGACGTTGCTGCACCGTACGTGTGTTGAACGCGGAGGTGCCGTTCGTTCGGCGCTAGATCATCGGTGACGAAGAACGCGAAGAGTACGACTACTTCATCCACGCTTCTTCGAAAGCTTCCGCTCGCGGTCTACATAACGGTATGTAGATGCACTCTTACTTGCTCGTTGCTAGATGTCTCCATAGTTGGATCTTGGTGAAAGCGTAGAAAATTTTTGAATTATGCTACGTTCCCCAACAGTGGCATCTGAGCCTAGGTTTTATGCGTAGCATCTTGCACGAGTAGAACACAAAGCAGTTGTGGGCGTTTGGTTTTGTTCAACTTTCTAACCGTTACTAGTCAATCTTGATTCGGCGGTATTGTGGGATGAAGCGGTCCGGACCGACCTTACACGTACGCTTACGTGAGACTGGTTCCATCGACAGACATGCACTAGATGCATAAGGTGGCTGGCGGGTGTCTGTCTCTCCTACTTTAGTTGGATCGGATTCGATGAAAAGGGTCCTTATGAAGGGTAAATAGAAGTTGACAAATCACGTTGTGGTTTTGGCGTAGGTAAGAAACGTTCTTGCTAGAAATCCTATAGAAGCCACGTAAAACTTGCAACAACAATTAGAGGACGTCTAACCTGTTTTTGCAGCATGTGCTATGTGACGTGGTATGGCCAAAACAAAGATGTGATGAATGATATATGTGATGTATGAGATTGATCATGTTTTTGTAATAGGGAATCACGACTTGCATGTCGATGAACCTGACAACCGGCAGGAGCCATAGGAGTTGTCTTAATTATTGTATGACCTGCGTGTCACTGAATAACGCCATGTAATTACTTTACTTCATTGCTAAACGTTAGCTATAGTAGTAGAAGTAATAATTGGCGTGACGACTTCTTCAAGACACGATGATGGAGATCATGATGATGAAGATCATGGTGTCGAGCCGGTGACAAGATGATCATGGTGCCCCGAAGATGGAGATCCAAGGAGCAAGATGATATTGGCCATATCATGTCACTTTAATTGATTGCATGTGATGTTTATCATGTTTATGCATCTTGTTTACTTAGAACGATGGTAGTAAATAAGATGATCTCTCACTAAAAATTTCAAGTATTGTGTTTCCCCTAACTGTGCACCGTTGCTAAAGTTCGTTGCTCCGAAGCACCACGTGATGATCGGGTGTGATAGGTTCTAACGTTCGCATACAACGGGTGTAAGACAGATTTACACACGCGATACACTTAGGGTTCACTTGACGAGCCTAGCATGTACAGACATGGCCTCGGAACACGGAAGACCGAAAGGTCGAACACGAGTCGTATAGAAGATACGATCAACATGAAGATGTTCACCGTTGATGACTAGTCCGTCTCACGTGATGATCGGACATGGGCTAGTCGATTCGGATCGTGTATCACTTAGATGACTAGAGAGATGTCATTCTGAGTGGGAGTTCATTGGAATTTGATTAAGATGAACTTAATTATCATGAACTTAGTCTAAATTCTTTACAATATCTCTTGTAGATCAAATGGCCCACGCTCAGGTTTCCCTCAACTTCAACGCGTTCCTAGAGAAAACCAAGCTGAAAGACGATGGTAGCAACTATACGGATTGGGTCCGTAACCTGAGGATTATCCTCATAGCTGCCAAGAGATCATATGTCCTAGAAGCACCGCTAGGTGATGCACCTGCTCCCGATGCGGCCCAAGACGTTTTGAACGTCTGGCAGTCGCGTAGTGATGATTACTCCCTGGCTCAGTGCGGCATGCTTTACAGTTTAGAATCGGGGCTCCAAAAACGTTTTGAGCACCACGGAGCATATGAGATGTTCGAAGAGCTGAAAATGGTTTTCCAAGCTCATGCCCGAGTCGATAGATATGATGTCTCTGACGCATTCTACAGCTGTAAGATGGAGGAGAACAGTTCTGTCAGTGAGCACATCCTCAAGATTTCAGGATTGCACAACCGCTTGTCTCAGCTGGGAATGAATCTCCCAGATGAAGCGGTCGTTGACAGAATCCTCCAGTCGCTCCCACCAAGCTTCAAGAGCTTCGTGTTGAACTTTAATATGCAGGGGATGGAGAAGTCCATTCCCGAGGTGTATTCGATGCTGAAATCAGCGGAGGTGGACATCAAGAAAGAACATCAAGTGTTGATGGTCAATAAAACCACTAAGTTCAAGAAAGGCAAGGGTAAGAAGAACTTCAAGAAGGACGGCAAGGGAGTTGCCGCGCCTGGCAAGCCTGTTGCCGGGAAGAAGCCAAAGTATGGACCCAAGCCTGAGACAGAGTGCTTTTATTGCAAGGGAACGGGTCACTGGAAGCGGAACTGCCCCAAATACTTAGCAGACAAGAAGGCCGGCAACGTCAAAGGTATATATGATATACATGTTATTGATGTGTACCTTACCAGCACTCGTAGTAGCTCCTGGGTATTCGATACCGGTGCAGTTGCTCACATTTGTAACTCAAAACAGGAGCTGCGGAATAAACGGAGACTGGCGAAGGATGAGGTGACGATGCGCGTCGGGAATGGTTCCAAGGTCGATGTGATCGCCGTCGGCACGCTACCTCTACATCTACCCTCGGGATTAGTTTTAAACCTCAATAATTGTTATTTAGTACCAGCTTTGAGCATGAACATTGTTTCTGGATCTCGTCTTATGCGAGATGGCTACTCTTTCAAATCGGAGAATAATGGTTGTTCTATTTATTTGAGAAATATGTTTTATGGTCATGCCCCGCTGGTCAATGGTTTATTTTTTATGAATCTCGAACGTAGTGATACACATATTCATAGTGTTGATGCCAAAAGATGTAAAGTTGATAATGATAGTCCCACATACTTGTGGCATTGCCGCCTTGGTCATATTGGTGTCAAACGTATGAAGAAGCTCCATTCAGATGGACTTCTGGAGTCTCTTGATTATGAATCATTTGACACGTGTGAACCATGCCTCTTGGGCAAGATGACCAAGACTCCGTTCTCCGGAACAATGGAGCGAGCAACCAACTTGTTGGAAATCATGCATACTGATGTGTGCGGTCCAATGAGTGTTGAGGCTCGCGGAGGCTACCGTTATGTTCTCACCCTCACAGATGACTTGAGTAGATACGGGTATATCTATTTGATGAAACACAAGTCTGAGACCTTTGAAAAGTTCAAGGAATTTCAGAATGAGGTTAAGAATCAACGTGACAGAAAAATAAAGTTCTTGCGATCGGATCGTGGGGGTGAATATTTAAGTCATGAATTTGGCACACACCTTAGGAGCTGTGGAATTGTTTCACAATTGACACCGCCCGGAACACCTCAACGTAACGGTGTGTCCGAACGTCGAAATCGTACTCTATTGGACATGGTGCGATCTATGATGTCCCTCACCGATTTACCGCTATCTTTTTGGGGTTATGCTTTAGAGACTGCCGCATTCACTTTAAATAGGGCTCCGTCGAAATCCGTTGAGATGACTCCGTATGAACTTTGGTTTGGCAAGAAACCAAAGCTGTCGTTTCTAAAAGTTTGGGGTTGCGATGCTTATGTCAAGAAACTTCAACCTGAAAAGCTCGAACCCAAATCGGAGAAATGCGTCTTCATAGGATACCCAAAGGAAACAATTGGGTACACCTTCTACCACAGATCCGAAGGCAAAGTCTTTGTTGCCAAGAATGGATGCTTTCTGGAGAAAGAGTTTCTCTCGAAAGAAGTGAGTGGGAGGAAAGTAGAACTTGATGAGGTGACAGTCACCCCTCCTGTACCGGAAAGTAGCGCAGCGCAGGAAACTGTTCCTGAGGTGCCTGCACCGACAAGGGAGGAAGTTAATGATGATGATCATGAAGAAACAGATCAAGTTACTACTGAACTTCGAAGGTCCACAAGGGTACGTTCCGCACCAGAGTGGTACGGCAACCCTGTACTAGAAATCATGTTGTTAGACAACGGTGAACCTTCGAACTATGAAGAAGCGATGGCGGGCCCGGATTCCAATAAATGGCTTGGAGCCATGAAATCCGAGATAGAATCCATGTATGAACACAAAGTATGGACTTTGGTGGACTTGCCTGATGATAGGCACGCCATAGAAAATAAATGGATATTTAAGAAGAAGACAGACGCGGATGGTAATGTGACCATCTATAAAGCTCGGCTTGTCGCTAAGGGTTATCGACAAGTTCAAGGGATTGACTACGACGAGACTTTCTCTCCCGTAGCGATGCTGAAGTCAGTCAGAATCATGTTAGCTATTGCCGCATTCTATGATTATGAGATATGGAAGATGGACGTCAAAACAGCATTCCTTAACGGCTTCCTCAAGGAAGAGTTGTATATGATGCAACCGGAAGGTTTTGTCGATCCAGATAACGCTAACAAGGTATGCAAGCTCCAGCGCTCGATTTACGGGCTGGTGCAAGCATCTCGGAGTTGGAATATTCGCTTTGATGAAGTGATCAAAGCGTTTGGCTTTATACAGACTTATGGAGAAGCCTGTATTTACAAGAAAGTGAGTGGGAGCTCTGTGGCATTTCTCATATTATATGTGGATGACATATTGCTGATGGGAAATGATATAGAATTCTTGGAAAATGTAAAGGCCTACTTGAATAAAAGTTTTTCAATGAAGGACCTTGGAGAAGCTGCTTACATATTAGGCATCAAAATCTATAGAGATAGATCGAGACGCCTCATTGGTCTTTCACAAAGTACATACCTTGACAAGATATTGAAAAAGTTCAATATGGATCAGTCCAAGAAGGGATTCTTGCCTGTTTTACAAGGTATGAGATGGAGCAAAGCTCAGTCGCCCACCACGGCAGAAGATAGAGAAAAGATGAGTGTCATTCCCTATGCCTCGGCCATAGGTTCTATCATGTATGCCATGCTGTGTACCAGACCTGATGTGAACCTTGCCATAAGTTTGGTAGGGAGGTACCAAAGTGATCCCGGTACGGAACACTGGACAGCGGTCAAGAACATCCTGAAGTACCTGAAAAGGACTAAGGATATGTTTCTCGTTTATGGAGGTGACGAAGAGCTCGTCGTAAAGGGTTACGTCGATGCTAGCTTCGACACAGATCTGGATGACTCCAAGTCTCAAACCGGATACGTGTATATTTTGAATGGAGGGGCAGTCAGCTGGTGCAGTTGCAAACAGAGCGTGGTGGCAGCGTCTACATGTGAAGCGGAGTACATAGCTGCTTCTGAAGCAGCGCAGGAAGGAGTCTGGATGAAGGAGTTCATCACCGACCTAGGAGTCTTTCCAAGCGCGTCAAGCCCGATGACTCTCTTCTGTGACAACACTTGTGCTATTGCTATTACCAAGGAGCCCAGGTTTCACAAGAAGACCAAACACATCAAGCGCCGTTTCAACTCCATCCGGAATTATGTTCAGGATGGAGACATAAATATTTGTAAAGTGCATACGGATCTGAATGTCGCAGACCCGTTGACTAAACCTCTTTCACGGGCAAAACATGATCAACACCAGAACTCTATGGGTGTTCGATTCATCACAATGTAACTAGATTATTGACTCTAGTGCAAGTGGGAGACTGTTGGAGATATGCCCTAGAGGCAATAATAAAAGCATTATTATTATATCTCCTTGTTCATGATAATTGTCTGTTATTCATGCTTGAATTGTATTGTACGGAAACAGCGATACATGTGTGAATACACAGACCACATTGAGTCCCTGGTAGGCCTCTAGTTACTAGTTCGTTGATCAACAGATGGTCACGGTTTCCTGACCATGGACATGGGATGTCAGTGATAATGGGATCACATCATTAGGAGAATGATGTGATGGACAAGACCCAAACTTGAGCATAACACGAGATCGTATAGTTCGTAATGCATAAGCTTTTCGGTGTCAAGTATTTATTCCTTAGACCATGAGGTTGTACAACTCCCGGATGCCGTAGGAATACTTTGGGTGTGCCAAACGTCACAACGTAAATGGGTGGCTATAAAGGTACGCATCGGGTATCTCCGAAAGTGTCTGTTGAGTTGGTACGAACCGAGACTGGGATGTTGTCACTCCGTATGACGGAGAGGTACCTCTGGGCCCACTCGGTAATACATCATCATAATGAGCTCAATGTGACTAAGTAGTTAGTCACGGGATGATGGATTACGGATCGACTAAAGAGACTTGCCATAACGAGATTGAACAAGGTATCGGGAATACCGACGATCGAATCTCGGGCAAGTACCGTACCGATGGACAAAGGGAATAACATACGGGATTGAGTGAATCCTTGACACGGTGGTTCATCCGATGAAGATCATCGAGGAACACGTGGGAACCAACATGGTTATCCAGATCCCGCTGTTGGTTATTGACCGGAGAGTGGTCTCGGTCATGTCTACGTGTCTCCCGAACCCGTCGGGTCTACACACTTAAGGTTCGGTAACGCTAGGGTCGTAGAGATAAAT
Source organism: Secale cereale (assembly GCA_902687465.1). Taxonomy (NCBI): domain Eukaryota; kingdom Viridiplantae; phylum Streptophyta; class Magnoliopsida; order Poales; family Poaceae; genus Secale; species Secale cereale. Next base: position 69,678,293 of record LR738712.1, read on the forward strand.
GCACGTGGAAACCCAAAAGTTGTTCGGAGTCCCGGATGAGATCCCGGACGTCACGAGGAGTTCCGGAATGGTCCGGAGGTAAAGATTGATATATAGGAAGTCCAGTTTCGGCCAACGGGTGATCTCCGGGGGTCACCGGGAGCGTCCCGGGACCACCGAAGGGGCCCCGGGGGTCCACCGGGTGGGGCCACCCATCCCGGTGGGGCCCCTAGGCCGCAAGGGGAAGTGTCCAGCCCTCTGGGCTGGCGCACCACTAGGGGGGCCCACCTCCCCATGCGCCTAGGGTTAAGACCCTAAGGGGGAGGGGGGCTCCACTTGCCTTGGGGGGCAAGGAACCCCCCCCCTGGCCGCCGCCCCCTTGCAGGTTGGATCTGCAGGGGGCCCAGGCGCACCCCCTGGCCCCTATATATATGTGGGGAGGGAGAGGGCAGCCGCACCCAAGCCATGGCGCCTCTCCCCCTCCCGTCACACCTCCATACTCCCACGCAGGGCGCCCGGCGAAGCCCTGCTGCGATCTCCACTGCATCCGTCATCACGCCGTCGTGCTGCCGGATCAAGGAGGTGACGTTGCTGCACCGTACGTGTGTTGAACGTGGAGGTGCCGTTCGTTCGGCGCTAGATCATCGGTGACGAAGAACGCGAAGAGTACGACTACTTCATCCACGCTTCTTCGAAAGCTTCCGCTCGCGATCTACATAACGGTATGTAGATGCACTCTTACTTGCTCGTTGCTAGATGTCTCCATAGTTGGATCTTGGTGAAAGCGTAGAAATTTTTTGAATTATGCTACGTTCCCCAACACCAAGATCGGGAGCACCAGGAGAACTCTTCCCGACACCCTGCCGGAGGGGAGGATCACCACCGGGAGCCTCTCCACCACCATGGACGCCTCCCGGATGAGTTGTGAGTAGTCTCCCTTGGACCATGGGTCCATGACCAGTAGCTATGTGATGTTCTCCTCCCCTCTTTGTTCTTCACTAATTAGACCTCGTGAGCTGCCCTACATGATCGAGGCACATATGTAATCCTTATGCTGTTGCTATGATGAGTTTGCTGGGATCCGATGGATTGTGAGATTATGTTCAGATTGTGTGTGAGTAATATATTTGATTTACCTCTTTTATATTTATGTTCTTGAGTAATTCTTGCATGTTCTCCGTTGCTGTTTATTGCTTTGGCCAAGTAGTAGGTAGTAACTCCAAGAGGGAATGTTATGCTTGATTGTGGGTTCATGCCCCTCGATGACTAGTTTGAGTGACAGAAACATGAGTCTAGGGGATGTGCTGTTGCCACAAGGGGGAAAACAATGGTGCTTGTACTCGCGGGTGCAAGGATTGTTTACTTTACGCAAAGTTCTTTTAATGCAGTTGTCTGTTGCTTTGAGTTTACACTATGGGTGGGACTCGCAACGTAATACCAGCGAGATGTTCTGGATAGATATCTCAAGGTGGATGATTAGTAGTAGATGCAGATGGATTTCGGTCTACTTACCTTGGCGTACTGCCCATGCTTTTGAGCCTCAACCTTTCTTGCAGCATAGTTAGCATTGGTTTGCGCACATAATTCTGTCAATTGCCCAGCTGTAATTCGTTTACCTCACATAGCTGTTTTATCGTCTTTTGGGAGAGAGACATCACTAGTGAACATCATGGGACCCCGGTCCATATTACCATCATCGATCACATCCGCTATTTACTTTCTGCTTTTACTTACTAGTTGCAATTATACCTATCACTATTATCTCTTGCGTTTGATCCTTTGTAAACGACAAGGCCGGAGGGATTGACAACCTCTCTGTACTCGTTGGGAGCAAAGTTATTTGTATCTGTGTGCAGGTCCAGTTAATTGCTAAGTATCTGGCGCCATTAGCAGTTGACACCTTCTTATTGAACCTTGGAGTCTCAGGGGAATTCGATCCTTGGTATCTTTGCCAAGGGAAAACTACCGCTACACTGCATCTCAAACCTTCCACTTGGGGTAACCAACGAGGGGCGAGAAGCCATCAAGCAAAGTTTTCTGGCGCCGTTGCCGGGGACTCCACTCTTCAAGATAGGGGAGTTGCACGCTATCTTTTACCTTTGCTTTTTAGTCTTGTTAGTTTACCTTTCAGTTTTTGCTTTAGTGTCTTCTATCAAAAATCACAAAAAAAAATTTATTATTTGCTAGTAGTCCTTTCTGTTTAGTCAAGCATGTTAGGATTTGGTGCTTTGAGGGAATCAGAAGTCCTAGATTTCCATCAAAGGGATGGAACACTTCCCTAGAAAGAAGATTAAGTTACCTTTTGAGTCCGTTATACGGGCTAGCTATTCTTTCACTCTTGATAAAACTTGATCTCTTTGCATTATGCCTAGCTTAAAGGCATAAAAGAAAGCGCTTTTGGGAGGCAGCCCACAATGAATAAAATTTTATTTTGCTTTTGTTGTGTCTTGATGTTGTTACTATAGTAGCATCATCATTGTATCTTTACTTTTCAGCTTTGTGCCAAGTGTAGCCTCTGATTGCAAGAAAGTTCAAAAGTTGTGACGTGCTGTCCAGGAAACAGATTCTGTCCTTGTATAGAAAAATTCGTATAAAATCACCAGATCATCTTTTTGGTCTGTAATTTTTTGACAGCGTGCTCTATACAATTGTATTTCGGGCGTCTGTTCTGAGTTTTTTGATTTGAGATGCATAAGTGCCCCGAAAAAATCATTTACTACCTGCTGGTCCGTTTTTCACAGATTCTGTCATGTTTTGCCTTTCCTTCATTTTGCAAACCTTGAGCTTGCTTTTTCTTTGCAAAAACCTTTTGGCAATCTTGAGAAACAGTAGACCTTCAAGAATATCCTTATTTCCAGCAAGGAACAATTATTTTATTATGGGTACTAACCTCGCTAATCAGATTATGATGAGTTAGGTATGAAGGGAGTTTTCAAGTGTGCGAGGGAAGATGATAAAAAGATTCAGGAGTGTCAAACGCTCAAGCTTGGGGATGCCCCCATGCACCCCCAAGAAATATTCAAGAAGACTCAAGCGTCTAAGCTTGGGGATGCCCCCGTGCATCCCCTTCTCCATCAACAATTATCAGTTCGTCTTTCGTTCCACTATATTTTTATCACTTCATGTGTTATGTGCTATGCTTGGAGCGTCTTGCTTTTAGTTTCCTTTTTAGTTTTCTTTAGCTTTGCTTGCTGTTCATAACGAGTTGGAACTCAGCTTTCTTTGTGTGGGAGAGAAACACGCTCCACTTCAACCTAGAACATAACATAGAATTTTCATGTCTATCTTTGATGTGTGTGTTCTTGGTCTTTCAATAGCTACTGTCATGCTTAGCTCTTAGTTTTCATGCTTATCTTTTTAAAGAGCTTTTGTTTAGTTGGTCGCTGGAATTCTCTTTAGTTATCATGCTTATCTTATTAAGAGAGTTGGCTTCTGTTGCATTGGTTGATATGTCTATGATAAAATGCTATGTGCATAATGATGCTTAGTAGTTCATGTTTTCTTATGGTTAGTCTCAAATAGCTGGGGGGTTCTCAATGTGTTATTGGAGTACCAACATGATTTGTTTGCCTATGATGTGGTATGGTTTAGTGATATCTTCCTTCAAGAATTTATTTTGATTGACTTGGCGTATGCTCACGCATATTTAAGACTGTAAAGAAAGTCTATCAAGCCTTGATGATCTTTAATTTCTGAGTAGCGATATAACTTCCATGCCTGATTCAATGTTGCTTTGTCGCTCTGCATGATTATGACCGTCATTGCTCTTTTAGTTGGTCGCTCCCAGTCTTTTGCTAACCTTCGCCTGTACTAAGCGGACTGACTGCTTGTGCATCCAAAATCTTTTAAACCAGTTATGCCATATGAGTCCACCATACCTTCCTATACATGGTATTTACCTGCCATTCCTAACGAAGACTTTCATGTACCATCTCGAAATTATTCAAAAAAGCATTTCTCTTTTGTGCCTCTGTTTTAGTTCATGAGGAAGTAGTAGTTAATTCATGATATTTTTAAGTTGGACAAGCTTCACCCCGGGATTGCATGTCTAATGTGCAAACCCATAATACGAGAAGGAACTAGCATAGAGTGCGCCCGGCTCATTAAAAAATTATACAACAAACAAACCCTCCTTCACGCTTTGTTCATGAGAAATCAGAAAACTTTGGCAGTGATAAACAAAGGAGATTAAGAGGATGTGATCATCCTCATACGGGAGCCGTTCCTCGAAACTTGTCCAGCTCAAGAAGTGATTGAGTTATATGCTAGCATTCGTTGACGAAATATGCATAATCTAAAAAAATAATTATTACCTCTGTTTTTAAAACCAAGAGATCTGGTACATGTTTAGTTTTTGTTTCTGACCACGGGTTTTCAACCTTGCCATCAAAAGCCACAGTTCGAGAGTCTCCACCTTCTTTAAAGCACCAACTACTGAGAGCATGATTGTCATTCTGAGTGTAATGTGCATTGTCCCAAAGTAGCATTGTCTTTTGCATGATTATGATATCGTTTATTCTGAAATCATTGTATCTAGTCATCACTTAAACCTTGGAGGTGCCCCTGCATTTATGTTTTGCTCCACTAAAGGGGGCAAGCGAGGTACCACTTTATCATATTTGCACACCATGCTCATTACAAATCTTTTGAGTATTTCAGTATCATATTGTAAAACTTTCAGTTCTTTGTGATTTTCTCATAAGGCAACTTAATTACTACAGATTCATTGTCTCAGTAAGCACTTGTCATGTGACTGTAAAAAGTTCTTATATGGTTAATAGCATGTCACCACAGAAATTATGCTTGTTATCATTTACCTACTCGAGGACGACCAGGAATTAAGCTTGGGGATGTTGATACGTCCAAAACGTATCTATAATTTCTGCTTGCTCCATGCCTATTTTGTGTGATATTGCTATGATATTTATACACTTCCATACACTTTTGATCATATTTGGACTAACCTATTAACTCAGTGCACCCCAGTGCCAGTTTCTGTTTTCTGCTGTTTTTGTATTTCAGGTTTTCCCATCACGTAAACTGCCAGAAAAATCCCGGAGAAATTATATAAAAAATCAGTGTTCCGGAAGCTTCCTTGCGGCCAAGGTAGGGCCGGAGGGGGGGCCACCAGGGCTCCAGGCGCCCTGGTGGCGCGGCCCCCCTCCTGGCCGCGCCGGGGGGCGCCTAGGCCCCCTAGGTCTCCGCTGATGCCCCCCTTTGGCATATATTTACACCGCGTCCCGAAACCCTCGGGGACGGAACCCTTTTTCACGATCTCATCTCTGTTCCGCCGCCGCCGCGCTTCCAAGATCGGGAGCACCAGGAGAACTCTTCCCGGCACCCTGCCGGAGGGGAGGATCACCACCGGGAGCCTCTCCACCACCATGGACGCCTCCCGGATGAGTTGTGAGTAGTCTCCCTTGGACCATGGGTCCATGATCAGTAGCTATGTGATGTTCTCCTCCCCTCTTTGTTCTTCACTAATTAGACCTCGTGAGCTGCCCTACATGATCGAGGCACATATGTAATCCTTATGCTGTTGCTATGATGAGTTTGCTGGGATCCGATGGATTGTGAGATTATGTTCAGATTGTGTGTGAGTAGTATATTTGATTTACCTCTTTTATATTTATGTTCTTGAGTAATTCTTGCATGTTCTCCGTTGCTGTTTATTGCTTTGGCCAAGTAGTAGGTAGTAACTCCAAGAGGGAACGTTATGCTTGATTGTGGGTTCATGCCCCTCGATGACTAGTTTGAGTGACAGAAACATGAGTCTAGGGGATGTGCTGTTGCCACAAGGGGGAAAACAACGGTGCTTGTACTCGCGGGTGCAAGGATTGTTTACTTTACGCAAAGTTCTTTTAATGCAGTTGTATGTTGCTTTGAGTTTACACTATGGGTGGGACTCGCAACTTAATACCAGCGAGATGTTCTGGATAGATATCTCAAGGTGGATTATTAGTAGTAGATGCAGATGGATTTCGGTCTACTTACCTTGGCGTACCGCCCATGCTTTTGAGCCTCAACCTTTCTTGCAGCATAGTTAGCATTGGTTTGCGCACATAATTCTGTCAATTGCCCAGCTGTAATTCGTTTACCTCACATAGCTGTTTTATCGTCTTTTGGGAGAGAGACATCACTAGTGAACATCATGGGACCCCGGTCCATATTACCATCATCGATCACATCCGCTATTTACTTTCTGCTTTTACTTACTAGTTGCAATTATACCTATCACTATTATCTCTTGCGTTTGATCCTTTGTAAACGACAAGGCCGGAGGGATTGACAACCTCTCTGTACTCGTTGGGAGCAAAGTTATTTGTATCTGTGTGTAGGTCCAGTTAATTGCTAAGTATCTGGCGCCATTAGCAGTTGACACCTTCTTGTTGAACCTTGGAGTCTCAGGGGAATTCGATCCTTGGTATCTTTGCCAAGGGAAAACTACCGCTACACTGCATCTCAAACCTTCCACTTGGGGTAACCAACGAGGGGCGAGAAGCCATCAGTGATCCATGGACATAGCACTATGGTTGTAATAGAGGTGGTTGTGGAGAAGACAAAAAGAAGGGAGATAGTCTCACATCGACTAGGCGTATCAACGGGCTATGGAGATGCCCATCAATAGATATCAATGTGAGTAGGGATTGCCATGCAACGGATGCACTAGAGCTAAATATGAATGAAAGGTCAACAAAAGAAACTAGTGGGTGTGCATCCAACTTGCTTGCTCACGAAGACCTAGGGCATTTGAGGAAGCCCATCGTTGGAATATACAAGCCAAGTTCTATAACGAAAATTCCCACTAGTATATGAAAGTGACTAAGCATGAGACTCTCTACAATGAAGAACATGGTGCTACTTTGAAGCACAAGTGTGGAAAAAGATAGTAGCAATTGTCCCTTTTTTTTCTTTGTCTTTCTCTTTTTTTCTTTTTTCTTTTTTTCTTTTTTTCTTTTTTTTCTTTTTTTTGGGCCTTTCTTTTTTTCTTCGGCCTTTCTCCCTTTTTTTTGCGGAGGGGTTTTATAGATTCAGCCTTTCCTCCCATGGTACAATGCTCTAAAAATGATGATCATCACACTTTCATTACAACACAAGATTACAACTCGATACAACAACAACAAAGTATGACTCTATATGAATGCCTCCGGCGGTGTACCGGTATGTGCAATGAAACAAGAGTGGCATGTATAAAAATTATGCATGGTGGCCTTGCCACAAATACGATGTCAACTACATGATCATGCATTGCAATATGACAATATGATGCGTGTCATATAAACGGAACGGTGGAAAGTTGCATGGAAATATATCTCGGAATGGCTATGGAAATGCCATGATAGGTAGGTATGGTGGCTGTTTTGAGGAACAATATGGTGGCTGTTTTGAGGAAGGATATATAGTGGGTTTATGGCACCGGCGAAAGTTGCGCGGTACAAGAGAGGCTAGCAATGGTGGAAGGTGAGAGTGCGTATAATCCATGGACTCAACATTAGTCCTAAGAACTCATATACTTATTGCAAAAATATACGAGTCATCAAAACAAAGCAATCAACGCATGCCCCTAGGGAGGAGGTTGGTAGGAGTTAACCATCGCGCGCGCCCGACCTCCACACAAAGGTTGACACTCTACAAATAGCTCATGCTTTAACTTAGTCACATAACGGTTCACCATACGTGCATGCTACGAGAATCACCAACCTAAAAACAAATATTTCTCAATTTCATAATTACTCCACTAGCATGACTCTAATATCACTATCCTCATGTCTCAAAACAATTATCAAGCATCCAACATCTCTTTCTATTCAATGCACTTGATGTGAAAATTTTACTACATTGACATTGGATGTTTATCATGTATAGACTAGTTTCTTTAGCCTAAACACTTTACCATGCTGTTTTAATAGACTCTCAAATAGATCTAAGTGAAGCACGAGAGTTCAACAATTTCTACAAAATATTACCACCACCATGCTCTAAAAGATATAAGTGAAGCACTAGAGCAAGAACTATTCAACTCAGAAGATATAAGTGAAGCACATAGAGTGTTCTAACAATTTCTAGGCCATATTTAACTCTCTCGAATAGGTGTGTCCAGCAAGGATGATTGTGGCAAACTAACAAGCAATGATTCAAATTATACAAGACGCTCCAAGCAAAACACATAGCATGTTGCGAATAAAAATATAGCTCCAAGTATAGTTACCGATGGATGAAGACAAAAGAGGGGATGCCTTCCCTGGGCATCCCCAAGCTTAGGCTTTTGATTATCTTGAATTTACTTGGGGTGCCATGGGCATCCCCAAGTTTAGGCCTTTGCTACTCCTTGTTCCATAGTCCATCAAAGCAATACTCAAAACTTGAAAACTTCACAACACAAAACTTAGACAAAAATTCTCGTGAGCTCCGTTGGTAAGAGAAAGCAAACCACCACTAAAAGGTACAGCAAGGAATTCATACTTTGTTTATATTGGTGTTAAACCTACTGTACTCCATGTTTTCTATGATTCATATCCTCCAATATTACTCATAGATGCATCGGAATAAGCAAACAACACACGAAAAACAGAATCTGTCAAAAACTGAACAGTCTGTAGTAATCTGCAGGGTTCGCCTACTTCTGGAACTCCAAAAAATTCAAACTAAATTGGTAAATTTGCGAAATTTGTCTACCAATCAGCAGCAAAAATAATCAACTAAGAATCACGCTTCAGTAAAATCTGAAGACTACTTTTGCAAGCGCTAACGATTCTGTTTTTCACAGCAAGATCAAATAAACTTCACACAAGTCTTACCAAAGGTTCTACTTGGCACAAACACTAAACAAAACATGAAAACACATCTAATCAGAGGCTAGATGCAAAATGTATTCCCTAACAGCAACAAAAGCAAAAACATAAAATTGGGTTGCTGATACGTCCAAAACGTATCTATAATTTCTGCTTGCTCCATGCTTCTTTTGTGTGATATTGGTATGATATTGATGCACTTCCATACACTTTTGATCATATTTGGACTAACCTATTAACTCAGTGCACCATAGTGCCAGTTCCTGTTTTCTGCTGTTTTTCTATTTCAGGTTTCCCCCATATTAAAAGTGCCCCAAAAATTCCGGGAAAAATACAGGAAATATCAGCGTACAGGAAGCTTCGCGAAGAACCAAAGCGGGGCCAGAGGGGAGCCAGGGGAGGCCCAGGCGGCCACCTGGCGCGGCCCCACCCCTGGCCGCGCCAGGGGGGCGCCTGGGGCCCCTGCTCCGCCTCTGGTTGCCCCCCTTCGCATATATATTCCTCTCATCCCGAAACCCTCGAGGACGGAACCCTTTTTCACGATCTCGCCTCTGTTCTGCCGCCGCAGCGCTTCCAAGATCGGGAGCATCAGGAGAACTCTTCCCGGCACCCTGCCGGAGGGGAGAACCACCACCGAGAGCTTCTCCACCACCATGGACGCTTCCCGGATGAGTCGTGAGTAGTCCACCTTGGACCATGGGTCCATGATCAGTAGCTATGTGATGTTCTCCTCCCCTCTTTGCTCTTCATGGTTTAGACCTCGTGAGCTGCCCTACATGATCGAGGCACATATGTAATCTTTCTGCTGTTGCTCTGCTGAGTTTGCTGGGATCTGATGGATTATGAGATTATGTTCAGATTGTGTTTGAGTAATATATTTGATTCACCTCTTTTATATCTTTGTTCTTGAGTAATTCTTGCATGTTCTCCGTTGCTGTTTATTGCTTTGGCCAAGTAGTAGGTAGTAACTCCAAGAGGGAGCGTTATGCTTGATTGTGGGTTCATGCCCCCTGATGACTAGCTTGAGTGACAGAAACATGAGTCTAGGGGATGTGTTGTTGCCACAAGGGGGAAAACAATGGTGCTTGTACTTGCGGGTGCAAGGATTGTTTACTTTACGCAAAGTTCTTTTAATGCAGTTGTCTGTTGCTTTGAGTTTACACTTTGGGTGGGATTCGCAACTTAATACCAGCGAGATGTTCTGAATAGATATCTCAAGGTGGATGATTAGTAGTAGATGCAGATGGATTTCGGTCTACTTGCCTTGGCGTACCGCCCATGCTTTTGAGCCTCTACCTTTCTTTGCAGCATAGTTAGCATTGGTTTGCGCACATAATCATGTCAATTGCCCAGCTGTAATTTGTTTACCTCGCTTTGATGTTTAATCGTCTTTTGGGAGAGAGACATCACTAGTGAACATCATGGGACCCCGGTCCATATTACCACCGCTGATCACACCTTCTATTTACTTCCTGTTTTTTTTCCTAGTTGCAGTCATAGCTATCATTATTATCTCTTGTGTTTGATCCTTTGTAAACAACAAGGCCGGAGGGATTGACAACCTCTCTGTACTCGTTGGGAGCAAAGTTATCTGTATCTGTGTGCAGGTCCTGTCAACCGCTAAGTTTCTGGCGCCGTTGACACCTACTTGTCGACCCTCGGAGTCTCACGGGATTCGATCCTTGGTATCTTTGCCAAGGGAAATTTGCCGCTACGCTACATCTCAACCTTCCACTTGGGGTAACCAACGAGGGGCGAGAAGCCATCAAGCAAGTTTCTGGCGCCGTTGCCGGGGACTCCACTCTTCAAGATAGGGGAGTTGCACGCTATCTTTTATCTTTGCTTTTTAGTCTTGTTAGTTTACCTTTCAGTTTTTGCTTTAGTGTCCCTTACCAAAAATCACAAAAATAGTTATCTTGCTTGCTGCTGCTATGGGTTCCACCAAAAACACTGAGGAGTACACCCCTTCTTCCATCACGCCAATCACCACTGTCGGGATCTACAAAAGTAATAAACCTTGTGATTATGTTAGTTTTAATGGAGAGTTATGCCCATGGCATGGTCTTCCAGGAAAAAAGTATGAGCCTCTGTTTAAAGTTGCTCCCACACTTCCCCAAACTTGGGAAGACGTCCAAACTCTTATAATACAGAGCAATTCAAGCAAAGAAGATGACACTACAATTCTGCTCAATAATGATAAAATTGATTTTGATAATTGTAGTCTCTCAGAAGTTGTCACATTTTTACAAAGAATGGCTAAATACCCCCACACTAGCACACTTAATCTTGCCTTCACGGAGCATATCACTAATGCTCTTATCAAAGCTAGGGAGGAGAAGCTTAGGGTAGAAGCCTCCATACCTAGAAAGCTAGAAGATAGTTGGGATCCTATGATTAAAATTAAGTTGAATAACTTCTCTTGCTATGCTTTATGTGATGTTGGAGCTAGTACCTCCGTTATGCCCAAAAGAATATATGATATGCTTGAATTGAAACCTTTTGATCCTTGTTCTTTTGGTGTTCGTCTTGTTGATTCTTCCGTAAAGAAACCTTTGGGGAAGATCGACGATGTTCTTATCATTGTCAATGACAATTATGTTCCCGTTGATTTTACTATTATGGATATTGAATGTGAACCTTCTTGTCCAATTATTTTGGGACGTCCTTTTCTTCGCACCGTTGGTGCTATCATTGACATGAAAGAGGGGAATATAAAATTCCAATTCCCACTCAAGAAAGGGATGGAACACTTCCCTAGAAAGAATATTAAGTTGCCTTTTGAGTCCGTTACACGGGCTAGCTATTCTCTTACTCTTGATAAAACTTGATCTTCTCTTTTTGCATCATGCCTAGCTTAAAGGCATAAAAGAAAGCGCTTTTGGGAGGCAGCCCACAACGAATTAGGTTTTATTTTGCTTTTGTTGTGTCTTGATGTTTGTTACTACAGTAGCATCATCATTGTATCTTTCCTTTTCAGCTTTGTGCCAAGTTTAGCCTCCGATTGCAAGAAAGTTCAAAAGTTGTGACGTGCTGTCCAGAAAACAGATTCTGTCCTTGGACAGAAAAATTCGAATAAAATCACCAGATCATCTTTTTGATCTGAATTTTTTTGACAGCGTGCTCTATACTATTGGCTTTCGAGCGTCTGTTCTAAGTTTTTTGATTTGAGTTGCAGAAGTTCCCCGAAAAAATTATTTACTACCTGCTGGTCTGTTTTTCACAGATTCTGTCCTGATTTTCCTTTTCTTCGTTTTGCAAACCTTGAGCTTGCTTTTTCTTTGTAAAAACCTTTTGGCATTCTTGAGAAATAGTAGCTCTTCAAGATTATCTTTATTTCCAGTAGGGAAAAATTATTTTATTATGGGTACTAACCTCGCTAATCAGATTATGATGAGTTATGTATGAAGGGAGTTTTCAAGTGTGCGAGGGAAGATGATAAAAGAAGATTCGGGAGGGTCAAACGCTCAAGCTTGGGGATGCCCCCGTGCACCCCCAAGAAATATTCAAGAAGACTCAAGCGTCTAAGCTTGGGGATGCCCCCATGCATCCCCTTCTCCATCAACAATTATCAGTTCGTCTTTCGTTCCACTATATTCTTATCACTTCATGTGTTACGTGCTATGCTTGGAGCGTCTTGCTCTTAGTTTCCTTTTTAGTTTTCTTTAGCTTTGCTTGCTGTTCATAACAAGTTAGAACCCAGCTTTCTTTGTGTGGGAGAGAAACATGCTCCACTTCAACCTAGAACACGACATAGGATTTTCATGCTTATCTTTGCTGTGTGTGTTCTTTGTCTTTCCATAGCTGCTGTCATGTTTAGCTCACAGTTTTCATGCTTTTCTTTTTAAAGAGCTTTTGTTTAGTTGGTTGCTGAACTCTCTTGAGTTTTCATGTTTATCTTGTTAAGAGAGTTTGCCTGTTGCACTGAGTTGTGTGTCTTAACTTAAAGTAGGTAATTGAGGTTGCTATTTAATTTTAGTAGTAACTTGCAATAGTTTTGAGGTACTGCCATGAGTAATGTCTGAACTTTTGGTGTCAAGAGCTTTAGCCTATTAGTGATAGATGTCGTATTTTGGGCAATCCGTGTTTATTTTCGAAAACCTACAAAATAGTTGAGAACTTTAGCTACTAGATGGATCACTAATCTTTGGAGGGATCGAATATTAGAGTACACTCACGTACCATGAGTCGAGGATGCGCAAGGATAACCAAACCCCCATACACTCCTCCTCGGGGTACTTGTCTCTTTGTGAACCTCCTAATTAGATTGAGAGTTACCGATAATAAGTGCATGAGTTCTTCGGACTAATGTGAGTATTCGAAAGTTGATACTTCCACCTAGCCATATTTTTCTAGCCTCTTCGGTACCGTGCATTGCCCTTTCTCACCTCGAGAGTTGGCGCATACTTCACCGGTGCATCCAAATCCTTGGCACGATACGCTCTGTCATCATAAGCCTCATTATATCATTCCTCAAAACAGCCACCATACCTACCTATCAAGGCATTTCCATAGCCTTTCCGAGATACATTGCCATGCAACATCCATCTTCTCATGACTTGATCTTCATGTCATACATGCTTTTTGCTTGATCGATGAGCCGCATGCTAGTTGGGCCTTGCCCTAATCATTGCTACATGACGCGCTAGTATCATTGCATATCCTGCTACACTGGCAGAGGCATACATTTCCATACATCATGATAGTTTCATTTTCTTTATGTTGAGTACTTTTGTAAAGTGTGAAAGATCTTCTATACTTCTTGTAATACATAGAGTGTTGCCCCTAAAGTGAGGAAAAGATCCCAAAGAGGACAAAATCAAAAGATCCCAAAGAGGACAAAATCAAAAGATCCCAAAGAGGACAAATGAGAGTTAAATAGAAAGAGCCATTGAGGCCAATAAAAAATAAAATAAAAAAGAGAAAAAAGAAATAAAAAGAGAGAAGGGGCACACTACTATTCCTTTTGAGAGATCCACACTCGTACTCCATCTTATACCTTGTACTCCATAGAGATTATCATTCATGCATATAGCTATGTGGGGACCTTCACACTATAGAACTTGGCTTGTATATTCCAATGATGAGCCTCCTCAAAAGAGCTCTAGGTCTTCTTGAGCAAGCAAGTTGGATGCACCCCCACTAGTTCCATTGGAGAGCTTACCTTAGCTCATATGTGCATCCGTTGCATGGCAATCCCTACTCCTCACATCATATCTATCATTCGGCTTTCTCTCGCCTATGATTGTCATCATTGATGTGAGCCTTTCACACCTTTTTTGTCTTCCCCCTTCATCATTTTTCTATCTTTGCCATCCTAAGTGTCAACTTTCTTGCTTACGCTCATCCATTGCATGAGTGCTCAAAATATCGAAAGGGAGTGGATCATTTTGACTTGTACCTGGCTGGTGGTCTGGGGATGAGTCAAGATAAGATTCCAAAGAAGACCAAGTGTGAAACTTTAGTAGATTAAGTTCTCAACAATACAAAAACTATGTTTTACTCTCTCATATCCCTATCCCCTTTCTTGCACGCAAACACCATTTGGAGACATTCGAATCACGGACAGCGAGAGCTCTTGCACCTTTATGTTCTTATGTTGCTTGTTACAATGCTAATATAGACTCTTGCTTGTTATGACTTGAATTTAATTACATGCCTTGATTGCTTTACTTAAAAATTTCTTATATGGTTGGTAGCATGTCACCACAGAAATTATGCTTGTTATCATTTACCTACTCGAGGACGAGCAGGAATTAAGCTTGGGGATGTTGATACGTCCAAAACGTATCTATAATTTCTGCTTGCTCCATGCTTCTTTTGTGTGATATTGCTATGATATTGATGCACTTCCATACACTTTTGATCATATTTGGACTAACCTATTAACTCAGTGCACCACAGTGCCAGTTCCTGTTTTCTGCTGTTTTTCTATTTCAGGTTTCCCCCATATTAAAAGTGCCCCAAAAATTCCGGGAAAAATACAGGAAAAATCAGCGTACATGAAGCTTCGCGAAGAACCAAAGCGGGGCCAGAGGGAAGCCAGGGGAGCCAGGGGAGGCCCAGGCGGCCACCTGGCGCGGCCCCACCCCTGGCCGCCAGGGGGGCACCTGGGGCCCCTGCTCCGCCTCTGGTTGCCCCCCTTCGCATATATATTCCTCTCGTCCCGAAACCCTCGAGGACGGAACCCTTTTTCACGATCTCGCCTCTGTTCCGCCGCCGCAGCGCTTCCAAGATCGGGAGCATCAGGAGAACTCTTCCCGGCACCCTGTCGGAGGGGAGAACCACCACCGGGAGCTTCTCCACCACCATGGACGCTTCCCGGATGAGTCGTGAGTAGTCCACCTTGGACCATGGGTCCATGATCAGTAGCTATGTGATGTCCTCCTCCCCTCTTTGCTCTTCATGGTTTAGACCTCGTGAGCTGCCCTACATGATCGAGGCACATATGTAATCTTTCTGCTGTTGCTCTGCTGAGTTTGCTGGGATCTGATGGATTATGAGATTATGTTCAGATTGTGTTTGAGTAATATATTTGATTCACCTCTTTTATATCTTTGTTCTTGAGTAATTATTGCATGTTCTCCGTTGTTGTTTATTGCTTTGGCCAAGTAGTAGGTAGTAACTCCAAGAGGGAGCGTTATGCTTGATTGTGGGTTCATGCCCCCTGATGACTAGCTTGAGTGACAGAAACATGAGTCTAGGGGATGTGCTATTGCCACAAGGGGGAAAACAACGGTGCTTGTACTTGCGGGTGCAAGGATTGTTTACTTTACGCAAAGTTCTTTTAATGCAGTTGTCTGTTGCTTTGAGTTTACACTTTGGGTGGGATTCGCAACTTAATACCAGCGAGATGTTCTGGATAGATATCTCAAGGTGGATGATTAGTAGTAGATGCAGATGGATTTCGGTCTACTTGCCTTGGCGTACTGCCCATGCTTTTGAGCCTCTACCTTTCTTTGCAGCATAGTTAGCATTGGTTTGCACACATAATCCTGTCAATTGCCCAGCTGTAATTTGTTTACCTCGCTTTGCTGTTTTATCGTCTTTTGGGAGAGAGACATCACTAGTGAACATCATGGGACCCCGGTCCATATTACCACCGCTGATCACACCTTCTATTTACTTCCTGTTTTTATTTCCTAGTTGCAGTCATAGCTATCATTATTATCTCTTGTGTTTGATCCTTTGTATAGAACAAGGCCGGAGGGATTGACAACCTCTCTGTACTCGTTGGGAGCAAAGTTATCTGTATCTGTGTGCAGGTCCTGTCAACCGCTAAGTTTCTGGCGCCGTTGACACCTACTTGTCGACCCTTGGAGTCTCACGGGATTCGATCCTTGGTATCTTTGCCAAGGGAAATTTGCCGCTACGCTACATCTCAACCTTCCACTTGGGGTAACCAACGAGGGGCGAGAAGCCATCAGTTGCCTCCCAACAAGCGCTATCGTTTTACGCCCCTAGCTAGGCACGATAGTTCAATGATGCTCACATGAAAATAAGAATTGAAGCACAAATAAAGCATCATAAAGCATGTGAAAATCACATCTAAGTCTAACATACTTCCTATGCATAGGCATTTTATAGGAAAACAAATTACCAAGACAAGCAAGATCTAGCATATGCAAGGAAGGAGAAAGAAACAATAGCAATCTCAACATAATGGGAGGTAATTTAGTAACATGAAAATTTCGACAACCATATTTCCCTCTCTCATAATAATTGCATGTAGGAACATGATCAAATTCAACAAAATAGCTATCACATAACATATTCTCAACACGATCCACATGCATGCAAAGTTGACACTCTTCCAAAATAGTGGGATTAACATTAACTAAAGTCATGACCTCTCCAAACCCACTTTCAATATTAATGCAAACATTATTATCAATCTTATATTCATCATGGGGATTAAATAAATTTTCAAGATCATAAGAAGAATCACCCCAATCATGAACATTGTAACAAGTAGTAGACCTAGCAAAACTAGCATCCCCAAGCTTCGGGTTTTGCATATTATTAGCACAACTGTCATCAATAGAATTTATAATAACATCATTGCAATCATGCTTTTCATTCAAGGAGCTAACATGAATCACTTTTTATTTTAGCAATTCCTCACAATTTTCAGATTCATAAATTTCGAGCAAAACCTCATAAAGATAATCTAGTGCACGTAGCTCACTAGCAATAGGTTCAACATAATTGGATCTCATAAAGAGATTAGCAGGTGGATGAGGATCCATACTTTAGCAAGTGAAGATGCAAGCTAATTGAGGGCACATAGCACACAATCAAACAAGAGGCAAGCGGACGGTAAACACACGGCGGAAGAAGGGCGAATAAAACGGCAAAGGTGAAGTGGGGGAGAGAAAAACAAGAGGCAAATAAATGTAATGCGAAGGATAAGGGTTTGTGATAGGTACTTGGTATATGACTTTTACGTAAGCCTCCTCGGCAACGACGGCAGAAATTCTTCTTGCTACCTCTTGAGCTTGCGTTGTATTCCCTCGAAGAGGAAAGGGAGATGCAGAACAGTAGCGTAAGTATTTCCCTCAGTTTTTGAGAACCAAGGTATCAATCCAGTAGGAGACCACGCGCCAGTCCTTCGCACCTGCACAAACAAATAAGAACTTTGCAGCCAACGCGATAAGGGGTTGTCAATCCCTTTACGGTCACTTACGATAGTGAGATCTGGTAGAGATGAAAATTATATTTTTGGTATTTTTGGTATAGAAACAGAAAGTAAAGAAAGCAAATAAACAACGGCAACAGAAATTGATGGGAAAGTAATATGATAAAGATAGACCCGGGGGCCATATTTTTCTCTAGTGGCTTCTCTCATGATAGCGATATTCTACGGCGGGTAAACAAATTATTGTCGAGCAATTGATAGAAAAGCGAATAATTATGAGACTATCTAGGCATGATCATTGTATATAGGCATCGCGTCCGAGACAAGTAGACCGACTCCTGCCTGCATCTACTACTATTACTCCACATATCGACCGCTATCCAGCATGCATCTAGTGTATTGAGTTCATACGAACAGAGTAACGACTTAAGCAAGATGACATGATGTAGAGGGATAAACTCAAGCAATATGATGAAAACCCCATCTGTTTAGACTCGATGGCAACAATACAATACGTGCCTTGCTGCCCCTACTGTCACTGGGAAAGGACACCGCAAGATTGAACCCAAAGCCAAGCACTTCTCCCATTGCAAGAACTATAGATCTAGTAGGACAAACCAAACCAATAATTCGAAGAGACTTGCAAGGATATTATGAGCACACATAAAAAGTTCAGAGAAGAACCAAATATCTTTCATAGATAATCTTGATCATAAACTCACAATTCATCGGATCTCGACAAACACACCGCAAAAAGGGATTACATCGAATAGATCTCCTCGAAGACCGAGGAGAACTTTGTATTGAGATCTGGAGAGAGAGAAGAAGCCATCTAGATACTAGCTATGGACTTGAATGTCTGAGGTAAACTACTCACAACTCATGGTGAGGGCGATGATGATGATGAAGAAGGCCTCCGTGATGGACCCCCCCCCCCTCCCGGAACAGGCTCCAAGATGGGATCTCCACGGGAACAACAGCTACGGCGGTGGAATTAGGGTTTTCTCTCTGCGTATGGAGTTTCTGGGGTACGTAGGTATATATAGGAATAAGAGGGGCACCAGGGGCCACAGGGGCTGCCCTCGAGGCAGGGGGGCACGCCCTGGGAAGGGGGGCGCGCCCCCCACCCTCAAGGGTGGCCCCCCTATCCTCTGGCTTGGCCCCGAAGTTTTTCGTGCGTGATTTCCTCCAAAAATATCTCCTGCGAAGGTTTTATTCCGTTTGGACTCCGTTTGATATTCCTTTTCTGCAAAACCCTGAAATAGGCAAAAAAACAGCAATCTGGATTGGGCCTTTGGGTTAGTAGGTTAGTCCCAAAAATGATATAAAAGTGGATGATAAAGCCCATTAAACATCGAAGACTTCATAAATAATAGCATGGAACAATAAAAAATTATAGATACGTTGGAGACGTATCAGACACACCGCCAGACGGGTGTCATTTGGAGGAAAACGCCTTCTACGTGGCTGCCACATGCTAGGTGTATGCCACTTAATCATCTAAGGGCTCGATACCGCACTGATAAGTGACCTGAGTCGCTATGCGGTGGAGCAATGGTGTCTTGGAGAGATGACCCACCCTCAGGGTCCTTGGCAAGCCTATCGGGGGAGTCGTGAGACTTGTCTTCGGTGCAGCCTCGACCTGGCCGGGCTCGCCCGCCCAGCAAGGGAGGTTTTTCCTTCGTGATATCTTGCTCCTTTGCCTTGTCTTGGTCTTATTGCTCTTCCCTTTGATTTCTCAAAGAGATATATCTTCGGCTGGATCTTGCCTTGTCGTTGCAACCTCGCCTCCGTGCTTGTGTATAGTCTGGGCAACATACTCCAGGGTTTGTTGCACCGATAGAAGCCCCCGGGCCTAGCCCGAACACGCTGTTGAGCGTCGTTGGGGTAGGCCCTATCAACTACACAGGCAAAGTGCTCTTGGTAGCTCATTTCTAATATCTTCCTTGCTTCTTCATTAACATGTGCTTGAATGAGGGCAGTTTTCGCTTTTCCCGCTCGTCGTGCAATGCCAAACATGGTGGGAGCCACCTTGTTATGGCTCGTGCATGACTTTATTTCACGCGACGGTAACCGCCCCTTCGCCTCCTCCAGCAGTCTTTCAGCTGGGCCCCTATGGGCTCCCTCCCCTAGTGCCCATGCCCGAGCGTCCCGCTGGTCCTAGCAGTGGTGAACATGGGGTCATCCAGCCGCTCTCTCCGTCCCCTCCTTCGCAGCATCGCCACTCCCGATCTTGCCAGGCTGCTCCTGGTAGCTCCTGACGGGGTCAGGTTGGGCTTCTTCCTAGGTGCTCCTTTTGTCCTCTTTGCCTCCCAATGTGGTTCCTAGGAGGAGAGGGACAAGAAAGGGATTACGGGGCACTTATCTTTTTTTCAATCTAAAACATGTAGGCATCTACCAAATTTTAGTTTCCAATATGTAATCTCTTCTACTCATGTTTGTGTTCTGTAAGATATGTACTTGCTTATCAGCATGTCTAATGAAAAGAAAAACAGTCTTGCCGGGCACTTGTGCATGAATGTTACACATGTAGAGGGGAAATGCCTCTTTACTTTCAAGTAAACAAGCTTCTTCCCGGCAAGTTGTCTTGCCGGTGCCTTCCGTTTGTTGCCACAGGGCTTGGCCTGCCAGGCACAATGCTGCGGAAGGGGACCAGCCCCATGTCAAACCTCTTATAGTAAATGCAACTACAACCGCCTTGGACGAAACGTTGTTCGAACCATAGAACGGGAGCACAAATGTTATGGAGGTGACAAGGTCTTTCAAAATGCACAAGTTCTTCTTACAGAAACACAAATGGATAGAAAGAGATGAAACTTATATGCATTGCTTGATGCGGATCTATATGTTGACTTGTTTCTGTTCCTTCCTTTCGGACGAGTTCCGCGCTAAGAAATCTGCAGTTAGTGCAGAAGGAAACATAGCAGCATATGCCCTGGTCTATATGCTCATGAGATGCTTGTGCAAAGCTATGCATGCATGCAGTTTTCGGGGGGGGCAACGCTTTGTTTATTTCTCTACTGCTCCGGGTCTGCGCCTGGCTTTGTACAAAGGGTTACATCCAGCATCGGCAAAGCTTGTACAAAAGGGCTGCTATCGGGCCGCGCCTTACGGGTAGAACTTACGGAGATGCTCAATGCTCCATGAGTTTTGCAATTGAATGCCATCTCCGATCTCCAGACGGACCGCGCCAGGTCTGGTGACTCGTACTACCCGGTAAGGGCCTTCCCACTTTGGTGTCAACTTGTTTGCACCCTTGGCGGACTGAACGCACCTAAGGACAAGATCACCTTCCTCAAGACTTCGGGCATGGATCTTGCGGTTGTGATAGTGACGCATGACCTGCTGGTATCGTGCAGCACATACAGCAGCCCATAGACGGTTCTCCTCAAGTAGCACAATGTCGTCACGACGATGATGTTCTTGTGCTACTTCATCATAGGCAAGTACTCGAGGTGACCCGTATATGAGTTACGTGGGGAGCACTGCTTCTGCCCCATAAACTAGGAAGAAGGGAGTCTAGCCGGTAGCTCGATTTGGTGTCCTACGGAGGGACCAAAGAACCGTCGGCAGGTCATCGATCCACCGCCTGCCACACTTCTGCAGCTTATCAAATGTTCTTGTCTTGAGTCCTCGCCGCACTTTAGTGTTCGCCCTCTCAGCTTGTCCATCACTTCTGGGATGAGCAATAGAGGCGGATGAGACCATGCTTCTGAGGGCATGAACGTATTGCATGAAGGCGCGACTCATGAACTGGGTGCCATTGTCGGTGATGACTCTGGCGGGTACTCCGAAATGGCACACCAATCCTTTCAAGAACTTGATGGCTGATTGCGTGGTCACCTTCCTCGTAGGCTCTACTTCCAGCCGCTTTGAAAACTTGTCGATGGCGACATACAAGTATTCAAATCCCCTGGAAGCACGAGGGAAGGAGCCCAAGATATTGAGCCCCCAGACCAAAAACGGCCATGACAATGGGATCATCTGGAGAGCTTGAGCACGCTGATGGATATTATTGGAGTGGAACTAGCAGGCTTCACATCTGGTGACTACCTCAGTTGCATCTTGGAGGGTCGTGGGCCAGTAGAAACCTTGCCGGAAAGCTTTTACAACCAAGTCTCTTGAACCAATATGAAAGCCACACACGCCTTGATATACCTATGCCAGCATTTCCTTTCCTTCTTCTCGGCAAATGCACTTCAATTTCACACTGCTGGGCCTCCTTCTGTATAGTGTGTTGTCAATGAACTGATACATATTGGCCCTCCAGGCTACTCTTTCAGCTTCCTCTTACTCTTCGGGAAATTCTCCAGTTTGGAGGTAGTGGACGATGTGCTGCGCCCAAGTTGGAGCCGGTGGTTCAACAACTAGGGCTAATGGCACCTCCTCACTCGCGGGAGAGCTCGCCTCGACCGCAAAGACCTGAGGTCCCATGGAAGAGTGCGGCTCGCCAGGTGAGGTGGAGTCGTTCCCGGCAGCCTCTTTACTGGGGACCTCTGAAGGTGCTGCCGATGAAGGCTTGCCGGAGTATAGCTTCCTCCTCTTCTTGGCCATTGTCAAAGGGGATACAGATGGTTGAGTTAGATGGAGGACAAAAGTTCTTGGTTCCACAGGGAGCTTCTACACGGCACACTTTGACAAATAATCAAGAGTGTTGATTTCCGCACGTGGTACGTGCTCTGTTTTTAATACGTCAAAGTGTTCCTCCAACTTCCTCACTTCCTCAGCGTATGCCTCCATCAACGGGATCCGGTAATCCTTGTTGACTTGCCTCACAACGAGTTGTGAACCTCCGCGAATGATCAGCTTCTTGACTCCCAACTCTATTGCGACCCTAAGCCCGGCAAGGAGCCCCTCATACTCCGCAGTGTTGTTGGTAGCTCTTTCTCGAGGAAAATGCATTTGTACCACGTATTTCAAGAGCTCTCCGATGGGTGCGACGAAGAGAACGCCAGCCCCCGCACCTTGAAGTGAGAATGCTCCATCAAAGTACATGATCCAGTCATGCGGTGCTTGGCATGGACGACGATGCAGAACACGACGTCGCTCAGCTTCTGGTGGCACCAGCATTGGTTGCGTCGCCATGCTCCCGTCACCGCGAGCCAGTTGCCGCGGCATCGCCGCGGCATCGTGACGACGAGGAGGATGAGTCTGGGAGTTGATGACCCCGTTTGGTGGTGTGGCTTGATCACCCTACTCCAGGGTAGATGCGTGTCCTGCGGTTGCACCTGTGACAAGGGCAGCAGGGGGATCACGGCTTGCACCAGAGCGAGCATTGTCGCTGCGGCTGAGTCCTCCGACGCGGTGGGGGTGCGGAGAATGCATCCCTTCCCCGCTTGTGCCTCGTGGACCATGGCTGTCAGGACGCTGTTGATGTCGTCCTCCTCCGACATCCTCCACTCCCACTTCGGTCGCGGGGGAGACAACGACGGCGCCGCCTACGCTGGTATTGTCCCACAAGACACCGGCGTTCCCCAGCGCTGTCGTAGTGCCCGCGACATCAGCGGCTGCATGCAAAGGAGCTTTTGAGGTGGAAGGTTGCGATGTCATGTCGGATTTCTTCTTGGGCGCCATGGATGATGGAGCCGTCGACGAAGAAGACGATGATGAAGATTGACGCACTGATTAAAATCTCGGATTCGTGCAAACCCTTCCCCCTAACTGGCGCGCCAAAGATGTCACAGGAAAACACGATCACCTATGGGGCCATCGGCCCCTTTGTGGTTCGGCAAGGGGGGGAAGGCACGTTACACAAAGAGCAAAGGCCGTAGGGGCAGCGCGGCAATGGTGACACGATGGTTATTACCCAGGTTCGGGCCAATGTGAAGCGTAAAACCCTACTCCTACTTTGGTAGATTGGATGAGTGAGCGCGAGGAGCACGTAGCGCTCGAGCCCGACAAGGTGGCCTTGGGAGGGGGGTCAGCTACGCGCGTATGAGAGTACAAGGGTCTGAATCCTTTCTAAGCTCGCCTCGGTCCTCCTTTTGTAGTTCAAGGGGGATCCACAGTGGTGACATGATCACTTTTGGTTGATTAGATAGCCAACAGCGCTATCATACCTAACTTTGTAGACAGGACAGGGTGCATTAAATGCACCGCTTAGTGTCACGTCGAGGAGTAGCCCGGCAAGCCTTGCCGCGCTACTTTATCTGTCTCATGCCTAGTCTACTTGACACGCCACTGAATGGGTGGCATTTGGAGGGAAAACGCCTTCTGGGTGGCTGCCATGTGCTAGGTGGATGCCACTTAATCATCTGAGAGCTCGACACCACACTGATAAGTGACCTGAGTCGCTGTGCGGTGGAGTGGTGGTGTCTTGGCGGGATGACCCGCCCTCGGCGTCCCCGGCAAGCCTGCCGGGGGAGTCTTGAGACTTGTCTTCGGTGCAGCCTCGACCTGGTCGGGCTTGCCTACCCGGCAAGGAAGGTTTTTCCTTGGTGATATCTTGCTCCTTTGCCTTGTCTTGGTCTTCTTGAACCGCCCTTTGATTTCTCAAAGAGCTATATCTTCGACTTGGTCTTGCCTTGTCGTTGCAACCTCGCCTCCGTGCATGTGTACATTCTGGGCAACATACGCCGGGGTTTGTTGCACGGACACCTGCTTTGGCCCATAAGGCCCATACACTTGCCGGGGGTGTCCGGAACCCTTTCCGGTGACCTGATGAGTACCCGTTGCACTCCAAAACTATTTCGGTGTCCGAATACCATCATCCTATATATAAATCTTTACCTATCGACCATTCAAGACTCCTCGTCATGTCTGTGATCTCATCCGGGACTATGAACAACATTCGATCACCAAATCATGTAACTCATATAACACTATATTGTCAACGAACGTTAAGCGTGCGGACCCTACGGGTTCGAGATCTATGTAGACATGACCGAGACACCTCTTCGGTCAATAACCAATAGCGGAACCTAGATGCCCATATTGCTTCCTACATATTCTACGAAGATCTTTATCGGTCGAACCATTATGACAACATACGTAATTCCCTTTGTCTATCGGTATGTTACTTGCCCGAGATTCGATCATTGGTATCTCCATACCTTGCTTAATCTCGTTAACGGCAAGTCTCTTTACTCGTTCCGTAATACATCATCTCATAACTAACTCCTTAGTCATTTTCTTGCAAGGCTTATTATAATGTGTATTAGCGAGAGGGCCCAGAGATACCTCTCCGATACTCGGAGTGACAAATTCCAATCTCGATCCATGCCAACTCAACAGACACCTTTGGAGATACCTGTAGAGCATCTTTATGATCACTCAGTTACATTGTGACGTTTGATAGCACACAAGGTATTCCTTTGGTATCCGGGAGTTGCATTATCTCATGGTCGAAGGAACATGTATTTGACATACAAGAAGGCAGTACTAATAAACTGAACGATCAAATTCTAAGCTAACATATGGGTCTTGTCCATCACATTATCCTCCTAATGATGTGATCCTGTTATTAAATGACAACTCATGTCTATGGTTAGGAAACCTTTAACCATCTTTGATCAACGAGCTAGTCTAGTAGAGGCTTACTAGGGACACGGTATTTGTTTATGTATTCACACATGTATTTAGGTTTCCGGTCAATACAATTCTAGCATGAATAATAAACCTTTATCATGAATAAGAAAATATGAAATAATAACAACTTTATTATTGCCTCTAGGGCATATTTCCAGCACATCCAACTGTTTCTTGAGAGCTTCAAATGCTTTATCCACCGCTTCACTCCAGACAAAATGATGTGTCTTTTTCATCATCTTATATAAAGGCAGGGCCTTCTCCCCCATGCGACTTATAAACCGGCTTAAACCTACAATACGACCCGCCAGACGCTGGACGTCATTGACACACACCGGCTTAGACAGTGAAGTGATGGCCTTGATTTTCTCCGGGTTAGCTTCGATGCCCCGTTCTGAGACCAGGAAACCTAACAATTTACCTGCAGGCACACTAAAAACACACTTGGTCGGGTTAAGCATCATCTTGTAGACCCAGAGATTGTCAAAAGTTTCTTTCAAATCTTCCAGGAGAGTATCCTTCTTCCTAGACTTGACCACAATATCATCCACATAAGCATGAATATTACGCCCAATCTGGCTATGAAGGCAATTTTGAACATAGCGTTGGTAAGTCGCTTGGACACTCTTAAGCCCAAAAGGCATAGAAACATAGCAGAAAGCTCCAAAAGGTGTGATGAAGGATGTCTCTCTTGGTATTTTACTGCCATCTTGATCTGATGGTAACCAGAATAAGCATCCAGGAAGCATAAACTCTCACAACTCGCCGTCGCATCAATTATCTGATCAATGCATGGGAGAGTGAACGGGTCAGTTAACTCGCCTTGCTGAGGTCTGTGTAATCAACACAAATGTGCCATGTGCCGTTTTTCTTAAGTACAAGCACATGATCAGCCAACCACTCAGTGTGAAATACTTCCACAATAAACCCTTTTGTCAAGAGCTGGGCTACCTCTTCTCAAATAGCTTTACGCTGCTCCTCATTGAAACAACGAAGGAACTGTTTAACCGGCTTAAACTTAGGATCTATATTAAGACTGTGCTCAGCGAGTTCTCTCGGTACACCTGACATGTCAGAAGGCTTCCATGCAAAGATGTCCCGATTCTCACGGATGAACTCGATGAGCGCGCTTTCCTATTTGGGATCCATAGTAGCTCCCACTGTAAACTACTGAGACGAGTCGCGAGGGACGAAATCCACCTATTTGGTATCATCAGCTGACTTAAACTTTAACAAAGGGTCTTGTTCAGCACTAGGCTTCTTCAGAGGGGTCATATCAGCCGGTTCAACATTGTCCTTATAGAACTTTAACTCCTCAGTAGCATAGGCCGACTCTGCATAAGCCGCATCTCCTTCCTCACACTCTAGGGCAATTTTCTGGTAACCACTAACTGTTATCGTTCCATTGGGCCTTGGCATCTTGAGTTGTAAATAAATATAACATGGACGAGCCATAAACCGAGCATAAGCCGGCCGCCCAAATAAGGCATGATATGGGCTTGTGATCTTGACCACCTGAAACCATAAGGTCTCTGTTATGTAATTACGGTCATCACCAATAGCCACCTCTAGCGCTATCTTCCCCACAGCATAGGCTGAGTTGCCAGGTACCACACCATGAAAAACTGTAGATGACACCTTGAGGTGCTTGTCAGTCAAATTCATACGACGAATGGTATCATAATATAAAATGTTGATACTGCTACCCCCATCCATGAGCACTTTCGTGAACTTATAACCACCCACTTGAGGGGCTACCAGCAAGGCCAGATGACCCGGATTCTCAACCCGGGGCGGGTGATCCTCTCGACTCCACGTGATCGGATGCTCTGACCATCGTAAGTATTGTGGTACTACCGGCTCAACCGCATTGACAGCACGCTTATGAACCTTCTGATGTTATTTGCAAAGACTCGTGGTGAAGACATGATATTGGCCACCATTGAGCTACTTTGGATTGCTTTGATAACCTAATTGATTACCTTGCTACTGGTTTCCCTGACCAGACTGTTGGTTATAGCCACCCTGATGACCCTGGCCTTGAAAACCATAGTTTGAGCCACCGCCGCCAAAGCCAGACCCCTGAGAGCCGGATCCTGACCCGACGGGTGGCCCGTTATTATTGCCTTGATTTGGACCAGAACCTTAATTTTCCAATTGTCGCATAATCCAACAATCCTTCCAAGCCTGAGTGGACAGTTATCACAAAAACTGTGCTTCGAGCATAGATCATTTTGTGCCGCTTGCAAGTCCCTTGAAAATTCTTGATGAAACGTGCCTTCAACTCCGCCCATGAGCTGATAGAATTGGCAGGCAAGCCTTTAACCATGTATGTGCAGGCATGTCCAACATCATAGTAAAGTACTTGGCACAGACCGCATCATTGACATCCAACATCTCCATGGCTAACTCATAACTCTCAATCCAAGCTTCAGGAGGGAGATCAGCTGTGTAATTAGCCACCTTACGAGGGCCCTTGAAATCCTTGGGTAGATGCTCATTACGCAAATCTGGTATTAAACACGACACTCTCACAGTCCTGGAAGTCGTCCCAGCTTGCACTGAAGCCAAAGGAGTCATTAGAGACTATTGATAAGCCACCTGTTGAGCCATTGGTTCCGCCTCTTGAAGAGCCCTGGCTTGATCCACAATTGCGAGAGCATTGATCAGAAGATTATCATCACGGGGTGGGTTAACATCTCGGGGCGGGTTATGCCGCTGCTCTCTGCTGGAAACTGCTGGCAATTCAACGCGCCGGCTGTAACTTCGGCTCGGGCGAGGGGTCGAGTGAACACGATCACGACTATACGAGTAAGCCGCATGTTGTGCAATAGCTGTTTGAAGGAGCCCCACCGTGTTCCGGGTCTCCACCGCAGCTGGTGACCCGCCCTCGACCGGAATAGCCGCCAGTCGTTGCCGCTGCCACCATGTTATCCACCGGGTTAGAAAAATGCCCAGGTGGTGGTGTCGGAAAACGTTGAGGTGGTGTTTGATTGGGGGGCAGGTTAGGCATCCGCTCATCCCTTCGTGCCGGCTCAGGCTGCCGAGGTTGAGTCGTCGCCCCACTTCCAAGCTAAACTCGGGCAAACGTTGGGCCAGGCCGGGTTTCGGGCCGGGCTTGTAAAAGCCCGACCTTCATTTCTCAAGCCCGAGCCCGGCCCAAAGCCCAAAATGATCCCTCTTTCCAAGCCCGAGCCCGTTCTGAAATCAAGCCTGAAGCTCAAAAGCCCGTCGCGAATGCTGTTTTTTTGTATGTGCACGTGTAAGCCCGGCCTGAAATATAGAAAAATAGAAGCCCGAGCCCAGCCTGAACTATCTTCTGGGCTCCAAAACAAAGCCCGAGCATGGCCCAAATGTCAAGCCCGGCCCGGGTTTTTCGGGCCAGGCTCGAGTCGGGTCGTCGGGCCGGGCTGCCCATGCCCGAGTTTATTCCAGGCCCTTCCAGGCTTAACTGATGATTAAACCGGGCATCCAGAGTACTTGGACCTGCTCCAGGGGTGTTAAACAAATTCATAGGCTCATAATCCAAAGGTGGGTGGGTCTGGTGCCTTCTACGAAACACTGTGTTAGAGGCATTTTGATCTAGACTCAAACGCCAAGCTTCCCCCTTACTCTCTCTCTCTCTCTCTGACTCAGCCGCGATCCGAACCCCTTCGTCCGCCATCCTGGCATTCTCTGTGTTGATATCCTCCTGGGCCTTAGTGATTTCCGCCTGAATCTTTCCAATCTCCACATTGCGCTCTTCCTGATTCATCGCAGTTACCTCTATAGCAAGCAGGGTGCTCAAAGTGTTCAAGAGATCTGCCAGAACTTGAGCCGGCGGTATAACTAAGCCGCCAGCCCCCACGGTCACAGCCGTAGTCGATCCATGCGTCATAGCTACTGTTGTTGATAAATTTAAAACCGATTGTGTGCCAGCCATGAAGATAGCAGCCCTGTACGACAGCTCATAGGGGTCCGGAATACTGTCACCATCGGAATATCCCCCATGCCCGCCATCTTGAAGCTGATAGATTGACTTCGTCTCTCCAGTTGAGGACTCACCATCTGAATAAACGAGAGTCTCCCCACCAGACGTAGAATCTTCCTCGAGTTTTGAGCCTTGTGTGAAACTGACGAAGGCATGCTTCCGGCCGGGCTGAATCTGGGCGGGTTGCGTGCGCCGAGCCGACTCAAAGAGGTCGATGGAGATGTTCGGCTCAGGCTCAGATTCGCCGATCCTACCGATGAAGACGTGAATTCCGCCGAAGGGGACCCGGTACCCGTACTCAATTGAGTCAGCCTTGGGGACCCAACCAGCCTCGTCGATGTAGATCTTGCCACGGCGACTCTTGGTCATTCTGCCGACAACATATCCCTCGAGCCCTGGGAAGGAGCCCTTCAAGAACTCGAAACCACCATGTGGTAGCCCCACGGTAGGCGCCAACTGTCGTGGTTTTCTCAAGGTAGATGCCCTCGTGAAAGGACTTAGGTGCGAGGCCATGGCTATGATGATTAGCTTAAAGGGGTTGAGCGAGATGAGAGACACGGGTTTACCCAAGTTCAGCCCCTCTCTGACGAGGTAAAAGCCTACTTCCTTCTGTGTGCTGTATTAATTGAGTATCGATTACAAGGGAGCAGAATCGCTTAACCCTAGCTCTCGATCAATTATTTCTTGTCCTTAACCCGCCGCAGGGTCTCACTTTTATATACACACATCGAGTCTCGACGGCTTACAAGAGCCCGGGTCGGGTCATATAACGTAACCGACTCTGGTTCTAAGTCGCATTGCCTTGCTAGGCAAGTCGCCATCGGGCGGCTCACACTTTCGGGTCTTTAATCGCCTTCGGGTCTTTGGGACTTCAACAGGCCCGCTTGTTAAGCCGCCTTCACTCTTCATATCTTATCTTCTTGGGCGTACTTAGGCCTTTGCTTATGAGTCGACAACAGTGTAACCCGGCCCCTCCTGGGCGGGTCTGATACGTCCATTTTGCATCATGTTTTCCAATTGTTATTTATAATGTTTTTATGCACAATGATGCCTTTTGGAGTAATTCTAATGCCTTTTCTCTCATAATATGCAATGTTTACATCAAGAGGGAGAATACCGGCGGCTAGAATTTTGGACATAAAAAAGCAACGTCAGGCTACCTATTCTGCACAACTCCAAATGAGATAAAACTTCACGGGGATATTTTTATGGAATAGTTAAGAATTATTGGAGCAGATAAGTATCAGAGGGGCCCCACCAAGTGGGCATAACCCACCTGGGCGCGCCAGGGCCCCCAGGCGCGCCCTGGTGGGTTGTGCCCTCCTCGCCCCACCTCCGGTGCCCATCTTCTGGTATATAAGTCATTTTGACCTAAAATAATTAAGGTGAGGACTTTCACGATGGGGCGCCACCGTCTCGAGGCGGAACTTGGGCGGGAGCACTTTTGTCATCCGGCAGAGTGATTCCGCCGGGGGAACTTCCCTCCCAGAGGGGGAAATCATCATCATTGTCATCGCCAACAACCCTCTCATCTTTGGGAGGCCAATCTTCATCAACATCTTCAACGGCACCATCTCCTCTCAAACCCTAGTTCACCTCTTGTGTTCAATCTTTGTACCGAAACCTTAGATTGGTACCTGTGGGTGACTAGTAGTGTTGATTACATCTTGTAGTCGATTATTATATGGTTTATTTGGTGGAAGGTTATATGTTCAGATCCATTATGCTATTTAATACCCCACTGATCTTGAGCATGTTTATCACTTGTGAGTAGTTACTTTAGTTCTTGAGGTCACGGGAGAAATCATGTTGCAAGTAATCATATGAACTTGATATGTGTTCGATATTTTGATGATATGTATGTTGTGATTCCCTTAGTGGTGTCATGTGAACATCGACTACATGACACTTCACCATATTTGGACCTAATGAAATGCATTGTGTAGTAGTTATTAGATGATGGGTTGCTAGAGTGACACGAGCTTAAACCCTAGTTTATGCGCTACTCCGTAAGGGACCGATTTGGACCCAAATGTTTAATGATATGGTTAGATTTTATCTTAAAACTTTTCTCGTAGTTACGGATGTTTGCGAGGGGGTTAATCATAAGTAGGAGTTTTGTTTAAGTAAGAATAGCACCTAAGCACCGGTCCACCCACATATCAAATTATCGAAGTAACGAACACAAATCAAGCCAATATGGTGAAAGTGACTAGATGAAATTCCCGTGTGCCCTCAAGAACACTTTGCTTATTATAAGAAACTGTTTTGGTATGTACTTTTCCACAAAAGTATTGGGCTACCTTGCTGCATACTATTTACCATTACCGTTACTTGCTCGTTACAAATTATCTTGCTATCAAAATATTTGTTACCGACAATTTTAGTGCTTGCAGACATTACCTTCCTGAAAACCACTTGTCATTTCCTTCTGCTCCTCATTGGGTTCGACACTCTTACTTATCAAAAGGACTATGATTGACCCCCTATACTTGTGGGTCATCAAGACTCTTTTCTGACGCCGTTGCCGGGGAGTGAAGCGCTCTTGGTAAGTGGAAATTAGTAAGGAAAAATTATTATTACATACTGAAATTTACTGCCACTTGTCACTATGGAGAACAATCCTTTGAGGGGTTTGTTCGGAGTATCTTCACCTCGAGCGGAAGCACAATTAGTTGCCCCTCAACCTGCTGCACCTACTGAAAATTTTGAATAGGAAATTCCTTTGGGTACGATAGAACAACTGCTAGCTAATCCTTATGCTGGAGATGGAACTGAACATCCTGATATGCATTTGATATATGTGGATGAAATTTGTGGATTATTTAAGCTTGCAGGTTTACCCAGATATGAAGCGAAAAAGAAGGTTTTCCCTTTATCTTAGAAGGGAAAGGCATTGGCATGTTATAGGCTATGCGATGATATTGGATCTTGGAATTGGAACCGCTTGAAATTGGAATTCCACCAAAAAAATTTATCCCATGCATCTAGTTCATCGTGATCGGAATTATATATACTCCCTCCGTTCCCAAATATTTGTCTTTCTAGACATTTCAAATGGTTACAACATACGAATGTATGTAGACATATTTTAGAGTGTAGATTCACTTATTTTGCTTCGTATGTAGTCACTTGTTGAAATGCCTAGAAAGACAAATATTTAGGAACGGAGGGAGTATAATTTTTGGCATCATGAAGGAGAAAGTATCGCTCTAGCTTGGGGGAGGCTTAAGTCAATATTATATTCATGCCCCAATCATGAGCTCTCGAGAGAAATTATTATTCAGAACATGTATGCTCGACTTTCTCGTAATGATCAATCCATGCTTGATACTTCTTGTGTCAGTTCTATTATGAAGAAGACTATTGAGTTCAGGTGGGATTTCTTAGAAAGAATTAAACGCGACTCTGAAGATTGGGAACTCGAGAAGGTAAAGAGTCGCGTATTAAGCTTAAGTTTGATTGTGTTAAATCTTTTATGAATACCGATGCTTTTCAAAAGTTTAGCACTAAGTATGGGCTTGACACTGAGATAGTAGCCTCTTTTTGTGAATCTTTTGCTACTCATGTTGATCTTCCTAAAGAGATGTGATTTAAGTATCATCCCCCTATTAAAGAAGAAATCAAAGAACGAGTAGTTGCTAAAGAAGAAACTATCATTTACAATGTCGATCCAGTTGTTCCTACTTCTTATATTAAGAAACCACATTTTCCTGTTAAGATAAAGGAGCATGCTAAGGTTTCTATTGTAGTCCGTAGAAGTAATATTAAAGCACCTAAACCCCCTGAGCAAATTTAGATCCTCTATTGTGGACTCAAAAGTAATTGTTCACACTGATCATGCTGCTATAAAATATCTTATGGAAAAGAAAGATGTTAAACCTAGACTCATTAGGTGGGTTCTTTTGCTACGAAAATTTGATTTACATATTACTGATAGGAAAGGAGCTGAGAACCACGTAGCTAATAATTTGTCTAGGTTGGAAAATATTCTTAATGACCCACTACCTATTGATGATAGTTTTCCTGATGAGCAATTGGCTGCAATAAATGTTTCTAATAGCACACCTTGGTATGCTAACTATGCTAATTATATTATTGATAAATACATACCTCCTAGCTTCACTTACCAACAAAAGAAAAAATTCTTTTATGATTTAATACATTACTTTTGGGCTGACCTACATCTTTATAAAGAAGTAGTAGATGGTATTATTAGACGTTGTGTACCTGAGCATGAACGGGAACAAATCCTACAGAAATGTCACTCCGAAGCTTATGGAGGATATCATGCGGGAGACAGAACTGCTCACAAGGTATTGCAATCTGGTTTTCCTTGTCACAAAAGGATTGGGCTACCTTGCTGCATACTATTTACTGTTACCGTTACTTACTCGTTACAAATTATCTTGCTATCAAACTATCTGTTACCGATAATTTCAATGCTTGCAAACATTACCTTGCTGAAAACCACTTGTCATTTCCTTCTGCTCCTCGTTGGGTTCGACACTCTTACTTATCGAAAGGACTATGATTGATCCCCTATACTTGTGGGTCATCACACACCACGGGGTTATATCCCCAACACCTATATACATAATATTGCCTTGGATATCGTCATGATTATTCTTTTTTATCAATTCCCCAACAGTAATTTGTTTACCCACCGTATGCTATTTTCAAGAAAGAAACCTATAGTGAAAAACTATGGCCCAGGGTCTACTTTTATCATATATCAAAATCCAAGAATACCTTGCTGCAATTTTATTTTATTTATTGTATTTTTTGTTTTATCAATCTATTTATCACTGCAAAATTTAATCATGCAAGTAATCGTAAAGGGATTGACAACCCCTTGTTCGCGTTGGGTGCAAGTATTTGTTATTTTGTGTGCAGGTACTTCTAACGGGGTGTTGCGTGATTTTCCTACTGGATTGATAACCTTGGTTCTTAGCTAAGGAAAATACTTATCTCTATTGTACTGCATCATCCCCTCCTCTTCAGAGAAATCCCAACGCAACTCACAAGTAGCAGGTCATCATATTCTTCTGTCCCCTCAAGGGCATTGATGAGGTCTTCGACATTGGTGATGAAGTGAGTGGTGGGTAGAACAAAAACGGCATGTTGCTCATGGGTTTGCCATGACGCCATGCCTTGAAGAATAAGCTCAGCATGCGAATCTGCGACGTACTCCAGATTGCCTAATTGAACGATTAGACCTGGAGAGTAGGTCTTGACTAGGCCAATGTGGCATGTCGAGTCAGTGACAAAGATCATGACGCCGAAAATGGAGAACTCACGAGGCGCGTAGATCATGCCAATGTTCACTAGCGATCCTATCTGACCTGTGAGTTCACCACATGAAACTTGCCTGAGCTGCCACTGTCGGAGTGGATTCCGGTAGATCTCTCGAAAGGGTGTACCGGCGAGGTGAGTAGATCGGAGGTGAAGCAAGAGAACATATTCCTAGGTTATGGTCCTCCTTAAAACCCTACTCCTGTTTGTGTTGTATATTGCAACAGAGGTGTACATAGTACAACTACTACTCGAGGGATTGTATGTTGTCTCTCGACTAGCTTGACTCCGTCTTGTATAAGATACCCGGGCCCTAGCGTTACATGAACCTAGTTGGCCACATCAGTAGAGAGGAC
Organism: Secale cereale; assembly: GCA_902687465.1. Classification (NCBI taxonomy): domain Eukaryota; kingdom Viridiplantae; phylum Streptophyta; class Magnoliopsida; order Poales; family Poaceae; genus Secale; species Secale cereale. Next base: position 69,712,847 of record LR738712.1, read on the forward strand.
TCCTTACAGCTCTGGCTTCCTTATCTTGAATGACAAGGCCTCCAGAGTCTTCCTTTTATAGATCCCATATCTGGCATGATCGCTCAGGGTGAAAACTGACCTACAAGTCCTTGGACTGGCCTTCCAGGGCCGACTACCAGCAAGGTGAGGCACCCTAGGCCATAACACCATCATATCATATTAATTATGTTGTATACACGACATGAGTAGGGCATTTTGGAGACTGGGCTCTATGGAGGCCTTTATTTAAAAAAAAATCAAAATTCAATATTTTCAGTTTTATTTAAAAAAATATACACATGTATGCAAGGAAGTAATGTGTATGTGTGTAAAATTTCAGGATGAAATACCTTCAATTGTGAGCTGGACAAAAAAAGGCAAAATCGCGGACTTTGCGAACCAACATGTCCACGAGAGTTACAAGTCCGAGACTTGACATTTTCAAATTAAGGCCTCCATGAAGTTCGGTCTGCGTTTGACATTTTTGATACGGCATACTCATTTTGTTCCGAAACTTTAGAGTATTATGCTATATCATGTATGTTGCCAAGAAGTTTCCGAAATATTTGACTATTTCTTAATATATTTTTCAATTCAAGTGCGCTCTGACCCAGGTCCACCGTTGTATTTTGGGGGTATTTATGTCTTAACATAGGTGTCAATTTGGCGATAGACATTGCAATACACAAGTCATCGATGTGTATTTAGTATGTCGTATATTTTCAAATTGTTTGGATTGCTTACTACATGTATCACGTGGTTACTTGTGCGCAAAAAAAAAAGTATCACGTGGTTACTATGCTGTTTTTATCACGTGTTTTCTCTGTAAGATCTTTTTTCTTGCATGGTTTTTCTCTGTAAGATCTGTTAAACGGGAACCGTGTAATAATTGGATGCGTACGTCCTCCATTGTAGAGGACACAAGAGCTACCGTAGTACACCATTATTTGAAAAAAAAAAGGCCCCGCTCGCTTTTCCTTCTCTCTTGGACGCTATCATGTGACGGATGTCTCTCCTCGCGTGCTAGCTCCTCCTTGTCTCCTTCGGGAAAGAAGTCGTACCAATCATTCGGCCGTTAGTAGTATAAGAGGAACGTAGTGGTATACTACTCCACTTGGTAGTAAAAGATTGAAGCCACTTGGTAATAAGGAGGGCTTGCATGCATGTGAAATTATAATCACGAAAAACCCACAGCCAATCATATGACACTACGTATATGCATAGCACAATCATCGTCCCCTCCCCTAGTGGGATTACAAACTTTTCCCTTTCCGGGCCGTGGAGTACAGTCCAAAGCTGATTATTGGCAGGGGCAACGTGCCGCGTACACCGCCCATGCCATTGCCAGCAGCTTTGCGTGCACCGCCCTCTCGAAAGTTGAAACCCAGCCCGACGATAAATCATTTGCCAGTACAGTTCTTTCAGCGATGCCCCCCAAATCTTCATTTCTACTGTAGTCTGGTTCCAAGCTAACTAAGACACCCCTGATCTCGTGGAGTAGGAGTATTCAACACAGCCACGTACTGTTCCGAAAACACGGGCACGTGCATGCACGGATGCAATGCACCATATATGTCGCGGCTGTCGCCTCCAGAAACGGACACCGAGAGGTGCCCAAACAGCTCCGTGGAAGAGCAATTAATCCAGCACGGCGGAGAGAGTAATTGGAGAAGGGAGACCACCTGAGAATTCATGGGGATAGGGCCCCCTCACATAGCTGGCACCGGCATGCCGACGTGAGAATTCATGGGTAAGATAGCAAATGAATCAGCCAGGCGACAAGTCAAACTAGGGAACGTCACTTCGCATTTGGCAAAGCCACACTTTGCTTTTGCATTGGAGATAATAATTCTGGTCTCTTGAGGACGGGCGTCGACCCGTTGGCTGGACAGCTAGGTAGCTGTCAGCCCACCTGAGTTCAAGCCCTGGCTTTGATGCGGGTGCTCGCGGAGTTTCTCCTATAAGAAAAACCAACGAGGGTTAGCCTTTGTGTTGGTTTTTTTAATAATTCTGATCTCTTGGGCAATATGGACCCCCGAAAACGATTTCATCACCCAAGGCGAGGCGAAAGACGCTTGAGGGGTTATTGGGTTCCAGCTGCAGCGCCGCAACCCTCAGCTCCAGGCTAAGAAAAGAGATATGCCTATAGCCAAGCTTGCCGAGCAGCTCATGTGTCATCGCTTGGGCATCGTGGTTGAAGGTGATCAGGTCACGGAGGCGGCGATTTCCAAGTTTGCTGAGTTGTTTCATGGACGTCTACCGGACATTGCGATTGCTGCGTTGCGTGCTTTGTTCAAGTTGGACCGCAACCTCTCGACTATTGTCGAGGACGCCTTAGTGCTCCATGGAGCAGAAGGTGGACCGGACTTGAGTGAGCAGGCTGCAGGGGAAGCCTTGATACGGCCAGTCCTAGATCTAGTCATATTGGCGTTGCACTTGTTCAAGAAGTTGTTACTATGCGTAAAGAAATAAGATCTGAATACATAGATGCTTGTTATCATATGTTTGGCATGGACAAGGAGGCGCATGCATATGCTACTAGCACATGCACGCACAAGTACGTTGACAATGACTTAAGTGGTATCAGAGCCCATTGTTTATCACGGCACTTCGGAGGAGATGGTCGGCGCACCGTCCCCAAGGAACTACTTGAGGCTATCCGGTGATTTTTTGTTGAAGGAAAAAGGCTATGGTGATGAACTTTTTCACACCTACTGTAAAGTGGTCAAGAAATTTTGCACTACGACGATCGACCATGACAGTTCGATCAACACGGTTGGCATCGACATGGTGGAGAAGCTGCAACTATTGATGACACCACATCCACGACCGTACTCACTGAGGAGGTGTTACGACAAGCTCGACATCACGCACCAGACTATGGTACTGTTTTCGGTTGGCCAATTTTCTTGTGAAGTTTTGTGTGACGTAGTTCCGGCACCAATGATTTCGTGTCATATGCTGTTGGGAGAGCCATGGTACAAGAAAAACAATGCTACACATGACTATCAATACGTACACAGTCGAACGTGATACAAAATATGTTCTGATGACCCTGGAGAAGAAGGCCTTCAAGAGTTGGAGGAAAGAAAGACTGCAAAAAATGAACAAGGCAGAGGAAGCAAAGGGAAAGGATGTTGAGATTGTTGGAAAAAAATTGGCACACGTTCGGCCTGCATACAAAGATTTTGCTGAAGAGACTGAGTCGAAACCGAGGACGGTTTCGCTTGAAGAGGGAGAGGATGATACGGCCAGTCCTAGATCTAGTCATATTGGCGTTGCACTTGTTCAAGAAGTTGTTACTATGCGTAAAGAAATAAGATCTGAATACATAGATGCTTGTTATCATATGTTTGGCATGGACAAGGAGGCGCATGCATATGCTACTAGCACATGCACGCACAAGTACGTTGACAATGACTTAAGTGGTTCAGTACTATATACATCTGACCCGGGTTCCGTATGGAACTCCTTCAAGATAGGAGATAAGATGGATTCGTTTGAGTTGCCAAGGCCGCCGGAGTTAAATCTTGATTTGATTGGGAAAAGTAATTTTGAAAGAGATTTGTTTTTCTGGAACCAAGTACGCATGCATGCAATCCAAAGAATACATGTACGTGGTGAAAGAGAAGATTTTCAAGAAGACTATACGTGTGCTAGTGCCCATGGAGTTAAAATATCCTATTTGTTTTTGTTCCTGCCGTGCAAGGAATATGTGGCAAATGCAAACAGGACATGCGGTGCCGGCAATTCACGCACTTACACTGAACTTTGTCCGAGCAAATGGAAAGCCTAACCCTGCTGCACGCGTGAACAGATGAAGAAAACCATTGCTAGGCCAAGTAATTTTGAATGTCGATGCATCCTTTTCTGAAGAGGATCATACAGGTTCATGCGGTGCTGTTATCAGGGATCACCTGGGGGCGTTCGTAGGTGCTTCTACCGCTAAACTGGAACATGCAGCAGATATTGGCTTTGTTTGTTTGAGCTTCGGTTTCAGCAGTTTCAGCTGTGGACTTGCTGTGCTGGCAAAACTGCTGTGCTGAGGAAACAGCTGTAGTGAAGGTTAGCTGTTTGGCAACGCAGCTGTGGAAACGACTGTGAGCTGGTGAAAACGCTATGTTTCAGGAGGAGGGGGGCGAACGTAGAGATATGTCATGCCTACGGTGGCATTTACGACATAATTATGACCAAACGCCAAAGATAGAGGGGCTAGGAAAACAGTTTTGGCCCAAAAGTACACCGAGACCAGCTTTAGGCTGTTACACTGAAAATCTCCCGAAACAGTTTTGGGTTGTGGTTCCACAGCTGTTCTAAATAACCTGTTTGTTTCAGCTTCAGCTTTTTTCAATCCTAAAACTGCTCCAAAAGCTGAAACAAACACAGCCATTGAATCAGCGGAAGCAGCGACTCTAGCAGAGGGACTGAAATTAGCTGCAAATCTTGGCATTAATTCGCTCCTGGTGCAGATGAACAATTTAACCGTGGTGGAATCTCTAAACATGAACTCTGGTCATTCTATGGTAGCTGGCCCTTTACTTGATATTTGTCGTAGTCTTATGGAAGATTTCGGGAAGGTTTTAATCGAGCATTGTAATAGGGAATCTAATATGGTAGCGCATGTGCTAGCCCAACAGGGTTGTGTTGATCCTCCTAATCTGTGGTTGGACACACCCTCTAGTTTTATTGCTAGATTTTTAGCAGACGATGTAACTGTTATTTGAATTAATAAAGCTAGCCATAAAGGCCTTCTCGTAAAAAAAATGCAAACGTGACATGGGAATTATGGAGTTTGCTATGTTTAAAGGATTATGGATGGGGGCCACCAGGCTGGGGAGTAGATACGTGACACACAAATTAAAGAGTCCTAGTGCTTCCTTAGAATAAATTAAGTCAGTTGTTATTATGTTGGCAGGTCACTGTTGTTTCCTTTTGAATCAGAGAAGATTAGATAGGTGGGGTGCGGCTAGCTTGTTGGTCACACCAAAATTAGGAAGAGACGGCTATATATAAAGCCTTGTCGCGTCAATGTAATGGCAGGTTATTTTGAGATGAATTAGACACCGTGTGTGTTTCGGCCGATGGCCATTATCGAGTTTTGAGAAATCTTGTCAAAAGTCTCTACTGGTGTGTGAGTTCCCGCGACGCGACGCGTAGGAGATTACAAGCTGGACCTATACGGTTCATCCACGTTATTCCTTCAGTTCGAGGGGTTGGCGTGTTGTTTTTGCGAGGTTTGTGAACATCTTTGTAAACCCGCATCTAGTTCTTGCTGTGATGGAATTTTGTGCCGTGAAAGATCGGGCCAACAACGGATCGACCCTCGCCTCGAGGTTCGCTCCACATCAAGCCTGATGTCGAGTCTGTTGTTGCTGATGTAGCTTTGTTATCATGTTATTGGTACACCTTACTGGTTCCTGTTCTGGTTATGTACACCTATTTGGAGCTGCGCGTGTGCATCTCTGATGTTGGTCGTGTCGAGACTAAGAGCGGCCATCAAGAACTATTATGTGTCTTGTGTGTTCAATGAAATAGCCATGGTGTCCCAATGTTAGAGAACAACTTTTCCATCATCTGCTGGAACATGCATGGACTGAATTGTCCAGACCGAAGAGTTGTTGTTCATGAGACCATTGCCACATCCTCTTATCACTTGGTTTGCAACCAAGAATCTATGCTCCAGTATGTTGATCCGTTTGTTGCAGCCTACTTGGGTGGTCAGCGACTTAAAAGTTCTGCCCAATGGCCTGCAGACGGCACCAAAGGCGGAATATTGCTACTCTGGGACGAGAGCATTGTTTCGGTCACCAATGTTCAGATTGGTGTTTTTTTCTCTCCGCGACTGTGGCCATCAAGAACTCCTTGGACTCCAAAATCTTCAAGCTGACTACGGTTTACGGCCCTACCCGCAACAACCACAAGGATGCCTTCTTCCTTGAGCTCACTTCTCAAAAGCCTCCTCCTGGTACAAAATGGCTTGTCAATGGCGATTTCAACCAAATATATCGTGCTTGCGACAAGAACCGTGCTAATGTGGACCGCAGCCATCTTGTTCGGTTCCGCAACACTCTCAACTCATGCGAGCTGAAGGAGATTCACCTACAAAATAGGAAGTTCACATGGATCAACGAACAAAACAATCCAACTCTCAGCAAACTTGATAGCTTCTTTTGTAACGAAGATTGGGACATCGAATTCGCGACCCACATCCTCCATGCCCTTTCATCATCACTTTCTGACCACTTCCCTCTCTTGCTTGCCAACGAGATAGGACCTAGAAGTCCTTCCGCTTTGAGAACCACTGGATCAAGATGCGAGGCTTCCAAAATGTTGTTAGTGATTTCTGGAATGAACACTCTGTTCATGTTGAGCCATTCCAAAGGCTCTTCCACAAGCTAAAGAGAATGAGCCATAAACTTCGCATTTGGAGCAAGACCCTTTTTGCAAAAGCCAAAGTCCAACTCCATATGGCCCTGGAGGTCATTCTTCACCTGGACTTGGCTCAAGAGTAGAGGGTGCTTTCCTCGGATGAGAGGGACCTTCGGAGAAGACTGAAGAGGAAGGTCATCAGCTTAGCGGTGCTAGAAAAGGCTAGAAAGCGGCAAAACTCCAGAATTACAAAGCTGAAAGATGGGGATGCCAACACTCGCTACTTCCACCTCCGGGTAAATCATCGCAGGAGGAAAAAAATTATCTACTGCCTCAAGCACAACAATGGCTAGGTTACTGATACGTCCAAAATGCATCACTATTTTGTATCATAATTTATCCTTATTCATTGATATATTTCACGTTACGATGATGTTCTTATGTTGTTTTGGTCTATTTTACACAGTTTGTAAACTTTCCGATGCTGAAGCAGCAGACGCAGGATTCAGCAGTAAAAAGTGGACGCTGAGTTGCTGAAGAAGAATACCTCCAAATTACCTAAAAATTGACGGGAGATATTTTTCAGACGGATCATGAAGGCACGCGAAAGGGCAACCAGAGGGGGGCCACAGGGTGCCCAGGCGCCCTGGGGGCGCCCCCCCCCCTGACCGCGCCGGGGGGCGCCTGGAGCCCCTGGCCCACCTCTGGCCTCCCCCTTTTGCATATATGCTCTCCGTTATCCAAAAACCCTAGGGACGGGAGTTTTTACGGAGTTCCGCCGCCGCTCCGTGGCGGAAACCTACAGAGAAGAAAAAGCCATCTCCGGTGGGCAGATTCCGCCGGGGAGATCACCTCCCGGAAGGGGAGATCGTCGCCATCGTCATCACCATTGTCACGGGCATCATCGAGATCATCATCAACATCATCCCCAACACCAGCACCATCTCCATCTTCATCCAAATCTCATCTTACAATCGCAACTTGTGTTGTAACGTGTACTACCTATCCTCTCTACTCCATCGGTGTTGATTACTACTATGTGGTGAATACTATTGAGTTTTGTTGGAGAAATATTATTATGTCTAGATTGTTTATCACCTATTTATACCCACTGATCATGATCTTTTTTATGTCTCGTGAGTAGTTACCTTAGTTCTTGAGGACATGGGGACAGTCTTGTTGTTAGTAGTCATATGCTGTTGAAGTAATATGTGTTGTTTGATACTTAAGTTGTGTTGTCATTCTACTAGTGGTGTTGTGTGAGTCGAACACTCAACACTTCGCCTTATTAAGGACCTAGGAGAATACATTGTGTACAAAGAATGCTTATGGTGGGTTGCCGGAGTGACAGAAACCTGAACCCCAGTTCGCACGCTTTTGCATAAGGGAATAATGGATCCTCGATCGTATTGCTATGGTTAGGCTTTTGCCTTAAATTCTATCTTGTATTTGCGGATGCTTGCAAGGTGTTTAATCATAAGAGTGCACTCATCTTAGTCTAGAGAGTGTACTAGCATAGATCCACCCACTCAACACTTATCAACACATAACATAGTATCGATACGGAATATGGCGAAAGCACATGACTACCTCTCCCATGTGTCCTCAGGAACGCTTTAGTCTTTATAAGTTCAGTTGTTAGGTCTCTCCTTTGCTAAGAAAGGATTGGGCCACTTGTTACTCTCAGTGCCTTTTACATTGCTTGTTTTTACTTTCCTGTTGCTTATATCGAGAAATCCCCAAAAAAGTTATCTTTCAGTGCTTGCAGTAATTTCTTGCTCAGAATCGCTTATCAATACCTTCTGCTCCTCGTTGGGTTCGACACTCTTACTTATCGAAAACGCTGCAATAGATCCCTTACGGTTGTGGGTCATCAAGTACCGTTTTCTGGCGCCGTTGCCGGGGAGCGTAGCGCTATTGGTAAAGTGAAACTGGTAAGGAAGTTTTTATAATTCTGTTTTTTTATTTTTGTTATTGCTGCTCTTTATCCTTATGGACAACCCTGTTATTGGATCGTTGCTTACGGGAAGACGCCCCACACCTGTGGTGGTTGATCCTCCCCCTACTGAAATTGTGCCCAATAAAATACCAGCCGGTATTATCGACTATGTTTTGGCTAATCGTTATGCAGGAGACAGACATCCCGGTGAACACTTGTTATATCTGTCACAACTATGTTCATTATTTAAGCTTGCAGGTGTATCGAGGGAGTTTGTCATGAGGAAATTGTTTGCCGTATCACTTATAGATAAAGCTTCGGATTGGTATAGGCTTCTCGATAACTCACACTTACTTGAATGGCAGGAGCTTATGTCTCTCTTTTATACTAAGTTTTATCCTCTTCATGAAATTCATCGAGACAGGAACTATATCTATAACTTTAGGCCTCGTGACGGAGAAAGCATTGCTCAAGCTTGGGGGAGATTGAAGTCCCTAATGCTCAAATGCCCTATTCATAAGCTTCCCAAGGAAATTATACTTACAAATTTTTATGCCAGGCTTTCTCGTCAGGATAAGGAGATGCTGGATGCCTCCTCTAGTGGGGTATTTCAGAAAAAGAGTGTTGAAGAAAGGTGGGATCTCATTGAAAGGATCCAGAGGAATACCGAAGATTGGGAAATTGATAAAGGTATTGAACCCGCTATAAATTATGGACATGATTATATTGAGAGCTATGTGAAAACTGATTACTTCAATACTTTTTGCTCTAAGATTGGTCTTGATTCCCATCTAGTGATTGATTTCTGTAAGAATTTTGCCTCTCACGTTGATTCTTTTAAAAAGAAGAGAGACCAGCACCATGAACCTTTTAAAGAGCCACCTATTGATATTTATGTTGCTGACCCTATTTTGCCTGCAGTTATATATGAAAAGCCTCCTTTTCCCGCAAGGATAAGGGAGCACTCTTTGGTGACAGGCATAATAAATAAAAGTGAGAGAAGAGTTGATGAGCCTGAGGACCAGATCAAGGTCGATCCTCAAGTTGCATTGATTAAAGACCTTGCTACTGATGATGTTTTGGATTCCAATATAAATTTTTGTGCTGTTTCCACTAACCTTGTCACAGCCAAGAATAAAGGCCCAATTTCAGGTACTCCAGTGGTATCTATTAAAATAGGAGATCACAATTATTATGGGCTATGCGATTTGGGATCGAGTGCAAGTGCTATCCCCTATTCACTTTATGAAGAGATCATCGGTGAGATTTCCCCTTGTGAACTTGAAGAAGTTGATGTTACCATTCATCTTGCAAACAGAACAACTATCTCTCCTATCGGAATTGTGAGAGACGTTGAAGTCCTATGTGGAAAGGTAAAATACCCTACCGACTTTCTAGTACTTGGTTCAGAGAGGGACAATTTTTGCCCAATTATTTTTGGTAGACCTTTTCTTAGAACTTGTGGAGCTATAATAGATTGCAAGAAAGGTAAAGTTTCTATTGAATTCAATGGTGAGCCATATGAATTTAATTTGTCTAAGTTCTCTAAGCAGCCTCGTGGTACTGATTTACCTAGTGATGATAAAATTATTGAAAGTATTGCCTCTATTGCTATTCCCCCTAATGATCCTTTGCGGCAATACATGGAAGACCACGAGAATGATTTGCATATGCAGGAAAGAAATGAACTAGATGAAATATTCTTGAGGCAGCCTGCTATCCTGAAGCACAACCTTCCGGTTGAACCTTTGGGAATTTTATCAAAACCGAAAGAAGACCCGGTGTTCGATCTTAAACCTCTGCCCGATACGCTCAAGTATGCTTATTTAGATGAAAAGAAAGTATATCCTGTTATTATCAATTCTAACCTTTCAGGATATGAAGAAGAGCGGTTATTGGAAGTACTTCGTAAACACCGAGGCGCAATTGGCTATACCCTTGATGACCTTAAGGGGATTAGTCCATCTATCTGTCAACATACTATCAACCTTGAGCCTGATGCTAAACCAGTTGTTGATCATCAACGACGGTTGAACCCGAAGATGATGGATGTCGTGAGAACTGAGATTCTCAAGCTTCTAGCCGCAGGTATTATTTACCCTATAGCTGATAGTAAGTGGGTAAGTCCGGTACATTGTGTTCCTAAGAAAGGAGGTACAACTGTGGTTCCTAATGATAAAAATGAACTAATACCTCAGAGAATTATTATTGGATATAGAATGTGTATTGATTACAGGAAGTTGAACAAGGCAACCAGGAAGGATCACTACCCGTTGCCGTTCATCGACCAAATGCTTGAAAGGTTATCAAAAAATACCCACTTTTGTTGTCTCGATGGTTATTCTGGCTTCTCTCAAATTCATGTTAACACCGTTGATCAAGAAAAGACCACTTTTACTTGTCCCTTTGGTACTTATGCTTACAGGCGTATGCCTTTTGGTTTATGTAATGCCCCTGCTACTTTTCAAAGGTGTATGTCTGCTATCTTTCATGGTTTCTGTGGGGATATTATGGAAGTCTTCATGGACGATTTCTCCGTCTATGGAACCTCCTTTGACCATTGTCTTCACAATCTTAATAAAGTTTTGCAGAGATGTGAGGAGACGAATTTGGTACTCAACTGGGATAAGTGCCACTTCATGGTTAACGAAGGAATTGTTCTTGGTCACAAGATTTCCGAAAGGGGAATTGAAGTGGACAAAGCCAAGATCGAAACTATTGAGAGGATGCCCTATCCAAGGGACATCAAAGGTATTCGCAGTTTTCTCGGTCATGCAGGTTTTTATAGAAGATTTATTAAAGACTTTTCTAAAACCTCAAGACCCCTCACCAATCTTCTCCAGAAAGACGTTCCTTTTGTATTTGATGAAAATTGTAAGGAAGCTTTTGAAGTCCTTAAGAAAGCTTTAATAACCGCTCCTATAGTACAACCACCTGACTGGAATTTACCTTTTGAGATTATGTGTGATGCAAGTGATTTTGCTGTTGGGGCTGTTTTAGGACAAAGAGTTGATAAGAAATTAAATGTTATACATTATGCTAGCAAAACCCTTGATAGTGCTCAAAGGAATTATGCTACTACTGAGAAGGAATTCTTAGCTGTAGTATTTGCTTGTGATAAGTTTAGGCAGTATATTGTTGATTCCAAAGTTATTATTCATACTGATCATGCTGCCATTAAGTACCTTATGACAAAGAAGGATGCCAAGCTAAGGCTTATCAGATGGGTACTCCTTCTTCAAGAATTTGATTTGCAGATTGTTGATAGGAAAGGAGAAGACAATCCGGTGGCGGACAATCTTTCAAGGATGGAAGATATACCGCACGACCCCATCCCAGTTAACGATAGTTTTCCAGACGAGCAACTTGCCGTTGTAAAAGTACAATCTCTTTCCGATCCTTGGTATGCAGATTATGCTAATTTTATTGTTGCAAAGTATTTGCCTCCAGGTTTAACACTTCAGCAAAGGAAGAAGTTATTTCATGATTTGAGGCACTACTTTTGGGATGACCCACATCTTTTCAAAGAAGGTCCCGACGGGATCGTGAGAAGATGCATACCGTAACATGAGCAGAAGGACATTCTCAGACGGTGTCATGATAGTCCCTATGGAGGACATCATGCCGGTGAGAGGACTGCACATAAGGTCCTTCAATCAGGTTTTTATTGGCCTACTCTCTTTAAGGATGCTAGAAATTATGTTTTAGCCTGTGATAAATGTCAGAGAGTTGGTAACATTAGTAGAAGGAATGAGATGCCTATGAATTACTCACTAGTGATTGAACCTTTTGATTGTTGGGGTTTTGATTTTATGGGTCCTTTTCCTTCTTCGCACAAGTACACTCACATTTTAGTAGCTGTTGATTATGTGACCAAGTGGGTTGAAGCAATCCCCACTGAAAGTGCTGATCACAAGACATCTTTGAAAATGCTTAAAGATGTAATTTTTCCTAGGTTTGGTGTACCAAGGTATCTCATGACTGATGGGGGATCACACTTCACGCACGGAGCTTTTAGAAAAGCTTTGGCTAAATATGATGTTAATCATAGAATTGCTTCACCATATCATCCTCAAACTAGCAAACTAGTGGGCAAGTTGAGCTCACCAATAGAGAGATTAAGTTGATCTTGCAGAAGACAGTAAACAGAAATAGAAAGGACTGGTCAAATAAGTTAGGAGATGCTTTGTGGGCATATAGAACTGCTTACAAAAACCCCATGGGCATGTCCCCCTATAAGATGGTGTATGGCAAGGCTTGCCATTTGCCATTAGAGTTAGAGCACAAAGCTTTCTGGGCTGTTAGAGAGCTTAATGCTGACCCAAAATTAGCTGGTGAGAAGCGTCTCATGAACTTGACCTCTCTAGATGAATGGAGAAGTGAAGCTTACGAGAGCGCTAAAATGTTCAAGGAAAAGGTAAAAAGGTGGCATGATAGGAAGATTCTGAAATGTGAATTTAATGTTGGTGATAAAGTTTTGTTGTTTAGATCCCGTTTCAGGTTTTCTCTAGGTAAACTACTTTCCAGGTGGGAAGGACCATTTCATAATGAAGAAGTTTATCGGTCTGGTGCAATTAAGATTAATAATTTTGAAGGCACCAAACCTCAAGTTGTGAATGGGCAAAGACTTAAACATTACATAGCAGGAGACCCTGTCAATGTTGATGTGAATATAATATACACAACAACCCACGAAGAACATGTTGCAGCCCTGTTTCAGACGCCAGCAGAAGCAGAATAAAGAAAAGGTATGTAGTACGGTAAGGAAACATCGCGAACCGCCATAAAAGTTCCGTATTACGAGTTTTTGCAAAATTAGTAAAATTCTGAGCCTAAGTGGAGCCGGAGACGACCTCCAGGGGGTCCAGGCGCCCCCCTGGCGCGCCCCACCTCCTGGCCGCGCCGGGAGGCCGCCTAGACACCCGGGAGTCCGCCTCCGACCCCGCTTTGGTCCGTTACCTTCCTTTCTGTGCATAAATTTTTCCTATATATTTTCCCGGATTGTTCTGGCAACGTATCTTGCGATTTCGCGTGTTTTCTCTTCGATCTGTTTCTGCCAGGGAATCTTTCAGCTGAATTTAGGTGCCATGGCTTCTCCAAGCTCCCCCAAGGACGAGTTCGTCGTCAACGTCATCAACCCTTACCTCGCTGAGGTGAAGAAGCACCCTCAGGTTGTTCAGATGAAGGACGGTGTCCTTCATCAAGAAGATCTGAAGGGACCTATCAAGGAGGGGAGCATCCAGGCCAGGCTGGAAGAAGTGGAGCAAGAAGTCTTCGAGTACAAGAAGATGATCGAGCGTGGTGTTGAAGCTAACTTTGACATCATCAACGAGCTGAAGAACTACTTCCTGAAGGAGATGAAGGAGATGTGGGAAAGCATCACCGCGTCTGAAGAAAGAATTATAGAGCTCCAAGGGCAAATTAATGATCTACATCACCAGAACTGTGAGTATGAACTAAGGTTTATGCGCATGAGTATGGGTGCTTCATGCAGGATTCAGGAGACAAAATTCTCATATGAGACTGGAGAACCCCTTCCATGGAAGCGTTTCGCCGAGGATTACGTGATCAACGCCAACAAGGATGATGAGTGAAATCTTCTGGGGTAATGGCATTCCCTTGGCTTGTTCCAAGCTTGGGGGAGTGCCCGGTATCTTTATCTTTACCTTTTGTCTTTTAGAGTCAAGTAGAGTCGTATCATGTCTAGGGAGGTTATTATATGAAATAGGTGTATGCATTGAGGTCTATCACTCCTTCGGTGGGGAGATTGTATCCGTGAGTGTGGAGTCGTCTATGATGGAGTATTAATGAGAAGTTTATTGGTTCCTTTTGCTGCACTCGGTATTCTCTTCACGCAATCGACCTTATATGATGACTCTTATATGAAGTATTGACCTTATGTCAGGTATGGCTGTGAAAACTTTATTTAATCTTGGCAAACATAGCTTTGGTCATAACAACAAGCATGATTTTCCTAAAGTATCGACATAGCCAAAACCTTTATGTTATTATGCTTGAAGTGTTATGCTGACAAGGAAGACAACTTGATGTGTTATGCTCATTTCAATGTTTATGCTTTATATTGTTTTGCATCTTAGTCATCATCAATTGTCTGTTCTCTCAAACCTTTGCTAGCCTAACTCTGTACTAAGCGGGATTCTGCTTGTGCATCCATACCCCTAAACCAATACCTTCCATATGAGTCCACCATAACTTCCTACTCGTGGTATTCCACTACCACCTCCTAAAGTACAGAATTTATGTGTTATCCATAAATGTTCAAAATCTTTTATTTTGTGCCTCTGTTTTAGCTCATGAGGAAGTAGTAGCTAATTCATGATCTTTTTGAGTTTGACAAGCTTCACCCCGGGATTGCATGTCTAATGTGCAAACCCTTAATACGAGAAGGAACTGGCAAAGAGTGCGCCCGGCTAAAAAATAATATAACAAACAAACCCTCCTTCACGCTTTGTTCATGAGAAATCAGAAAACTTTGGCAGTGATAAACAAAGGAGAATAAGAGGATGTGATCGTCCTCGTGCGGGAGCCGTTCCTCGAAACTTGTCCAGCTCAAGAAGTAATTGAGTTATCTATTAGCATTCATTGACAAATCATGCACCTCTCAAAACTTGTTTTCATTCTGTTTGATTTAAGGATAGCACATGAGTTTTCCCTACTACCCAAGAGCAGGGCCTATCTTTTAATTTTAAGCTGAGTCAGTTATTCCTACTCCCTTCTATTCTCAAAGAGAGCAGACATTTGATGTTGATAAGGATTCATTCATATAAAGTTGCATCAAAATTTGTCATATCATATCCTTGTTGACATTATCATTTGATAAGTAAGTTGTTTGTCAAGCCTAGCTAAGGCAAATATCTTCCTTTGTGTTAACACTTTCACTTCTTGCCTGATAACATGTTCTTTCAAAAGCTTCAATTAATCTCATCAAAACATAAAGAAAGAGCAAAAGTAAAAGCTATTAGTTGCTCTTTGACCAAAGGACATGTTTGCCATGATTCAATGAGTTTCCTTAGCCCTACTTCCGAATATAAGTGTTACTACTCTTTTATAAGGGCCTTATGAGTTGAAGATTGCTGTTGAGGATATTTGAGTTGGTGAAGAAATTGTGATGCTTCTTGTCCGTATTCTATTTATCGACACTTCACTCTCTAAACTTGTGGACAGGTTTACCGAGCTCAGTATTCGCTTGGGGACAAGCGAGGTCTAAGCTTGGGGTTGTTGATACGTCCAAAATGCATCACTATTTTGTATCATAATTTATCCTTATTCATTGATATATTTCACGTTACGATGATGTTCTTATGTTGTTTTGGTCTATTTTACATAGTTTGTAAACTTTCCGATGCCGAAGCAGCAGACGCAGGATTCAGCAGTAAAAAGTGGACGCTGAGTTGCTGAAGAAGAATACCTCCAAATTACCTGAAAATTGACGGGAGATATTTTTCAGACGGATCACGAAGGCACGCGAAAGGGCAACCAGAGGGGGGCCACAGGGTGCCCAGGCGCCCTGGGGGCGCGCCCCCCCTGGCCGCGCCGGGGGGGGCGCCTGGAGCCCCTGGCCCACCTCTGGCCGCCCCCTTTTGCATATATGCTCTCCGTTATCCAAAAACCCTAGGGACGGGAGTTTTTACGGAGTTCCGCCGCCGCTCCGTGGCGGAAACCTACAGAGAAGAAAAAGCCATCTCCGGTGGGCAGATTCCGCCGGGGAGATCACCTCCCGGAAGGGGAGATCGTCGCCATCGTCATCACCATTGTCACGGGCATCATCGAGATCATCATCAACATCATCCCCAACACCAGCACCATCTCCATCTTCATCCAAATCTCATCTTACAATCGCAACTTGTGTTGTAACGTGTACTACCTATCCTCTCTACTCCATCGGTGTTGATTACTACTATGTGGTGAATACTATTGAGTTTTGTTGGAGAAATATTAGTATGTCCAGATTGTTTATCGCCTATTTATACCCACTGATCATGATCTCTTTTATGTCTCGTGAGTAGTTACCTTAGTTCTTGAGAACATGGGGACAGTCTTGTTGTTAGTAGTCATATGCTGTTGAAGTAATATGTGTTGTTTGATACTTAAGTTGTGTTGTCATTCTACTAGTGGTGTTGTGTGAGTCGAACACTCAACACTTCGCCTTATTAATGACCTAGGAGAATACATTG
Organism: Secale cereale; assembly: GCA_902687465.1. Classification (NCBI taxonomy): domain Eukaryota; kingdom Viridiplantae; phylum Streptophyta; class Magnoliopsida; order Poales; family Poaceae; genus Secale; species Secale cereale. Next base: position 69,729,350 of record LR738712.1, read on the forward strand.
TGTACAAAGAATGCTTATGGTGGGTTGCCGGAGTGACAGAAACCTGAACCCCAGTTCGCACGCTTTTGCATAAGGGAATAATGGATCCTCGATCGTATTGCTATGGTTAGGCTTTTGCCTTAAATTCTATCTTGTATTTGCGGATGCTTGCAAGGTGTTTAATCATAAGAGTGCACTCATCTTAGTCTAGAGAGTGTACTAGCATAGATCCACCCACTCAACACTTATCAACACATAACATAGTATCGATACGGAATATGGCGAAAGCACATGACTACCTCTCCCGTGTGTCCTCAGGAACGCTTTAGTCTTTACAAGTTCAGTTGTTAGGTCTCTCCTTTGCTAAGAAAGGATTGGGCCACTTGTTACTCTCAGTGCCTTTTACATTGCTTGTTTTTACTTTCCTGTTGCTTATATCGAGAAATCCCCTAAAAAGTTATCTTTCAGTGCTTGCAGTAATTTCTTGCTCAGAATCGCTTATCAATACCTTCTGCTCCTCGTTGGGTTCGACACTCTTACTTATCGAAAACGCTGCAATAGATCCCTTACGGTTGTGGGTCATCAGTTACCGATCATGGGCAGAAGGCTAATATTGTGCATCAACACTTCACAAACATTGCTAAAAAGGGCCCCCGCTCAACATTGACATCAATTGGGAGATCCTACCTACTCCTGATTGCAAACCTTCAGGATCTCGATGAGCCCTTCTCGGAGGAAGAAGTGAAGGCTGTCGTGTTTGATTTGCCGGGAGACAAAGCTCCGGGGCCGTATGGGTTCACTGGGGCTTTCTTTAAAGCTTGCTGGAACATTGTCAAGGGTGACCTCATGGTGGCCATCAGCCATTTCGGGAACCTCCATGCCTCTCATTTCCACTGGTTGAACTCCGTGAATGTTGCCCTTATTTCCGAAGAAAGATGGTGCCGAAGACATCACCGATTTCCGCCCCATTAGTGTTATTCATGTTGTTGCTAAGATCATTGCCAAATTGATGTCCAACTGGCTTGCCCCTCACATGAATGATCTCGTCTCGCAAGCTCAAAGTGGATTCATTAAAAGAAGGTGCATCCATGATAATTTTATGTATGTGCGCTACCTTGCGCGTTGACTCCATCGCAAGAAAACCCCAGCACTACTTTTCAAGCTTGACATCAAAAAAGTGTTTGACTCCGTGAGATGGGACTTCCTGCTTGACTTGCTTCAGCACCTAGGATGCCCCCCTCGATTTCGAGGCTGGATTTCGGCTCTCTTGTCTTCAGCTTCTTCGCGTGTTCTTCTCAATGGTGTACCTGGTACCCCATTCAAGCTTGGTCGTGGTTTGAGGCAGGGGGCGCTCTCCCCTCTCCTTTTTGTGCTAGACATTGATCCGCTACACCACATCCTTCAGATGGCCACTGATCATGGAAAGCTTCATCCTGTTGGTGGCCAAGCCATGCCTATTAGGGCCTCTCTCTATGCGGATGACACCGCAGTTTTTCTTGCCCCCATCAAGTCTGACGTTAAGTTCTTTGTTGAAATTTTGAAGCAGTTTGGAGAGGTTACTAGGCTGAACACTAACTGCAACAAAAGTCTTGTCGCTCCAATCTGGTGTGAAAATTTAGATCTCACCGACATCCTTCAACATTTTCCAGCCAACCGTTCTTCCTTTCCCATGAAATACCTTGGCCTTCCTTTGTCGGTTAAGAGACTGAAACGAATCCACTTCCAACAACTTGAGGATAAGGTTGCATCCCAGCTTGCCCCTTGGATGGGAAAACATGTTGCTTCTCCAGGGAGGATTGTTTTGGTCAAATCTGTCCTTACCGCCATTGCCATTTACTTCATGATGGCACTTAATCTTCCGGTTGAAGTGTTGAACAAAATTGATGCGCTTTGGTGGGCTTACCTTTGGGCTAGGTGTGATAAGGTAACTGGAGGCAAGTGCAAGATTAATTGGGACCAATGTGAAAATCAAAGCTACAGGGAGGCCTTAGTATCTTAAACCTGAAAAAGTTTGTTGCTGCTCTTCGTATTCGTTGGTGGTGGTTCGAATGCATGGATCCCACTAAGCCTTGGGTGGGTCTGGGGAACCCTTGTGACAATGTTGATCACGCCATTTTGCGGCCGCTACCAAGGTGGAGATTGGAGATGGCAGTTGGGTTTCTTTCTGGGAGTCTGCTTGGCTTGAGGGGTTGAGACCCAAAGATATTGCTCCCCACATTTTCGATCTGTCCAAAAGAAAGAACTGCTTTGTCCATAAAGCGTTGCATAACAATTTATGGGTCTCCCAAATTAACATTAGCGAGGGCATCTCCGTTGATCACCTATCCGAGTTTGTCAGCCTGTGGGAAAAGCTCTCTCTCTCATCCATCTTAACCCGGAAAGGGTGGATACCATCTCCTGGAAGCTAAGATGGATGGTCATGACTCGCATGCGTCGGCCTACGAGGTTAATTCCGGGGCTTAGTGGACACGGACCTTGTGCAGACTGTCTGGAAGATTTGGGCACCTCCAAAGTGCAAGTTTTTTGCGTGGCTCGTTATTAACAATAGGATTTGGACAGCTGATCGGCTGCAAAAGTGGGGATGACCTAATTGCAACTTATGCCCCCTTTGCAAGCAAGCCCAAGAGACGGCGGCACATCTACTCTTCCGATGCAGATACACTATTAGAGTTTGGGGTATGATAAAGGTTTGGCTTGGCCTTCATGACGTGAACCTCCTGGATTGGGGCCACATGGACTCCGTTAAAGATTGGTGGCGCCACAACGCGTACAGAATGACGAAATCCCGAAGGCTGCTCATCTTCCTCATGTTGCTCATTTCATGGGAGATATGGAAGGAACGGAATGCAAGGGTTTTCCGCAATGCTACGGTGCCGGTCGGAGTTATTGTCACAAAGATAAAAGAGGAGTGTAGTCTGTGGTGTCTTGCTGGGGCTAAGCACTTGCGTAATTTATTGCCGCGAGAGTGATATTTTGTAATTCGGACTCTGGCCACAAACTCTAAACTTTCTTCCTTATTCAATTAAAATGGCAAATATTTTTCCTAGTTTTTAAAAAAGAACATTCCATCAAACTTGTATGCTTTCAGGCACAAACTCAAAGAGGAGATGAAATGGATCAACTACAGGGCCAAGAGACAGGAGTACGGTGGGATGGCAGATTGGGTTGAAGTGTCCAGAACTCCAAATGAGTTGTTTCTTTAAGTAGAGTTTGTATTTGTTGTTGTATGTTTGTATGATCTCTTAACCATAGCTTTTTTCTTTGTTTATTTGTTGTATAGTTCCTCTTTTTTCGCTTTCATGAGCTCATTTATGAACCATCTATTTGAAGATTAATAAAAAATACACAGCAAAGTCCTGTTGTTTTCCTAAAAAAATCGCACTTGGCCGACCCAGCTGGACCAACCCACTTCGACAAGCACTCAGCGCCGGGCTGGTTCGGATGCCGCGGAGCCGCGGAGCCGCTCGGGTCAGTGCGCGTGTACCTCGAGCCACCACTCGCCTTCAGCGAAGACAGAGCGGACATGTGCCGTGAGCATCCGCCGACATGTCATCGATGTCGAATCCAAGCCGAAGTGGTGGTGAAGGTGCCTAACTACTGATCCATGCATGCCTGGGTGGCCCCAACACAGAGCTTGGGTCTCGACCTGGGACCGACGGAGGAACCACTATCTCGCCCTCGTTCAAGTAAAAATGGCATAGCCGAAGAACAAAAGAAGAGCAACAACACTGGATCAAATAAAAGAGAAGGCATGAGGAGGGAGGAGAATTGATGACATGAACCTTTTCTACAAATGCACTACTATTACTGTTGGAGATGGAAGGAAGGTCAAATTTTGGCATACACCATGGCTCAATGGTGCAAAACCAAAGCATATCACCCCCTGAGATTGAGTTGTCCGAACTCAAGAATGATTGGATATGTAAGATTTACATATGATGTGGACCATATCATGATCAAGGCATCAAAGAGTGAGGTTCATGATAGCACAAATGTTAAACCCTTAGAGCAGCCAAAGTAAGACATGGGGAAAACCATTATCTTAGTGGGGAAGCTTCCGGTGCCTATTTTGGGAGAAATGGCTCATCAGATTTCTAGCTACAACTTCCCACCTAAATCCAATTAATTCTGGAAGGCTCTAGCACGTTATAGAGGCTGGAAAAGATGGTCTTGAGTCAAAAGTTGTCCAAGTTTCCATGCAAGCTATCCATGAATTTATTACATCGCAAGGCTCAACAAGTTTGCTCCTGCTACAGCTTGGGGCTCACAAATTTACCCTTCATCTTGAGTTGTTTTCACACCTAACTAGTAGGTGCTTCTGTTGGGGAACGTAGTATTTTAAAATTTTCCTACGATCACGCAAGATCTATCTACCAGATGCATAGCAATGAGAGGGGAGAGTGTGTCTACGTACCTTCGTAGACCGAAAGCGGAAGCGTTAGAACAACACAGTTGATGTAGTCGTACGTCTTCACGGCCCGACCGATCAAGCACCGAAACTACGGCACCTCCAAGTTCTAGCACACGTTCAGCTCGATGACGTCCCTCGAACTCCGAACCAGCCGAGTGTCGAGGGAGAGTTCCGTCAGCACGACGGCGTGGTGACGATCTTGATGTTCTACCGTCGCAGGGCTTTGCCTAAGCACCGCTACAATATTATCAAGGAGAACTATGGTGGAGGGGGGCACCGCACACGGCTAAGAGATCAAGAGATCAATTGTTGTGTCTAGAGGTGCCCCCTTGCCCCCGTATATAAAGGAGGAAGGGAGAGGCCGGCCCTAGAGGGGGCACGCCAAGTGTGGGGAGTCCTAGTAGGATTCCCCTTTCCTTTTCGGAGTAGGAGAGAAGGAAAGAGGGGGAGAGGGAGAAGGAAAAGGAGGCTGCACCCCTTGTCCAATTCGGACCAGAAGGGGGGCGCGCGCCTCCTTCCTTTTGGCCTCTCTCTTCTATTCCCGTAACACCCCGGTACTCCGAAAATACCTGAATCACTCGGAACCTTTCCGATGTCCGAATATAGTCGTCCAATATATCGATTTTTACGTCTCGACCATTTCGAGACTCCTCGTCATGTCCCCGATCTCATCCGGGACTCCGAACTCCTTCGGTACATCAAAACTCATAAACTCATAATAAAACTGTCATCGAAACCTTAAGCGTGCGGACCCTACGGGTTCGAGAACTATGTAGACATGACCGAGACACGTCTCCGGTCAATAACCAATAGCGTAACCTGGATGCTCATATTGGCTCCCACATATTCTACGAATATCTTTATCGGTCAAACCGCATAACAACATGCGTTGTTCCCTTTGTCATCGGTATGTTACTTGCCCGAGATTCGATCGTCGATATCTCAATACCTAGTTCAATCTCGTTACCGGCAAGTCTCTTTACTCGTTCCGTAATACATCATCCCGCAACTAACTCATTAGCTGCAATGCTTGCAAGGCTTATAGTGATGTGCATTACCGAGTGGGCCCAGAGATACCTCTCCGACAATCGGAGTGACAAATCCTAATCTCGAAATACGCCAACCCAACAAGTACCTTCAGAGACACCTGTAGAGTACCTTTATAATCACCCAGTTACGTTGTGACGTTTGGTAGCACACAAAGTGTTACTCCGGTATTCGGGAGTTGCATAATCTCATAGTCATAGGAACATGTATAAGTCATGAAGAAAGCAATAGCAGTAAAACTTAAACGATCATAGTGCTAAGCTAACGGATGGGTCTTGTCCATCATATCATTCTCCTAATGATGTGATCCCGTTGATCAAATGAAAACTCATGTCTATGGCTAGGAAACATAACCATCTTTGATCAATGAGCTAGTCTAGTAGAGGCATACTAGGGACACTCTGTTTTGTCTATGTATTCACACATGTACTAAGTTTCCGGTTAATACAATTCTAGCATGAACAATAAACATTTATCATGATATAAGGAAATAAATAATAACTTTATTATTGCCTCTAGGGCATATTTCCTTCAGTCTCCCACTTGCACTAGAGTCAATAATCTAGATCACATCACCATGTGATTAACACCAATAGTTCACATCGCCATGTGACTAACACCCATATTTCTCATCGCCATGTGACCAATACCCAAAGGGTTTACTAGAGTCAACAATCTAGTTCACATCCTCATGTGATTAACACCCAAAGAGTACTATGGTGTGATCATGTTTTGCTTCGTGAGAGAAGTTTAGTCAGCGGGTCTGTTACATTCAGATCCGTATGTATTTTGCAAATATCTATGTCTACAATGCTCTGCATGGAGATACTCTAGCTAATTGCTCCCACTTTTAATACACATCCAGATTGATACTTAGAGTCATCTGGATTAGTGTAAAGCTTGCATCGGTGTAACTCTTTACGACGAACTCTTTATCACCTCCATAATCGAGAAAACATTTCCTTAGTTATCCAGTAACTAAGGATAATTTTAACCGATGTCCAGTGATCTACTCCTGGATCACTTTTGTACCTCCTTGCCAAACTCATGGTAAGGTACACAACAGGTTTGGTAGACAGCATGGCATACTTTATAGAACCTATGGCTGAGGCATAGGGAATGACTGAAAGGATCGATATGGTTGACTAGAGGGGGGGGGGTGAATAGGCAACTAACAATTTTTAGCTTTTCTTAACCTCTTAAAATTAAGCAACAAAATAAGTTGTCTAGATATTCTACTAGGAAGACAACTAATATAAAGAAGCACACCAACTACACATGCATGCTATAGGAATTAAACAAGTAAAGCATGCAAGAGTAAAGGTAAGAAATAACCACAAGTAGAACTGGAGGAGACGAGGATGTGTTTCCGAAGTTCCTTCCCTTTGAGGGGAAGTACGTCTCCGTTGGAGCGGTGTGGAGGCACAATGCTCCCCAAGAAGCCACTAGGGCCACCGTATTCTCCTCACGCCCTCACACGATGCAAGGTGCCGTGATTCCACTAGTGGTGCCCTTGAAGGCGGCAACCGAACCTTTACAAACAAGGTTGGGGCAATCTCCACAACTTGGAGGCTCCCAACAAACCACGAAGCTTCACCACAATGGAATATGGCTTCGAGGTGACCTCAACCGTCTAGGGTGCTCAAACACCCAAGAGTAACAAGATCCGCAAGGGATTAGTGGGGAGAATCAAATATCTCTTGGTGGAAGTGTAGATCGATGCCTCCTCAAGCAATCCCGAGCAAATCAACAAGTTTGATTGGCTAGGGAGAGAGATCGGGCGGAAATGAAGCTTTTGGAGCAACAATGGAGTAGTGGGGGAAGAGGTAAGTCTTCTTGGAGAAGAAGACCCCCTATATATAGTGGGGGGACAAATCCAACCGTTATTGGAGGTTTCAGCCCGCAGAGAGCGGTAGTACCGCGCATGAGTTGCGGTACTACCGCTGGCTGAGCGGTACTACCGCTTGGGAAGCGGTACTACCGCATAGGCAAAAGATTGCGACCTGATAGACAACCACGGATGAAATAAATTACATCCGTGGCTACATCCGCAGGGGAAAACGGAAGTAGCAAAACGCGACACGGTACTACCGCTTAAGTTAAGCGGTACTACCGCATTGTATGCGGAAGTAAAAAATTACTTCCGCATCCACTTCTATACTTAGACTCAGCGCCTGGGCCAGATACACGGTACTACCGCTCTGGGGACGCGGTACTACCGCGGGAGCGGTACTACCATGTCGGCAGGCGGTACTACCGTGTAACTGCGCGGTACTACCGCTTGGCAGAGCGGTACTACCGCTTGCTAGGCAGTTGATCAGTACAGAAGCCACAGATTTGCCACAACGAAAGATAACCGGTTGGACCTCCAGAGAAGCAAGGAAAGGTGGCGTGGGAGAAAGATGTGTACGTGTTGATTCTACCCAAACCTTTCCGACGCGGACCCCCTCTTAATAGTACGGCTTTCCTATTACTCAATGCCACCTACAGGGAGCAAAAAGAAAACAGCGTCCTTCATAGAATCCGAGGGGCAAGCAGTCGTCTTGTGCCATAAGGGAGATATACCTGTATGAGCTTAGAGCACACGATCAGTCCGCAAAAGTATTGTCATCAATCACCAAAACTATTAGGGAGAAATATGCCCTTACAATCTCCCCCTTTTTGGTGAATTGATGACAACACGAGATTTGCACAGAGAAGAAATAATAGAGTAAGCAATATAAGCCCTAGAGTATAGGTGAGCTCCCCCTGTATGTGTGCCTTCACATGATTGTGCTTTGGACTGCACCGCACACATACTAGGTATAGTGCTCCCCTATAATCTACACACGAGATACTCTATATAACATTGACTGCATAGGATAAACATTAAAGACATAATAATAAGTTCAACGATACCGGGGCATATGTCTTACACCATATGATTGTCTCACATAAACACGCACAATAAACCAAGTTCAACGAAAAGAAACACACGAACAAGCACAAGACGGCAAATGCAAATCACTCTCCCCCTTTGTCATCGAGACACCACAAAGGGGAAAAGAGGAAACGAAGACGGGTGGCAGCCCGGGAGTAGCTCAGTCGTCATACTCGTCATCAAACCCCTGCTGCTGCTCCTCCTGATACTCATCATCAGATCCCTGCTGCTCTGGCTGATACTCCTCATCAGAATCTGACCACTTGTATCCCTGGCGAGCCATCCAGGTAGCCTCAGGAGTGATGTTGTCCTCCGAGCCATTGGAAACCTCCTCTCCATACAAAGACAGAATCTTCTTGTCCCGCTGACGCGTCTTCTTGTCAGTCACATGAGCACGGTATTGCCCCTGAGCCTGCATGCAGAAGAGGGCCTTCATCTTCTGATGTAGCCTCTTAGCCCACGAAGGCTTCTCCACTGCAGAGGAAGAAGAGGGGGCAAATCTGCCAGAGCGGACATCGGCAGTCTCCTCCACAGGCTCATCCTCAGTGCCCATCTGGGCAGCAGCAGCCTGAGCACGAGTAGTGGTGTTGGCCCAACGAGTCTTGACACGAAGCTTGATAGGATCATGGCGGTAGCAGTCGGCCTCGAACTCCTCCTCTGGATACAATTTTGCCCAAGTCTTGGAGATGAGCAGAAATAAGAATGGACCATAGATAGGTACCTTGCGAGTGTAGATGGCAAACCGGAGCTCATTCCACATGATGTGGGAAATGTCAAGTGGTGCAGCCTGGGCAGAGCGAGCCTCTTGACACATCAGAAGCATATCAACCAGATAGGCATGGACCTTGTCCTTGTCGCCAACACGAGCGAACAGCGTGTTGCGAAAAATCCGATACATGATGTCCAGGAAGGGATTCAACACCCAAGTTGTTTTGCCACTAGCAAGGGTCTTTGCCTCATAAAATGGAAGTAGTTTGTCCTTGTTAGCTGATTCCGAATTGGCGTGAGGCCGAAAACCAATTGGGGTATGGAGACCCTCATCAGGAAGCTAAAGAAGATCCATGAACTCCTTCCAAGTAGCGGTCATCTTGTGACCATGGGTCATCCAAGTCATGGGACGATCCTCCTTGGCCTGAAAGTTGACCGAGGCATAGAACTGCACAATAAGCTCTGGGTCAAAGTCGTTCTGGAATGTCATGATGTGCTCCAGACCCAGCTGCTCGATCAAATCAAGGGCTTCAGCAAAGTATGCCCGGTTCTTATCCTTCCTCATGTGCTCCACATCAATCCAGTGAGCATCCACATACAGATTGGCCTTGGTCTTGAGCACCTCATGATAGATGCGATACTGTTGCTTGGTCCAGAAGACATCATCACCAGGGAAGTGCTCACGGGGTTCCCCATATGGGTTGATCTTCCGTCTAGCCATGAACTCACCAGCAGGCATTTCCTCCATAGACATTGATGATTCCTTGCGCTTGTTGGCTGAGGTCTTGTACCGGCGCTGGGGATTGGAGCCCTCTGGCACATCGCTTGGGGTACGCAAGCGCTTGGAACCGGTGTCACGAACTGGGTTGGTACGACGACCCTCAAAGCCTGAGCCACCACCTAAAAACACAAACACAAGACCACAACAAACACAAATACAAGAAGAATCAATGCCAAAGCCTCGAAAGACACAAGAAACCAAGGGAAATAGAAAAGAGAACATGCCACGAAGATAGTATGAGCCAAGCGGTAGTACTGCTGACCCTTGCGGAAGTAAAAATTTAGTACCGCAGGGTAAGCGGTAGTACCGCATGTCACATGCGGTAGTACCGCATACGCTGCGGTAGTAAAAATTTACTTCCGCAAGAAGAGGCGGAACTAAAAAATTAGTACTGTATGCGGAGCGGTAGTACCGCATCGGGTCGCGGTAGTACCGCTCGGCAAACAGTACTAAAATTTTACTTCCGCCCGAGGGGGCGGAACTAAAATATTAGTACTGCATGCGGAGCGGTAGTACCGCATCGGGACGCGGTAGTACCGCTCGGCAAGCAGTACTAAAATTTTACTTCCGCCCGAGGGGGCGGAACTAAAATGTTAGTACTGCATGCGGAGCGGTAGTACCGCATGGGGTCGCGGTAGTACCGCTCGGCAAGCAGTACTAAAATTTTACTTCCGCCCGAGGGGGCGGAACTAAAAACTTAGTGCTGCATGCGGAGCGGTAGTACCGCATTGGGTCGCGGTAGTACCGCTCGGCAAGCAGTACTAAAATTTTACTTCCGCCCGAGCGGTAGTACCGCTGAGGACAGCGGTAGTACCGCTCAGGTCAGATCAGATCTGGATTACATCATGCGGTAGTACCGCGGTTCTCCAGCGGTAGTACCGCACGAAACAGATCTGAGAAGAATAGATCTAGAAACTACCAACGAGATCTACACACGATACTACGGCTGATCATAGTAACTTCGTAGCAACAACTCTAAGCATATTTCAGGAGCACAAACACTCTCCCACAACCTAAGCATCCATGGATAAGATCACGAAGAACACAAGAAAGCACTAAGCATCTCCCCTAACCCTAAAAACTCAGGCAAGGCAATAAGAAGAGGGGAAAAGGGGAGAAACCTGCATCCATGGCAAGAGGACGTGGTGGGGAACGATCCCACCGGTCGGAAAGCGAGAAGAGTGGCCGAGGGAGGAGATCCGGCGAGGTCATCCGGCGGCGTTCTTGAGAGAGAGAGAGACAGGGACGACGTGGGGGTTAGGAGTGAATGGGTATGGGGGAGATGGAACTCCCCCTGCCTGCTTATAACCCCCACACGTTCTGATATGTGCGGTAGTACCGCGGTCATCGCGGTAGTACCGCTTGCGCGGTAGTACCGCTCGCCAAGCGGTAGTACCGCCCTACCAGCGGCAGTAAATAAATACTGCCGTGCCGGTCGAGCGGTAGTACCGTAACCCCTTTGTGGTAGTACCGTAAACTAGCACGGTAGTACCGCTCCTCCAAGAACTTGCATGATTTGACAAGAGGCTTTAAGCAAAGAAGAGAGAAAAGCAAACGCACGCACAAGCAAAGTGAACAACACAACTCCTCAGAGGAGGGCGGTGGCCGAGGCCACCTATGTTTGAGTTTATAGATATGGCACCGCGAAGAATTATCCTCGGGCCCATGACCAGTACTCGACTTGAAGCATTTAAACCAACTATGTATGGCAAATGATAAAGACTTGGTCAGTTTATGCATAATGGGGGGAGGAACAGTTCATTGGGAGAACAATACTCCCCCTATGTCCATGCCTACATCTAGACAAGATAGCTATATTGAGTGTGAGGGGTGTGTGTGCACGGACTCAAGCCACATTGCTCAAATCGATGATATTTAGCTCATGCCTTAACTCGCGAAATCTTGCTTCATCCAATGGCTTCGTGAAGATATCTGCAAGGTTATCATGAGTGTTGACGTAGTGAAGCTCGATCTCTCCTTGCCTTATGTGATCCCGGATGAAGTGATACCGAATCTCAATATGCTTCGTCTTGAAGTGAAGCACCGGGTTGAGAGAAATCTTGATGGCACTTTCATTGTCACACCAAAGAGGCACTTTGTCACAAGTGACACCGTAATCCTTCAAAGTTTGCCTCATCCATAAGAGTTGAGCACAGCAACTGCCAGCGGCCACATATTCTGCTTCAGTGGACGAGAGAGATACACAACTTTGCTTTTTGGAAGACCAACTAACAAGAGAGCAACCAAGAAATTGGCACCCTCCCGAGGTGGACTTCCTATCCACTTTGTCTCCCGCCCAGTCAGAATCAGAGAAACCAACAAGGTTGAAATTCGCTCCTCTTGGGTACCATAAGCCAAAGTTTGGGGTATGAGCCAAATATCGAAAGATTCGCTTGACAGCCACAAAGTGACTTTCCTTAGGTGAGGCTTGAAACCGTGCACAAATTCCCACACTCAACATAATATCCGGTCTAGATGCACAAAGGTAAAGCAAGGATCCGATCATAGAGCGATATACCTTTTGATCCACCGCTTTACCATTGGGATCAATGTCAAGTTGGCATTTGGTTGGCATTGGAGTAGTAGCCGGCTTGACATCACTAAGGTTGAACCTCTTGAGCATGTCTTGAGTATACTTGGATTGTTTGATGAAGATGCCTTCTCTTCGTTGTTTGATCTCAAATCCAAGGAAGTACTTTAACTCTCCCATCATGGACATCTCAAAATGTGTGGTCATGAGTGCGGCGAACTCATCATTGAAAGCTTTGTTAGGAGAACCAAAGATAATATCATCTACATATAGTTGGCATACAAACAACTCCCCTTGGACCTTCTTAGTAAAAAGAGTGGGGTCGATTTTCCCAATTTCAAACCCACGATCTTGTAACAACTCGGTAAGGTGCTCATACCACGCTCGTGGGGCTTGTTTAAGGCCATAGAGTGCCTTATCAAGTTGATACACATGATTGGGGAACTTAGGATCCTCGAACCCCGGGGGTTGTTTAACATACACCAACTCATTAATGGGACCATTAAGAAATGCACTTTTCACATCCATTTGTTGCAATTTAAAGTTATGATGGGAAGCATAGGCAAGCAACAAACGAATGGATTCAAGACGAGCAACGGGGGCAAAGGTTTCACCGTAGTCGATACCCTCGACTTGGGAGTAGCCTTGAGCCACCAGACGTGCCTTGTTGCGGATGACAATGCCATGTGCATCTTGCTTGTTCTTAAAGATCCATTTGGTTCCAATGACGTTATGGTTCTCCTTTGGTCTTGGCACCAGACGCCACACTTTGTTGCGCTCGAAGTTATTGAGTTCTTCATGCATGGCATTGAGCCAGTCAGGGTCTTCGAGCGCCTCATAGACCTTCTTAGGTTCAACAAAGGAGACAAAAGCTTGATGAGCACAATAGTTTGCTAATTGTCTACGAGTGCTTACCCCCCTTTTGATGCGTCCTAAAATGTTCTCGATGTGATGCTCGTTGGAAGCAAGCCTGGAGGCAACTTTTGCAGCACGACGCTCTAATTGCTCTTCAAGTGATAACTGAGGAGCATTGAGTTGATCATCTGGAGCGTCATCATGAGCAAGATCTTGATCTTGAGCTTCCTCTTGACCTTGATCTTGCTCGGGGACTTGAACTTGGCCTTGTGCATCAATTAGTGGTTCTTCACCAACTTGAGGTTGATCTTGCACTTGGCCTTGTTCATCAGGCTGAGGGCCTTCACTTTGTTCTTCGGAAGCGTGTGGGTCTTGGGATGGTGATGGTTCCACTTGAGTGGAACATTGTCCTTCTCCTTCGGCCACAAGGGGTTCCTCAACGGGTAGGATATATCCAACACCCATTCTTCTTATGGCTTGAGGAGGAATTTCATCACCTGCATCATAAGTACCACTTTGCTCCACTTGGGAGCCGTTATTTTCATCAAACTCTACGTTACTCGTCTCCTCTATGAGTCCAGTGGACTTGTTGAGGACACGGTAAGCATGAGAGTTTGTAGCATAACCAACAAATATGCCCTCATGAGCTCTAGATTCAAATTTAGACAAACGAACACCTTTCTTGAGAATGAAACACTTACACCCGAACACCCGGAAGTACTTGAGATTGGGCTTGTTACCGGTAAGAATCTCATATGGAGTTTTGTTCAAGCCTTTGCGGAGATAGAGACGATTTGACGCATGGCAAGCGGTGTTGATGGCTTTGGCCCAAAAGTTGTATGGAGAGTTGAATTCAGCCATCATGGTTCTTGCAGCATCTATCAAGGTTCGGTTCTTTCTCTCCGCAACACCGTTTTGCTGAGGGGTATATGGGGCGGCATATTGATGTTTGATCCCCTCATCACCAAGAAACTCATCCAAGGTGTAGTTCTTGAACTCGGTGCCATTGTCACTTCTGATCATCAAAATCTTTGCTTCATGTTGTCGTTGAGCTTCATTTGCAAAGTTGATGACGGTTTGTTGGGTCTCACTCTTCTTCTTGAAGAAGTATACCCAGGTATATCTTGAGTAATCATCCACAATCACCAAGCAATATTTCCTACCCCCAAGACTATCAAAAGTGGGAGGCCCAAAGAGATCCATGTGGAGGAGCTCTAGAGGTCTCTTTGAATATATGATAGTCGTGGGAGGGTGAGCCTTCTCATGTAATTTTCCTTCAATGCACGCCCTGCAAGCACGATCTTTGGCAAAGCTAACATTTGTTAGTCCTCGGACATGGTCCCCCTTGAGAAGACTTTGCAAAGATCTCATATTGACGTGGGCCAAACGGTGATGCCAAAGCCATCCCACATCAACTTTAGCCATTAGGCATGTCGCGACCTGAGTGGGTTGCTTCGAGAAGTTAACCACATAAAGACCGTTCTCGACATGCCCAACATAGGCTACTTTAAGAGTCTTGCTCCACAAGAGGGCCACAGAATCAATATCAAAGAATGTAGCAAAGCCCATGAGTGCGAGTTGGCGAACAGAAAGTAAATTGTATGCAAGGGACTCAACAAGCATGACTTTCTCGATCATGAGATCATGAGAGACAACAACCTTGCCAAGTCCCAATACCTTAGAAGATGAAGCATCACCCCATTCGACGTTGGTGGCCATAGATGAACCGAGATGCACGTCCACCACCAAGTCTTTGCTTCCGGTCATATGATTTGTGGCTCCGCTATCGAGCAACCATGATCCTCCACCGGAAGCAAACCCCTTGTTGGTGGCCTTGGCCATAAGACACTTGGCGGTGATGTTCTCGTTTGGTGAGTTGAAGAGAGATGAGTGCGGAGTGGTAGCAATTGCAATTGTGGCCATAGTGGTCACCTCATCGTCTTCATCATTGTCATCATCCTCCACATATTCTTCTTGAGCCACCAACACTTTCGGAGGAGTCTTCTTGATGAAGTTGTTCTTGTTGGGATAGGACTTTGACTTGTCCTTCCGAATAAGCTTGCCTCCAAAGTCTTCTCTCTTCTCATATGGGCAATCCACGACGAAGTGGCTTACATTTCCACAGTTGAAACATGTCCTTACTCGTTGCTTCCCTTTGTTCCCACTGGAGTTGTTCCTGTTAAAGTTGGACCTTGAGTTCTTCTTGCCCCAGAATTGCCTTGAAGCAAGAGCCATGTGCTCGTGATAGGCATATTTGGTGTCCTCGGGGCAGCACTCATCATCATCTTCCACTTCCTCCTCTTCCACACAAGCCTTGGCCTTCAGAGCAGGATTAGGCTTCTTGGATCGTTGAGCTCTTAGGACCGCATTGTCGGCGGTAACATCAAGGATCCTCATGGCAACAAATTCATCCAACACTTCGTTTGAGGACAAAGTGTGGAAGTCCGGTCTCTGACGAATCACAGAGGACATGGCCTTGTGATAGGGCATCATGGCCTTGAGGAACTTGCGCTTGATCCAATTGTCATCCGTATCCTTACTGCCATGATCTCGAAGAGACACTGCAAGAATAGTTAATCTTCGATAAAGTTCACGAGGATCTTCATCTTTGATCATTGCAAACTCATCGGCTTCATCTTGCACCACTTCATAGTTGGAGCGTTGAATACTTGTGCTTCCCTTGTACATTGTGCCAACATGCTCCCATGCTTCCTTGGCCACAGTGAATGGACGAAGATGAGCAATGTCTTCAGGAGGGATGGAGTCTTGAAGAATGCAAAGTGCGGACTCGTTGAACTGATGATCGGCAGTTTCTCTTGGAGTCATGTTGTCGGGATCATATGGATAAAAACCTTGCTCAATGATTCTCCAGAGGTTAGTGGAACAATGATTAATATGACGTTTGAAACGAAACACCCAAGTAGCAAAATCAGTATTTTTAATGAACTTGGGAGGGGGCCTGACAGAATTTAAATGCGGTGTGGGAACGGGTCCTCCATAGTGAGTAGTAGGAGGAGATTGGGCAAATTTCCCACTTCCATGCTTAGCGACTGGGGCTTGTTCACTACTAGCTTCTCCCTTGTCGGGATTAGCCTCTGACACGTTGGTAGCGGGACGACCCACTTCCAACGGTGAGGTGGATAATTTAAGCCCCTCAAACATTTCTTTAAACATGCCTTTGACCTCGCTCGCTAGTGATTCTTTCAATGTGGTCAAGGCCACATTGAACTCCTTACGAGTGACCGAGGCTCCCCCATCTAACGTAGGCAAGGACGGATTTCCATCGGAATGGTCCTCCGTCTCGACTACGTTGTCAACCATACTCTTCGGACGGTAAAGTCCTTAAAAAGAGACGAGGCTCTGATACCAATTGAAAGGATCGATATGGTTGACTAGAGGGGGGGTGAATAGGCAACTAACAATTTTTAGCTTTTCTTAACCTCTTAAAATTAAGCAACAAAATAAGTTGTCTAGATATTCTACTAGGAAGACAACTAATATAAAGAAGCACACCAACTACACATGCATGCTATAGGAATTAAACAAGTAAAGCATGCAAGAGTAAAGGTAAGAAATAACCACAAGTAGAACCGGAGGAGACGAGGATGTGTTTCCGAAGTTCCTTCCCTTTGAGGGGAAGTACGTCTCCGTTGGAGCGGTGTGGAGGCACAATGCTCCCCAAGAAGCCACTAGGGCCACCGTATTCTCCTCACGCCCTCACACGATGCAAGGTGCCGTGATTCCACTAGTGGTGCCCTTGAAGGCGGCAACCGAACCTTTACAAACAAGGTTGGGGCAATCTCCACAACTTGGAGGCTCCCAACAAACCACGAAGCTTCACCACAATGGAATATGGCTTCGAGGTGATCTCAACCGTCTAGGGTGCTCAAACACCCAAGAGTAACAAGATCCGCAAGGGATTAGTGGGGAGAATCAAATATCTCTTGGTGGAAGTGTAGATCGATGCCTCCTCAAGCAATCCCGAGCAAATCAACAAGTTTGATTGGCTAGGGAGAGAGATCGGGCGGAAATGAAGCTTTTGGAGCAACAATGGAGTAGTGGGGGAAGAGGTAAGTCTTCTTGGAGAATAAGACCCCCTATATATAGTGGGGGGACAAATCCAACCGTTATTGGAGGTTTCAGCCCGCAGAGAGCGGTAGTACCGCGCATGAGTTGCGGTACTACCGCTGGCTGAGCGGTACTACCGCTTCGGAAGCGGTACTACCGCATAGGCAAAAGATTGCGACCTGATAGACAACCACGGATGAAATAAATTACATCCGTGGCTACATCCGCAGGGGAAAACGGAAGTAGCAAAACGCGACACGGTACTACCGCTTAAGTTAAGCGGTACTACCGCGTTGTATGCGGAAGTAAAAAATTACTTCCGCATCCACTTCTATACTTAGACTCAGCGCCTGGGCCAGATACACGGTACTACCGCTCTGGGGACGCGGTACTACCGCGGGAGCGGTACTACCGTGTCGGCAGGCGGTACTACCGTGTAACTGCGCGGTACTACCGCTTGGCAGAGCGGTACTACCGCTTGCTAGGCAGTTGATCAGTACAGAAGCCACAGATTTGCCACAACGAAAGATAACCGGTTGGACCTCCAGAGAAGCAAGGAAAGGTGGTGTGGGAGAAAGATGTGTACGTGTTGATTCTACCCAAACCTTTCCGACGCGGACCCCCTCTTAATAGTACGGCTTTCCTATTACTCAATGCCACCTACAGGGAGCAAAAAGAAAACAGCGTCCTTCATAGAATCCGAGGGGCAAGCAGTCGTCTTGTGCCATAAGGGAGATATACCTGTATGAGCTTAGAGCACACGATCAGTCCGCAAAAGTATTGTCATCAATCACCAAAACTATTAGGGAGAAATATGCCCTTACAATGACTTTCCTTCTTTCTCTATCTTCTGCCGAGGTCGGGCTTTGAGTCTTACCTCAACTTCATACCTTACAACTCAGGCAAGAACTCCTTCTTTGACTGATCCATTTTGAACTACTTCAAAAACTTGTCAAGGTATGTATTTATTGAAAAACTTTATCAAGCATCTCGATCTATCTCTATAGATCTTGAGGCTCCATATGTAAGCATCTTTACCGAGGTTTTTCTTTGAAAAAAAACTCCTTTCAAACACTTCTTTATGCTTTCCAGAAAATTTCTACATCATTTCTGATCAACAATATGTCATTCACATATACTTATCAGAAAGGCTATAGTGCTCCTACTCACTTTCTTGTAAATACAGGCTTCACCGCAAGTCTGTATAAAACTATATGCTTTGATCAACTTATCAAAGTGTATATTCCAACTCTGAGATGCTTGCACCAGTCCATAGATGGATCGCTGGAGCTTGCACACTTTGTCAGCACCTTTAGGATCGACAAAACCTTCTGGTTGCATCATATACAACTCTTCTTTAAGATATCCATTCAGGAATGCAATTTTGACATCCATTTGCCAGATTTCATAATCATAAAATGCGGCCATTGCTAACATGATTCAGACAGACTTAAGCATCGCTACGGATGAGAAAATCTCATCGTAGTCAACTTGTCGGGGAAACTGATCCACCCACGAACACCTATGGGACCGGAGCCCCTTTCGGTACGGCAGGGGGCGGAGATCGCACGAAGAGCAGATCGAGGCGAGGCACACGAGCAGTTTACCCAGGTTCGGGCCGCACGGATGCGTAAAACCCTACTCCTGCTTTGGTTTGTATTGAGTTCTTGCTCGAGAGCGCTGAGAGCTACAGTACCCTTCAGCAGCTAGCGAAACCGAGCGCGAGAGTGTTCGAATGTCTAACCCCCTTCTACATCGCGCATGGGCCTCCTTTTATATGCTCAAGGGGTCACCGACAGGTGACAACACAGTTGAGGGTAGAAATGGAAAAAGGGTGGTAGTTGGTACAGTGTTCTATACCTAACCCTGACGGCAGGGGACAAGGGCATTAAATGCCCATCGCCATCGCCCAAACAGTGCAAAAAGGGGCTGTCAGGGGCGCCACCGTTCGCCACGATGGCAACCTTGTCAGCGCCGCTCGCCACCGCGTGCCCATGGCTGCACAGCCTCCCGCCACGTACGCCTGGAAGGATCCCAGAGCGGCACGTGGGTGGATGCGCTGGAGCGTGGGCACAGAGTGGAAGCTTGCCGCGGCAAGCGCCTTGTCGCGGTCGCTATCTTGTCGCTTCCGGGAGCTTGTCGCTCACCGGGCCTTGCCGGGACGCGTGGCGCGTCGCGGCAAGTTTCTTGAGATGCCTTGGTTGGCCTTCCCGGCAAGCTCCTCTTGCCGGGGCCTTGTCTCCTTGGCTTGGATACTTTGTTCTTGAATGGCTCCAAAGGAACCACGGAGGACCTTGGCGATCACCTGGCAAGCCTTGCCGCGGGACGCTGCGACTGCCCGTGCACAAGTTCGGTGTACTAAGGGTGCCCCTACTTTAGTACATCAACAGGAGCCCCCGGGCCTGGGCCATACACGGTGCCGAGCGCTGTTGGGCCAGGCCCAAAACAGGGCACGGGCACGCGCGGCCTGGTTCACGCCGTATCTTACTCCGTATCCACCGCGCCCTCCCTTAACGACACGCGTTTACTACGGCGTCGTGGGAGAGATCGTGGGCTGTTTCTTTAATCGAAAATGCGGAACGTCCGCCCCCTCCCTCCTTATAAGCAGGGGAAACAGGGGCAGCTCGTCCATCTGCCCGTTGCTACTCCTCGAAAACCTCCGCCGCTCCCCTTCTTCCCAAAGCTTGAAAGAGAGCAGCGCTCCGCCCCCCGTCGCCACCAGCACCACCAGCGCCGTCGACCTCCTTCACCGCTTTCGCCATGGCTTCGAAAGGCGAGAAGGGGAAGGCCGCGAAGTCGGCCGAGGCGCTGCGGCTCGCGGCGCTGCGAAAGAACCGGGTCGTCTTCCCCCCAAGCTTGCCGCGAGGAAGCTGAGGGAGAACTTCTATCTCTTCTGGTCGGGGGAGACGCGGGCGCATCCGCGCACCAAGGTACTCCCAGCCATTGCTTGTGAGACGGCTCCGAACGGATACGCGTTCTTTGCCTTGTTCTTCTACTGCGGGCTCTGCCCGCCTTTCTCTGAATTCTTCTGCGACATCATGAACACCTACGGGTTCCACCTCCTTGACTTCACCCCCAACGCCGTTCTGACCATGGCAGTTTTCGCACATCTCTGCGAAAACTTTGTCGGAGTCCATCCCAATGTTGCCCTCTTCCGCCACTACTTCACGCCCCGAGTTGAGAGAGGAGAGCCGTTATCCGGCGGGGTCTCCTGGATCTTGAGGACGCACAAGAAGGAAGCTTATCTGGAGGGAGAGCTCCGCGGCAAATCGGATGAATGGAGAGCAGACTGGTGCTGGATTGTAGAGGAGAACCCGCAGCCATTTACCGCCCGGCGACAAGCCCCAGTAGTGCGCGGCAATGACTGGAGCGACTTGGCCCCGGAAGACAGTAGATTGAAGATTGCCACTGCCCGGATCCGACGCCTCAGGCTTGCCAAGCTCACTGTAGGCGCGGTTGGCGCAGATTTCCTTCGCCGCCGCATCGCCCCCTTGCAGGAGAGGAAGAGGCCCGCCTGGGAGTTCGAGAATGCGGCGGATATCATGAGGCTGCGCCCGGGCCTCAACTTCAACTTCACTGTACTGGAGCTCAACGGGATGCTACAGGAGCTGTTCAAGTATGACCCCGATCATCCCGAAGTGTTCAGGTTGCCGAGGGGGGGTCCTCCCGCTGTGCAATAACTCCGCGCTCAGCCGCATCCGCGCAATGATGCCGCTGTGCGACTCTCATGGGATTGACCCAACCTGGCAAGAGCCTGCCAACGAAGCCGTGCAGGAGTTCTTCGACAACTTAGAAGAAACGCCGATTAACTCCGACGAGAAGAAGGGCCTCACCCGCGACACCGCCGACAAGGAGATGGCGTACATCGCCACCAGGCTGGAAGAGGCGGCGGCAGCCGCGGCCGCGGGCGAGTTCGGATACACCGTGGAGGAGGCGGAGGCAGCGGAGGCGACAAGCCTTGCCGAGCGAGAGGAGTTTCTCGGCGCGGGGGAGCCTGCCGGCGAGGAAGAGCTTGTCGCGCATGTCGCTAAGCCAAGCGAGCCCGATGAGGACACGAGCGGCTCGCTGGAGATCGACTCCTCTTCCTCCTCGTCTTCAGGCAGCTCGCCACCTCCAGCAGAGCCTCCAGCTCCACCAAGAAGGCGTCTCCGCAAGGCCGGGGACGCAGCGGAGCGGCAGACAAGTCAGCAGCCGCCGCGCCGTGCGACACGCTCCACCGCGGCAAGCAAGGTTGCCGCGGGAGCGCCTCGTGCTTCTGCAGCAACTGGAGCGGGATCTTCCAGGACCGCCGCTTCTGCTCCTGCCGCCCCTCTCGCCGCGGCGACAGCCGGAGCGGGGTCGTCTCAGACCACCGCCGCTGCGGCCGCCAAGCGGCCAAGGGAGCCTACTCCTCCGCCTCCTCGCGCTGGGACGCGTGAGCCAAATTTCGACTTCTCCGCGCTCAGCTCCGACGAGGAAGAAGAAGAGTAAGATTTTGTTGTTCTTGTATTTCTTCAATCCTTGCAGTTTGGTCTTGTATCTCTTTTGCCTCACTCTGAACCTGTTCCCTTTTTTTCAGAACTCTGGCCCAGAGGGCGGCGAAGAGAGCCAAGGTCCCGGTGATTGTCATCGAGGACGAGCCTGCCGTGCCAGCAGGGGGTGCGCCTGAGACAAACTTGCCGGACCCGGCAACTGTTCTTCAGAGCAGCCCCCAGCGCAGCCCCCAGCGTAAGTTCTTGGTTCACTTTCCGCTGTTAGGCGCGCGTGGGTGTTCTATTTTTGCTGACACTTGCTTGTTGATTTGTGTAGGAGCAGAGCAGACACACCAGGAGCGCCCGAAGACCGCCCCCGTCGTGCCACCCGCTTCAACTACGCCGCCAAGGACAAGTTCCCCGGCAAGGGTCTCTCCGGCAAGGGAGAGTTCTCCGGCGAGGGACAGCACCAGCGGCCCTCCGCCGGCGGAGACCACGACTACGCCGCCAAGGGAGAATTCCCCGGCGAGGGGCACCGTCGAGGAGCCGGCTCGCGCGGGTAATCTTCTTGCTTCAAAAACTTCCCTTGGGCATTTCTTCTTTTAATTCTTCTATTTGGATATTTGGCTGACTGTTTTTCTCCCCTTTCCTGCTGTCAGATCCATCCGCTGCGGAGCCGATGGAGACGGAGGTCGCTGTCGAGGAGAACACGCGCGGCGACACCGGCGACGCCGCTGCTATCGAAGAGGCGGCCGGTGCTGACGAGCCTGCCGGCGACGAGGCTGCCAAGGCTGCCGCCGCAGCAGCCGGCGAGGGGCCCGGCGATCGTACTGACGGCACTGAGGCCGCAGGAGCGCCAGACGCTACACCGACCACCGAGCCCTCCGCCGCTGCCGCAGCCCCAGGCTCCGAAGAGCCCGAGCCAGGCGCCTACTTGAAGGCCGGCGACGGCGTCTTCATCAAGCTCCCCTGGGCGTCGAGCTCCAGGGCACCGGTCGAGGGAGAGGTCTTCGACGGAGAAGTGCTTGCCTCCGCCGGGCTGACGCTCGTGGACGCGCCAAGCAGCAGCAGCGGCGAGCCCGAGGAGGAGCGGTGTCAGGACCGGAATTCCAGGATATTAATTTCCCAGTAAATGGCCCTTGTGCTCACCAGCCCCAGGATTACTGTTAGCTGATGAGACACAAACTTGATACAGAAATTCCAAGCAAAATACAAAATATGTAGTACAAGACCATTCTGGTCCATGGGTACAACAAAAGGGTTCTAGTGGTTGATGGCGGAAGCGGTTTGCGATACATCAGCGTCTATGGGACTCCATTTCCCACAGGAACAGCTGACCTGGATAATTCCTATCTTCGCGAGGCTGCTATCTCCATTGCCTAGGCTCCGGGGCTGTCATCGCAGCGCTCCTTTCCAAGCAAGAAATCTGGCCAAGACAATAGCCAGGGACAAGCCGGTGAGTACTTTGAATGTACTCGCAAACATTATGAACATAGGTACAATATAACAAATGACAATCATGCTCTGAAATATTCCATGATCACTTCGTCAGTCACGAAGAAAATTTCATGACGCACACAAGTAGGTTATTCTTATAAAAACACGAATAAGCGATCAGAGAATAACAATAACATGCACCGATCGGGTGTCTGAAGCGACGCCTCGAAAGGATAATAAAATAAAGCATGCCTCAGTCGGACATCTGAGCGACGTCTCATAAAGGGCTTATAAGAAAATAATAACGAACATGCCACAGTCGGGCGTCTGAGCGACACCACATAAAGGGCTTATAAGAAAATAATAACGAACATGCCACAGTCGGGCGTCTGAGCGACACCACATAAAGGGCTTATAAGAAAATAATAACGAACATGCCACAGTCGAGCGTCTGAGCGACACCACATAAAGGGCTTATATGAGAATAATCACAGGAAATATCCAGGAGGTAGAACCATCCCAGGGATACTCAATACTCAAACAATACAGATGGTTAGTCCACAATAATAATAATCATACATATCACACGTTATGATCAATGTTCTGGCTTAGCAGTTTTCCTCCGAAGACCGACACTAAGACCGACACTTGACCCATCCCAGACTGTAATCCTTAACCGTGAACACGGCTATTCGAATAGATATAACCTCTGCAGAGGGGGTACTCTTTACCCACGAGTAACGGTTTCCTTTAGTCCATCGGGACTAATTCCATTTACGGTCTTTTAGTTGAAAACACACCTGACCTGCACACACCAGCTTAACTTAATGGTGACTGGAATCACCCATGACACCTGTTAAGCAAAACTCTGAGTGGGGAGGCTACAACCTCGAGTAGCATGGGATCACAGAATTTATAATGCGCGCAAACTAGGGGAGCTACCCCCTCGGTCCCAACCGGAAACACCCATGCCCCCGGACCAGGTGGCCTGCCTACCGGATGCAGCCGGTATTTTCCACCATGGCCTCTCTGTACGGTGTGTGCCAAGAAAGGGGTTGACGACTTACTGGACTGTACCCTACCTGCGGCAGGGACAAGTGGTAGTACGAAACAAGAATGGGGGTTACCGGAACAAGACTCGATCTACGGTCGACTCAGGAGGTTAAAGCAACACCTGCATGATTAGCATAACAAATATATATTCCTCACCAACAGGTTCACCGCCCATCATGCCTCGTCATGCCTTCACTGATTTCTCTCGTCACCATGAGGTACCATTTTCACGGTTATACTTTACCCATGACAAAGCTTCTCCCCGAAGTTTGTCCGGACCAGCTCAGGCATACGTGGCATGAGGCAGTAACCACTTCACATGTATATCACATGAGCACAGCAATCAACTTCTCATCAAATGCATTCATGCATGACTTGTCATCATATGCAAAACTCATTATTTCATGTGACATAAACATAGCTTACTATTCTTAGCAAGCATTCAACAAAATAGCATATCTGTGTTCAAGATGCTTGCCTTCTGAGAGTGTGTGGGTGGGGTGTATTTTTGAAAGTTGCTTCCCTCTCCAAAATCCTATTTTAAGAAAATTCAAATCAATACATAATTCAAAAACAGTACAAAAAAGTTGCTCAGAAATTTTTCAAATAAATATGAAAATAAACTAGACAAATTTTTAGAAACAACAGAAAAAGAATCAAGTCAAAAGGACTTATATTTAAAAAGTTATAGCCAGTCAAAGTTTGGGTCAAACTCTGTTTTTAAATAAGACAGAAAAGGAAACGGTTTTGAATGAAATGCGCTTTCAAACAGAGAAAACGTACTCGGTGGGGGGCGCTTTCACTTAAGCCAGCGAGGGCCGGCTCGGGGTCGCTGACAGGGGGCCCCGCGGTCCCACCTGTCGGGTTTGGCTGGTCCTTCTCCCTCCTCCCTTCTTCGCCCGCACTGGACGGAGCTCCGGCGATTGCCGGCGGCGAACGGCGGCTCCATGCGGGGAACGGAGGGGCGGAAAGGGTCCGCGGGTCCACGGCGAACCTTTCGGTGGTCGAAACGGCCGAGGTGGTGCTGAGGATCGCCGGCGACGAGCTTCGCGGCGGCGACAGCTTCGGGAGAAAAGGGGAAAATGGCTGCGGTGGTGCTGGAGCTTGGTTGAGTGGTTGGGAAGCTTCGTGGTGTCAAGGGGAAACCAATGGCGGCACTGGATGGGTGGGGGAGGGCCTGGTCACGGCGAAAGGTGCCGGCGCATGGCGGCGGCCGTGGTTGCCGGAGATGGAGAAGATGGCTTCTCCCGGTCGAATCACTACGAGGGGAGCTAGCTACGGTGGACTGGAGGTTGCTTGGGGTCTCGGACGAGCTCGGGGGTGCCTTATATAGGCGGGCGACGTCGGTTCGCGCCATGGCCGAGGATAAGATCGCCGGCGCGTCGTTTTCCGGTGATGGCAGGGCGTCAGGGTGGTCGGCACTAGGGGACGGCGTTGCGGATAAGCTCGTGCTGCCCTGAGGGTGAGGTGGCGGCCTGCGGTGGCTTGGGCGGCGCCGTCCACGGCGAGGACGCTCACGGGCATCGTCGGTGGCCACGGCTGCTAGCGGCGGCGGCTCTGCGGCGCGGCCAGGGGCACGGCGCTAGCGTCACGGGTGGGCGGCGGCTGTGGGGCGCGGCTACTCGAGCGGGGGAAGGCCAGAGCGCGGCTGTGCGGTGCGGCGGCTCGGGTGCGCGTGCGCGTGCAAAACGTGCGCGCTGCCCGCGCTCTGCGCACGCACGGCAAGAGTTTGACAAAATGCCAGGTGGCCCAAAAGAGCTAGGCTGTCTACCAAAGTTAACAGGACAGAGTGGGGGTTAGGGGGAGGCTTAGTGGACAAGCTGGTTGGTCCAGAGGGGTAAGATCACTATGCAAATACAAAACCATGCCAAAATTGTCCATGAACACAAGGTGCTCGACAGAATGCCACGGGCTTCTAGGCATCTCTTCTGGTGGCCAAAAACTCCAGAGTAGAGTCTCTTTAGATGATAAAGAGGGTGGCAAGGTTAGTTTGTCAAAAGCAAAAACTTCCTAGTGCAAGTTTTTGAGAAAACCAAAACTGGACAGAAGAGAAAAGCTATTATTGCATGGACCAAAAGTATTCCAATGGGTCCAATCTCCTGGACTTAAGAGTTTGGTAGGGTGGACTATAAGCAGGAGAAAAACCATGGGCAATAGGGCAAGATCAAATGGGGTTGCAGTAGAAAATGCCAAACTGGACCAGAGAGCAAAAGAGGATGGTTTGCTCAAGTTTTCCAAAGAACACCAATGGGTTTTTGCATAGGAATGAGTTATATACTTCTACCAACATCTCCAAATTTTGGTAGAATTTTTAAATGAATTTATAAAAGGGTTGCAGTGCAAAAGAGACTCTAAAACTTATGAGAACCCACTTTAAAGGCAATAAAGCTTTAGGAAAAATATTTATAGAAATAATTCCACTAATAAAAGAAATGATCTTCAGAAGGTATACAAGTCCAACAATATCCTTGAAAGGTTCCCCTTGAGGGAAAAATTCCACAATTCAAAAGAAAAGAATGGTACTGAAATCAAAAGAAAATCCAAAAAAGAAAATTAAATTTCCTGGCAAAATTTTAATATATAAACCATGGTTAAATTTTTGGGGTGTTACAACACCACCCCCCTTAAGAAAAATCTCGTCCTCGAGATTTGCTAAGGACGATCTCAAAAAAAA